>CM064510.1:31456821-31512830 GCA_032716605.1 Paralithodes platypus
CACACACAGGTAATAGGCCGGGGTCATATGACATCATTACCATATTCTATTTGGAGAGACAGTACCCGGAGATAATATGCCAATAATAACGATGGAAACACACACCCACACCCACCTACACACACACGTATTATATATATATATATATATATATATATATATATATATATATATATATATATATATATATATATATATATATATATATATATATATATACTTTATATATATACTTTATATAATACAACTTCAGCTTACGTATAATTATATACATACTATAGTCCGAATCTGTTATGCATTAAATTATTGCCATAATTAAATACTAGCTGAATGCAAAATATGATATCAGTATCAGTTACTTTATTCATATATGCATTACATAACAAAAGGTGTTATATTTTTAAAATATTTGTTAATGACTGATAATGGAAAGGGAGGGGGAGGAGGGGTGGTGTGGGGCTGGGGCGAATCTAAAAGCTCTCTCCCCACCCACCTTTGTTTGCATATATTGACATAGATTCACTAACCACACAGTCCTTACGAGCCAAACGAGGTGATCTGGACTTGATTCTAGTAGAGATAGCTGAGCCCTACATGAAGGAACGTGGAAGACAAGAACGGCAGAAACAAAGGACTGGGCATATAATGTAAACCCCAGGTAAAAATAGACTAACATCCATTAATTACTCTCAGGGTTCTCGTTGATTCCTTGACGACAGAGTAATAATCTAGTTTTCGAGTTTTGTTTTGGTAATAAAGCTCTCTCTCTCTCTCTCTCTCTCTCTCTCTCTCTCTCTCTCTCTCTCTCTCTCTCCACACACACAAATACGACTTTATACACACATTTTCTTATTTCACATATTCACCCACTCACTCCCACACACACACTCTCTCTCTCTCTACCACAATAACATCCATCCGCCAACTTCAGTATCTCTCTCTCTCTCTCTCTCTCTCTACCACAATAACATCCATCCGCCAACTTCAGTATCTCTCTCTCTCTCTCTCTCTCTCTCCACCACAATATCATCCATCCGCCAATTTCAGTCTCCCCATTTTGTGACTCTCTCTCTCTCTCTCTCTCTCTCTCACAGCTTATACATCAGCACCACATTACAACACCGGCTACCACGGCTCTTAGTGCGATTACAACACCACACCATAACCCTCGCACCCAGAGCGCTCTTAATGTTAACTCTTACTGCTCTTATTAACTCCTTGCCTTATATTGCTCTTATCAACTCTTATAGCTCTTATATTTAACTCTTTCTAGCATGTATTATCTTCATGCGAGTACAGCACCACACCCCGCTCTTAATGTTAACTCTTACTGCTCTTATTAACTCCTTGCCTTATATTGCTCTTATCAACTCTTATAGCTCTTAATATTTCTTACTGCACCTATTATTTTTGTATGACCTTATTGTTAACTTATATTGTTCTTATCAACTCTTAAAGCTCTTATATTTAAGGGGAGGCAGACCGCTTTTCTGGACCCCCTTCTCCCTAATGTTTAGCCCCACTAGTTTTGAGATTATAAGACGTTCGGCCCATTAGTTACGCGATTTTAACAACTTTCGCCCCATTTCGTTGTCAATTTTAAGACCTTTCGTGCCATTTAGGTGTCGATTTTTTTGCTGGCGAGCGATAGCGAGCCTGCAATTTTAAGAGAAACCGGCCTTCGGCCGGCATATTTTTCTACCGAAAAAGGTACAAATTTATCTTGAAAGGGGGGAGGGGGGGGGGGGGGGAGGGAGGTCTAGGGGGTGTTTTTCTAAGCTTTATTTAGGTCTAGGGAGGAAACTAAAAACATAATGTATATGAATTAATAGACCAAACAAACGGTCTGCCTCCCCTTAACTCTTTCTAGACCTTATTGTTAACTTACATTGTTCTTATCAACTCTTATAGCTCTTATGTTTAACCCTTTCTAGCATGTATTCTCTTTATGCGTTTACAACACCCCACCGTAACCTTCACACCCAAGGCGCTCTTAAGGGGGCCCACCTCGCTTTTTTTTTCTCTCTTTCTCTCCCTCTCTCTTTGGCTTGTATCCATTCGGCCCCATTCAGCCTACTGTTTCTTATTGCTCTGTTTCTCGTATTATTAACCCCTTGAGGATTATGGTGCGTTCTGACAGTTTATGCTGGCTATTAGTAGACAACTTTATTCAGCTTAGGAAGAGCCTGTGGGAGATGGAGAGTTAAGGGGAGGTTTTTAGTTTATTACCTTAACCTCCATCAAACTTAAAATTAAACCCCCTTGACCCCCTTTCAAGATAAATGTGTACATTTTTCGGTAGAAAAATGTCCAGGCCGAAGGCCGATTCCTCTTAAATTTCAGGCTCGCTGTCGCTCGCCAGAATAAAATCGACACCTGAATTGCAGGACAGGTCTTATTATGGGGTGAAAGTTCTTAAAATCGCTAAACTAATGGGGCAAACGTTTTATAATATAAAAAACAATGGGGCTAAACATGAGGGAGAAAGGGGTCAAGAAAAAAATCCCTCGAGTGGAGATCTCCCCTTAATGGAGATAGCCTTTACCTTCTTAATTCCCCCATGTGCTTTCATCAATTTCATTGGAGGTGTTGTGGTGAAGTGAATAACACATTGATTCCTACAGATCTTTCCTAAGCTGCATAAAATCTTCTAATGATAGTCAGAATAAACTTTGAAAACGCATTATAGTCCATTTTGATAGCGCTTTTCGCCCTATATATTTACTTTGCGTTGCTATTATTCTCTCGAGCTGACAATTATTCTATCTATCTATCTGCTCAGGCCCAATCCCCATTTTTTCTGTTTTTTGTTTATTTTTATTTTCTATTGTATTCTATTTTATTATTTTTTTTTTTTCCTTGGGGGTGGCCGACTCAAGACAGAGCAAGAACAGGGAAAACACAAAACCACATAAAACAACGAACACACACACTTTCACACACAACTGACAATTATTACTCCCATATTATTCTCTAGATGTTCTCATACTCTAAATGCAACTAAACACTCGCGATTTTCAGGCGACAAGGAAGTTGGAGCCGTAAACATCGCCGTAGAACAGAGAGGCAAAACAGTCGTAGATTTATGATGAATCAAAAGTATGATTAATGTGGCTTTATGTATGTATAAATGGCACAAAAGGCTTTATGTATGAATAAATGACACAAAAGGTTTAAATATTGGCAGACAAATTGGGCGAAAGGTTATAAAGTCGACAAATTTATCGAGCGGAGAGTCTTAACATCTCAAAACTAATAGAGCTCAACATGAACAAGAAGTGGGTCTATAGAAAACGACAAAGCTCCCCCTAATGATGACAACAACACTGACGGGGGATGGAACGAGCCATTGTGTATACAAATAGCTAATACCATCATTATATAGCCCCCGCGTGTTTAGTAGGCTTTCTCCCCATCATTATAGGCAGAGCAGCTAATATAGAGACCGGATATAGCCATCTTGGTAGGTTACGTGACACCAATTAGGACGCGGCTTAAAAACACACACACACTCACTCACACACACACACACAGTTATACATATATAAATAAATATATTCTCCACTACTAAAGGAAGGACAGGTAATAGACCGAATATAGCCATCTAATTAGTAGATTACGTGGCCTCTTAGCCTACACCAATTAGGAGACTTCTTATAGACACATACAAATAAATAGATATATCTATATGTAAAGTTTGTATGCGTAAATTATATTTTATACACATATATATACAGTATATATATATATACAAAACTAGTAGAGTAAAGTCAGTAACTCGTCTAACTGAGTATTTTGGTCCAGTTAGATATCATGGACTCAATTATGACTAGGCTTAACTGAGCTAGTAGAAAAATTATATGTGTCCCAATTTTGTTAGTTTTAAAATTTGTCTATAATATTATTAGGAACGAATTAAAAAAATATGGCATACATCAACCAAATTCGATTTATTGAAAGTAAATCTTCTATCGAATGATTACATTATAAATAAGTAAAACAAAAAATACTAAGTAAATAGAAAATACCAAATCTCATATCATATCAATTTCATATCATGACATAATTAAGTCAATAGAAAATAACAAATCTCATATCATATCAATTTCATATCATAACATAATAAAGTCAATAGAAATTAACAAATCTAATATCATATCAATCTCATATCATAACATAATTAAGTCAATAGAAATTAGCAAATCTAATATCATATCAATCTCATATCATAACATAATTAAGTCAATAGAAAATAACAAATTTCATATCATAACATAATTAAGTCAATAGAAAATAACAAATCTCCACCTGGCATCATAACACCAAAGGTCGTTTACCCTCTAAAACAAGATAAATGAAGCACCGAAACAACATAAGTGTCTGTCACGTACAGTACGTTGCCTCATTTACAGCAGAACAATTGTAACATGAATTATTTCGCAAACTAATGCATTTTGTCATTTGCAAAATTAAATTCGACATCACACAGCCTACAATGCTGTACAGAGGGAACAAACTATACTGACAACTGTGAAATGACGTATATATACTGTACAATAAACTAAAGAACGAGCCCAGATTTCTAGTTTTCTACAGACCTCTACAGATTCTTTTGTATTTCTACATATCTTTACATATTTGTTGTTTTAAATATTTGATCGCCATTTCCTCTGCCAACATTTACGGTCGTGCTAATAAGTGATGTCCGGGCACCAATTATGTTTTGATCAATAATTGGTATCAGCAATATTTAAACATGATTTCTTCTTTTTGATTGAGATATACAACCATGTTCCTACACTTGCCCACCCTATTCAACATCCGACAGACATTAATACAGCACAGAGCAAGCCAAACGTAATGACAGCTGAGACATGACTTATTAGCGCCACATGTACAGTCGTTGTAATAAGTCCTTTACCGCCCTGTGCTATTTCCTATATATGTATTACATATTGCTGGGCATAGCTTAGAAATAATAGGTTTACAAATAATTAATTTAACCCTTACTGTACAGTCGCGCTAATAAGTAATGTCTCGGCACTAAGTTTATTTTGATCAATAATTGGTATCAGCAATATATAAGCTTAATTTCTTCATATCGAGTGAAATATACAACACATTTCCTACACTTACCCACCCTAGTCAACATCTGACAGACATTAATACAGCACAGAGCAAGCCAAACGTAATGACAGCGGGGACACGACTTATTAGCGCGACTGTACCTGTGACGTCCGTTTAATTCTATTCTTGGTATATTAAGATGATTTTGTGCAGTTCAGGAAGGACCTGTGGTAGTAAAATTGGTTAAGTGAGAGTGTTCGAAGCCTGTTAATTGGTTAAGATGATAGTTCGAAGCCTGTTAATTGGTTAAGATGATAGTTCGAAGCCTGTTAATTGGTTAAGTGAGAGTGTTCGAAGCCTGTAAATTGGTTAAGTGAGAGTGTTCGAAGCCTGTTAATTGGTTAAGATGATAGTTCGAAGCCTGTTAATTGGTTAAGATGATAGTTCGAAGCCTGTTAATTGGTTAAGATGATAGTTCGAAGCCTGTTAATTGGTTAAGTGAGAGTGTTCGAAGCCTGTTAATTGGTTAAGTGAGTGTTCGAAGCCTGTTAATTGCTAAACTAAGTCAAATCATCTAATAGTGTCCAAAATATGATGAAAAGGACGTCCCTATTATTGAATGGGTTAAAACAAATATATGCAATGGAAAGTTAATTCGATATTTGATTAGATCAGCCTACCCTTCGTCTCCCCTAATTGATGGGTTGGTAAAGAACTTATTCCGACGACTGTACGTTGGTATTGGCGAGTCGGTAGCCTACCCTTCGTCTTACCAAGAGATCCTGCAGTGAGAGAGAGTGGCCATCTATTCATTTGAACGCTATTTTGGTGCCTTAAGGGGAGATGGGTCGTTTATTAGGGCCCCTTTCTTCCTCATATTTAGCCCCATCAGTTTTCAGATTGTATGACGTTCGACTCATTACTTTGGCGATTGTAGGACCTTTCGCCCCATTTCTTTGTCAATATTTAGACTTTTCGTGTCATTTGGGTCATTTTTTTTCCTGGCGAGCGATAGCGAGCCTGTAATTTAAGAGAAGCCGTCCTTCAGCCGTGAAATTTGTCTATTGAAAAATGTAGCAGGGTACTTGGCGTGTGTTTTTTTTATGCTTGATGGAGGTCTAGGGAGGAAATTAAAAAAAATAAAAATAATAAAAACACATAAATGAGCCAATAAAAAAACTACCCATCTCCCCTTAAACAACGAGGCGATATAAAATGTTTGATCAAGCCTAATACATAGCCAAATACCAAACACTATATCATTCCTGTATCATTATTCCCGCATGTTGATTATGGGTGTGGAGATATTTGGGTGTAAAGAGAGGTTAAGGAGAGATTGGCCTTTTTTTGGGGGGGGGAGGCGGGGGGGGGGGTCAACTCATTAATTTATTCCTATATGTCTTAGTTTCCTCGCTAGACCTCCATCAAACTTTAAAAAATGCCCCCTAAAACCCCCTTCAAGATAAATTTGTACATTTGTCGGTAAAAACAAATTCCCGGCCGAAGGCCGGTTCCTCTTAAAATTTCAGGCTCGCTATCGCTCGCCAGGAAAACATCTACCCCTAAATGGTACGAAAGGTCTTAAAATTGACAACGAAATGGGGGAAAGGTGTTAAAATCGCCAAACTAATAGGCCAAACGTCTTAAAATCTAAAAAATAATGGAGCTAAAGAAGAGGAAGAAAAGGGTCTAGAAAAACAGCCCATCTCCCCTTAATGACACCAGTGGCACCAATATGGCGGATAGTTGACCGATCGCTGTTATTATGGGGTCTCTAGTCTCCCCCCCCCCCCCCCCCCTGTCATTTACCTCCAATCCCTCTCGTCCCCCTCCCCCCTCTCTGTCTTTATCCCTGTTTCTCCTCCTGATCCCCCTCATCATCCCCCCCATCTCTCTCTCTCTCTCTCTCTCTCTCTCTCTCTCTCTCTCTCTTTGTTTTCTTTTATTGTACCTGTAGGCTGAATGTATCTTTCCTCTCTCTCTCGCTCTCACTCTCTCTCTCTCTCCCATAAGCCCCTACTCACAATTCCACCCCCCAAACCCCTCGCCTGAACACAACCTGAAAACAAAAAGTCCCTAACAATTTCAGCGCATGAAAAGAAAAGAAAACCGAACGAAGGATTACGGCACACACTTTTCCAGCTTCCAATCGGGTATGGTTTTGTTGCGCTTGTTTAGGTTGGGGAAGGACTCGGGAGAATTTTTCCTCCCGTAATGTTTCGCTCGTGTTTTCAGTGGCCATCGGTCGCTCTCTCTCGTTTTGATGTTTCGTTTGGGTTTGCTTTAATTTTTGTATGTGATTTTTGTGGTTTTAACTTTTTTGTTTAAGAATTGAATTTTGAGGGCATAGCGATGAATAGATTAAAGATTGGCCTATTTCCATGGGGTGTTCTCTCTCTCTCTCTCTCTCTCTCTCTCTCTCTCTCTCTCTCTCTCTCTCTCTCTCTCTCTCTCTCTCTCTCTCTCTCACTGGAATTGAATGGAACCTAACTTTCTAATTTGTCCTAACAGGAAACTTGAGCAGCCTACCTGCCCTGTCTGTCTCTCTCTGTCTCTCTCTCTCTCTCTCTCTCTCTATATATATATATATATATGATCATGACTGCGGAGACAGTCGTTGGTTATTTAATAATTATTGTAATATATTTGATAATTTTCTATTATTGCAAGTTACTTTGTATTGCTTTTCTATAGTTCACAAAATTGTATATTCTAAAATTAAAAATGGCTAAGCATACATATGTTAGCACGCAAACACACACCCACACCCACACCCACACCCACACCCACACACACACTCCTAAACAACCATATACTTGAACAAATACTAACTCACCCGTAAACCAAGAGATGCACACAGAAGGATCAACTAAAAACGCACACACACTCACCCATCCACACACACACACACACCCTACATACACACACACCCAGACACATCCCCTACATACACACACATCCCCTACATATATATATATACATACATACATACATACATACATACATACATACACACACACCCACACACACATCCCCTACATACACATACACACACACACATCCCCTACATACACATACACACACACACACACACACACACACACACACGCGCATTGGTTTCATCAACGCATATACTGTATATACACATACACGTTAACCTCTACACACACATACACAATCAAGCACTCTCTCTCTCTCTCTCTCTCTCTCTCTCTCTCTCTCTCTCTCACCCACCCACACACACACACACACCTCATTATAAACAGGCGAGTGAGTTTTACAGAGAGAAGAGCTGGAACGTAGAGAAAACAAGTTGGTTGGTTGGTATGTATGTATGTATGTATGTATGTATGTAGGTGGGTAGGTAGGTAGGTATGTGGTAGGGTAGGAAGATGAGGAGGTACTCAAGGTAAATAAAACGCCTGGACCTGATACAATCTCACCTAGATTTCTAAAGGAAGCTAAGGATGAGCTCTCCAAACCACTGACATTACTATTCAATAAATCCTTGCAGTCTGGAACTATGCCTGATCAGTGGAAGATAGCCAACGTAACACCGATATTCAAAAAAGGCAGCAAATCCCTACCCAGTAACTATCGTCCAATTAGCTTAACCTCAGTTGTATGTAAAATGCTAGAAACGGTCATAAGAGACAGACTCGTAAATCACTTAGAGGAAAATAACATACTTAAAGATACTCAACACGGCTTTCGTAAAAAACGTTCCTGTTTAACAAACCTCTTAGACTTCTTCCACGATATCCTCAACCTCTACGATGAGAGTAAAGCTGTAGATATTATATACCTTGATTTTCAAAAGGCCTTTGACAAAGTTCCCCACAAACGTTTACTGCTAAAACTAAAAGCGCATGGAATACAAGACGGTGTGTTGAAATGGATAGAAAATTGGCTCAGCGACAGAAAGCAAAGAGTAGTCATAAACGGTAAGGCATCTAAATGGACCAATGTAAGTAGCGGGGTACCCCAGGGATCGGTACTAGGACCAATTCTCTTTCTAATTTACATCAACGACATAGATGAGGGTCTCACCTGTACAATCTCAAAATTTGCTGACGATACAAAAATTGCAAATAGCGTACTCTCAAAAGATCAAGTTGACCATATGCAACACAATCTAGATAAATTGTCACATTGGGCCCAAATTTGGCAAATGAGTTTCAATGCGGATAAATGTAAAGTACTACATATCGGATACCTAAATGAGAAAGCAAACTATTCGATGAATGGCACTCAGCTTAAGAATGTAAACAGAGAAACCGATCTGGGAATAACAATACCGAGCAACCTAAAACCGTGTCAAGATAGTTGAGAAGTTGTTAAGAAGGCAAACAAAATTGGCTTTATAGGCAGGTCATTTGAGCATAATCCAAAGACGTAATCCTAACCCTTTACAATTCCTTAGTCCGCCCTCTTCTGGAATACTGCGTTCAATGCTGGTGCCCTTATTACCAAAAAGACATAAACAAGCTAGAACGAGTTCAACGTAGAGTTACCAAAATGATACCTAGCCTAAAGAACAAACCATACGAAGAGCGTCTTAGAGAATTAAATCTATTTCCTTTAACCCAGCGCAGATTAAGAGGTGACTTAATTCAAGTGTTCAAAATCATCAAAGGCATCGACAATATGAACTGTAGTAAGTACTTCACTATCAACCAATCTAATTACACGCGGGGAAACGGTTGCAAAATTATTGGTAAATCTTTTAACTCACACGAATCTAAGAATTTCTTCTTCAATCGAGTTGTCAACTTGTGGAATGGGCTTCCCCGAGACGTTATAGACTGCAGCACCGTTGATTCATTTAAATTCCGCCTAGACAAATATCTTGCATCAAACCCACGACTGACTGCGTTTGTAAATGAATAACTTTATTTTATCCTCCCCTCAGTTACTAACCCATATGTCCCCTACTAACTTCCTAGTCCTGCCACGTTAGTGGCAGGGCAGTAGTTCCCTTTCCAATGTTCCCTTACCCACTCTAAACCACTGTTTGGACACTTGATCCTCAGTGTTTTGGAGGACAAGCAGCCTAGAAGGGTCACTAGACTGTTGTTGCTTGATTTCCTTTGTACTCCTTTGTATGTAGGTAGGTGGGGTGTATTATGTAGGTATGTATGTATGTATGTATGTATGTATATGTATGTATGTATGTAGGTATGTATGTATGTATGTATGTATGTATGTATGTATGTATGTATGTATAATAATAATAATAATAATAATAATAATAATAATAATAATAACTTTATTTAGCCTAAAAACATATACAATATATTACAATATCTTCATAATTCATTATCAAGGCTGAGCCCATGAAATGTGAACATATTTTATGGGCTCCTTCAAAATACGTTTAGGAAATTACTAGCAGTGTTCTGTATATGTAGTATGCTTACACTTTAGATACTCAGTTCGCGTTTAAAACTTAATAGTTGCTTAGTAAGTGATTTTTACATTTCCGTTTAAATTCTAAAAGATTGTTAGCTACTTGTATTTCTTCTGGTAGTCTATTCCAGAAGATACTTCCCGAGTAAGTAATAAATCTTTTACCAAGGTTAGTATTTGGCTTGGGTGGTCTGAGAAGGCTTTTGTTTCTAGTGTTGTGACTATGTATACTGTCTACGTGATGGAAATATTGATTCTGAACACAATCAAGCTGATTGAAAACAAATTTAAGAGATTCTATGTGATGAATATCACATAGTTTTAACACTCGCAATTCTTTGAATAAAGGAGTTGTATGGTCTAAATATCCCACTTTAGATATTATTCTCATGGCTTTCTTTTGAAGTTTGAATAATGGTTCTAAATTTGTTTTTGTGGCTGAACCCCAAACAATATTACAATACTGATAATATGCATAAATTAAACTGTTATCCAAACACAGTAATGCTTCATTGGTAAGCAGAGGTTTTACCTTATATATAATGCCTAAGGATTTAGAAATGTTTCCATTTATGTATTTTATATGTTCTTTCCAATTAAGTTTATCATCAACAAATACACCAAGAAATTTGGTTGAGTTACATTTTTGTAGTTTTTAATTTCCTAGTAAAATATTTATGTCATTTGGGATGTATTTGTTACCAGCAAATACAATATAATGTGTCTTACTAACATTGAGATGATTGAGAGACAATATATTTGTTAATAACCACTATGATACTTTGTGCAGTTCGCTATTGGTCGAGTCAATAAGTGTATTTAAGTTCGACCCCGAATAGTACATATTTGTATCGTCCGCAAATAAAACAAATTTGAGCAGATTAGAACTGTTCACTAAGTTATTAATATAGATTAGAAAGAGTAATGGACCAAGATTCGAACCTTGTGGAACACCCATTGAATTACTTTCTAAATTTGATTTCACTCCACTCAATTCCGTATACTGCAGACGATTTGACAACTATATAACTTTTAAACCATTTATATGACACATCTCCAACCCCGTAATGTAACAATCTTTCCATTAATATTCCATGATCAATTGTATCAAAGGCCTTCCTTAGGTCAAGAAATACCCCGATAGTTGTTTGACTTTTTTTTTTTTTTTTTTTTTCTATGTGATTGAGGGAGGCAAAAGGCATAACTGCCTATAGCGAGTGCCTCCCCCATAGTTGAAAGAGTGACAGGGCCAAAATCAAGGGACGTTCGAGCCAAAATGACTTGTATCATTACTTTTGACAATTTCGTTAATCATCCTTATAATAGCAGCTTGTGGCGAAGCGCCCTTCCGAAACCCATACTGTTCATCCACCAAAATATTGTGTTCTCCCAGGAAAGCTGTTAAGCGTTCAAAGACTAGTCGTTCAATAATGTTACCGAATGTAGGCAAGATTGATATAGGGCGATAATTTGAGACCTGGAGTGGGTCGCCTCCTTTAAAGATGGGTATAATTTTAGCTAACTTTAATCCAGTAGGGAAAACTCCGTTGCGAAAGGATAAATTAATTATTTGTGCTAATTTAGGTGCTAATATATGTATAATTTTCTTAATAATTTTCATATGAATATTGTCATATCCAGGACTTGAATTGACAAATTAAAACTCGGATATTGGCCTTTTAAATATTGCAAAGGGTAGGTAGGTAGGTAGGTAGGTAGGTAGGTAGGTAGGTAGGTAGGTAGGTAGGTAGGTAGGTAGGTAGGTAGGTAGGTAGGTAGGTAGGTAGGTATAACGATCGTTGGAGTTGAAATCAATGGATGAATAAAAGTTAGAAAGAAAAACAACATGAAGCCTCCGGAACATGCACAAACTGACATTCAAACACATTCTCAGGAACACTAAACACACACACACACACACCACTCCCCTACACCTCCCCCACATATACACTCCACTCACCCTCCCTCCACACACATACTCCACTCCCCCTCCCCCTCCACACACATACTCTCCTCCCCCACCCACCCACCTCCCCACACAAACACATACACACAAACACTCCCTTTCCCTCCTCTCCCACCACACACGTTAGCCACAATGCAAGACAAAGTCAGAAAAATAGAGAAAAAGAAAGCGAAAACACTGGGAAAAACAAATGACCTAAAAATAAAAGAGGATAGCGAAAGGAGGAGGAGGAAACAGTAGGACCAGCACCAGAAAGAGAAGAGATAAATACAAGGAAATGGACAACAAAATGCCGAACAAAATAAAACAATATATTAATAAGAAAGAATGCTGACTGAAATAACTACAACAATACGTGAAAATCAAAATAGAAAAAAAAGGGAGAATGTTGAAGACAAAATGTACATGTATTTTACAGATAATATGAAGAGGATAGAGTTAGTTTTAAATAGAGAAGCAAAACACCTGTTAATTCCAGGCCCATCACGAGCCAGAAACAATACATATCAAAACTAGGAGAAAAGAGTTTCGAAGTGTTCGAAACATACTCAATGTAACACAGATAAATCAGGTGAAACAAAGTAAAACAACTCCAATATATTGAAAATAATGAAATGGGAGGTAATGTCAAGAATATAAACACAATGCATTAAGAGAACCGGTCATTTAAAAACGTGCCATTAACGTATATGTATTTGTACCTACAATCAAATGCAAGAAATTATGAGAGGATAATAAATCTTTCTTTAATTAAATAGACATCAAACGAAAGCAAAGATCTGATGTCAATATACATGAGTCCAAAAACAAAAAATATGTATTATTAGACATTAATAAAGGTTACCAATAAATATTGTTTTAAATATGACCACTTACAGTAAATGTGGGATTAATGCAAATTAATTACTGTAATAAGGAAAGGATGGAACAAATATATTTACAAATTTCAAACAAAAAGAGAGCAAATGTATTAAGAAAATAAATGAAAACCAAAGAAAGATTTCGTTCCAAATAAAAATAAAAATATATAACAATAACACAAACTATGCAACAAATGGCGAAGCACTGACGAAAGACAAACGAATAAAGGCAAACAAATGGGGGAGGCAAAAGCGGTTTAGCTTCTGCCTCCTCCAAGATTTGTTGGCTTCGGAGGGAAAGAAAGAAAGAAGGAATGGAAGGGAAGGAGGAATGAATGAAGAAATGCATGAATGAATGAATGAAAGAAAAACTGATTGAATGAACGAATAAAAGAAAAACTGAATGAATAAATTAATGAATGAATGAAATAAAGAAAGAATTAATGAATTAATGCAATAATGAAAGAATGAATGAATGAATGAATGAATGAAAAACTAAATTAATAATAATAATAATGGATGAAAGAAAGAATAGTGAAGAAAGGAAGGAAGGAAGGAAATGAAGGAAGAAAGAACAGGAAAAATGGAAGAAGGAATAAATGATTAAATAAATGATTGGATTGCAGAAAAATGTATGAATTAATGGAAGGAGATAAGACAAATATGAATGAATGACTGGCTAAATGAAGGAAGGAAAGGAAGAAGGAATGTATCATGCATGAATGAAAAAACGAAGGATTAAAAGAATGGAAAACAAATGAAATGAGAACAAAATGAAAATTGAATAGGGATGGAATGAAGGAGTAAAGGCGGCGATACAAAAAGAAGGAATACATGAAGAAGGGAAATTAGTATAATGATTTAGGATAAAAACGTGAAATTAAGAAAGTAAGGAAAAAGGACGGAAAAATAAAAAGCAAAAAAACGATGGAGGCATAAAAAACATTTGTGTGTGTGTGTGTGTGTGTGTGTGTGTGCTTTGTGAAGTGTGTGCGCGTGCTACTGAATTGTGTGTGTGTGTGTGTGTACGTGTGTTTGTGTGCAGTGGCAAGTACTCCCAAGAATAAATATACAGTAACAAAATCCCTCCCAAAAGGAAGAAGAAAACGACTGAAATACACTAGGAAAGAGGGCACACTGAAATAAAATAAGAGCGTGCAGAAGACACAATTTCAGTACCTTCATAAAGTGGAATTGTCTTTTTCGGAAGCTAGCGAAGAGAGGAGGGAAGAAAGAAAAGAGGGATAGAAGGAATGAAGGAAGGAGGGAGAGAAAGGAAGGAAGGAGGGGGAGAGGATGGATGGAAGGAAGGAAGGAAGGAAGTTAGGAAAGAAATAAGAAAGGAGGGAAGGAGAAGGAAGGAAGGGGGAAAGAGAGAAGGGAAGGAAGGGGGAAAGAGAAGGTAAGGAAGGAGGGAAAGAATGAATAAAGGAAAGAAGACGAACTAAAGAGCGAAAATGTTAACGGAGAAAAGGAAAAAACGAATAAAGAAGGACAAGAACGAACGGAAGAGGAAAGAGTTAGCTGCCGGAAGTAGGAGGGGGAGAAAGCAATGAAGTAAAGAGAGAAAGGAGTAACTAAACGAACGAGTAAGGAAGGAAGGAAAAACAAAACAAACAGGACAACAAAGTGAGGAAATAAGATCGGGAGGGCGGAAAGACAGGAGATAACTAATATGAGAGAGGTCTAGGATATGGTCTAACATTTGATATACTAATACAAGGTAGAATAAGGAAACACAGGAATAAGGAAGGATAAAATGAGAAAATAAGAGTTAATACCAAAGATGGAGATGAGATAGGAGTGTATATATATATATCAAGAGAATGTGCAGTAAGATGGCGGGAAAGATGAACTATATATACAATAACATAGTCAAGGAAAACAGAAGGCAAACTAATACCATTCATTTGAGAGGAGGAATAATGACGGAGAGACTTAAACAAATTGTGATGTATGTGAAATAAAAGTTGAATATAAACTTTAAGATCAGTAAGGTGAGCAGACAAAATAGTGTAACAAAAGAACAATACAATAAACCAAGGTAAACAAGAGAAATATAATAAAGAGATAGAAGGAAAGAAGGACAGTCTATTCTTCCCCTCCTTTGTCAAGTGGATTATTGAGTCTTTTACCGGGCACAGAGACAGAAGGAAGAGAAGGAGGAAGAAGGACAGAGAGCAATATTGGAAGCACGGGGTTAATAGAACAAAGGAAGAAAAATAAGTAAGGAGAGAAGGAAGAGATGGAAGGAAGAGAGAGAAGGAGGAAGGAGGACAGAGAGCAATATTGGAAGCACGGGGTTAATAGGAGAACAAAGGAAGAGAGAGAAGGAAGAGATGGAAGGAAGAGAGAGAAGGTAGAGAAGGAGGGAAGAGGACAAAGAGCAATATTGGGAACAAGGGGTTAATAGGAGAACAAAGAAAGATAAAGAAGTAAGGAGAGAAGGAAGAGACAGAAAGAAGAGAGAAAATGTAGAGAAGGAGGGAAGAGGACAAAGAGCAGTATTGGAAGCAAGGGGTTAATAGGAGAACAAAGGAAGACAAGAAGTAAGGAGAGAACGGATAGTGGAGGAAGACAGAAGGAAGCGAAGGAGGAGGGAAGACAGAGAGCAGTATTGGGACCACTAGGTTAATAGGAGAACAAAGAAAGATAAATAAGGAAAGAGATAAGGAAGATATAGAAGGAAGAGAAGGAGGAGGGAATACAGAGAGCAATATAGGGAGCACTAGGTTAATTGGAGAACAAAGAAAGGTAAAGAAGTAAGGAAAGAAGTAAGGAGCATGACAGAGCACTAGGTAAATAAACTAACAAAGATACAGACGTTAGGAGGGGAGGAAGGAAGAGGAGGAGGAAGGAAAGGAAGGAGGAAGGAAGGAAGAGGAGGAACGAAAGAGGGAATAACAGAAAATATATATGATATAAGTAACTAAGAACAATATGGCAGGCATGCACATACATAGAACAACATAACTCACAGACCTACATTAACAACATAACTCACAGACCTACATTAACAACATAACTCACAGACCTACATTAACGACATAACTCACAGACCTACATTAACGACATAACTCACAGACCTACATTAACAACATAACTCACAGACCTACATTAACGACATAACTCACAGACCTACATTAATAACATAACTCACAGACCTACATTAACGACATAACTCACAGACCTACATTAACGACATAACTCACAGACCTACATTAACGACATAACTCACAGACCTACATTAACAACATAACTCACAGACCTACATTAACGACATAACTCACAGACCTACATTAACGACATAACTCACAGAACCTACATTAACGACATAACTCACAGACCTACATTAACGACATAACTCACAGACCTACATTAACAACATAACTCACAGACCTACATTAACGACATAACTCACAGACCTACATTAACGACATAACTCACAGACCTACATTAACAACATAACTCACAGACCTACATTAACGACATAACTCACAGACCTACATTAACGACATAACTCACAGACCTACATTAACAACATAACTCACAGACCTACATTACACATAACTCACAGACCTACATTAACAACATAACTCACAGACCTACATTAACGACCATAACTCACAGACCTACATTAACGACATAACTCACAGACCTACATTAACAACATAACTCACAGACCTACATTAACGACATAACTCACAGACCTACATTAACGACATAACTCACAGACCTACATTAACAACATAACTCACAGACCTACATTAACAACATAACTCACAGACCTACATTAAAAACATAACTCACAGACCTACATTAACGACATAACTCACAGACCTACATTAACGACATAACTCACAGACCTACATTAACAACATAACTCACAGACCTACATTAACAACATAACTCACAGACCTACATTAACGACATAACTCACAGACCTACATTAACGACATAACTCACAGACCTACATTAACAACATAACTCACAGACCTACATTAACAACATAACTCACAGACCTACATTAACGACATAACTCACAGACCTACATTAACAACATAACTCACAGACCTACATTAACGACATAACTCACAGACCTACATTAACGACATAACTCACAGACCTACATTAACAACATAACTCACAGACCTACATTAACGACATAACTCACAGACCTACATTAACGACATAATCACAGACTACATTAACAACATAACTCACAGACCTACATTAACAAATAACTCACAGACCTACATTAACAACATAACTCACAGACCTACATTAACAACATAACTCACAGACCTACATTAACGACATAACTCACAGACCTACATTAACAACATAACTCACAGACCTACATTAACAACATAACTCACAGACCTACATTAACAACATAACTCACAGACCTACATTAACAACATAACTCACAGACCTACATTAACGACATAACTCACAGACCTACATTAACAACATAACTCACAGACCTACATTAACAACATAACTCACAGACCTACATTAACAACATAACTCACAGACCTACATTAACATAACTCACAGACCTACATTAACGACATAACTCACAGACCTACATTAACAACATAACTCACAGACCTACATTAACGACATAACTCACAGACCTACATTAACGACATAACTCACAGACCTACATTAACAACATAACTCACAGACCTACATTAACGACATAACTCACAGACCTACATTAACAACATAACTCACAGACCTACATTAACAACATAACTCACAGACCTACATTAACAACATAACTCACAGACCTACATTAACAACATAACTCACAGACCTACATTAACAACATACTCACAGACCTACATTAACAACATAACTCACAGACCTACATTAACAACATAACTCACAGACCTACATTAACAACATAACTCACAGACCTACATTAATAACATAACTCACAGACCTACATTAACAACATAACTCACAGACCTACATTAACAACATAACTCACAGACCTACATTAACAACATAACTCACAGACCTACATTAACAACATAACTCACAGACCTACATTAACAACATAACTCACAGACCTACATTAACAACATAACTCACAGACCTACATAACAACATAACTCACAGACCTACATTAACAACATAACTCACAGACCTACATTAACAACATAACTCACAGACCTACATTAACGACATAACTCACAGACCTACATTAACGACATAACTCACAGACCTACATTAACAACATAACTCACAGACCTACATTAACAACATAACTCACAGACCTACATTAACAACATAACTCACAGACCTACATGAACAACATAACTCACAGACATACATAGAACAACATAACTCACAGACCTACATTAACGACATAACTCACAGACCTACATGAACAACATAACTCACAGACATACATAGAACAACATAACTCACAGACCTACATTAACGACATAACTCACAGACCTACATGAACAACATAACTCACAGACATACATAGAACAACATAACTCACAGACCTACATTAATAACAATACTCACAGACCTACATTAATAACAATACTCACAGACCTACATTAACAACATAACTCACAGACCTACATTAATAACAATACAAAAATAATAATCAATTTGTATTAATTTCCCTCCAACACGAAGCACCTCCCAAAGAAATTAATGAAAGAAAGCATGTGATCCACCGGGATTCGAACCTGGGTTACCACATACATAGTTTAAACACTCTAACCATTACACCATCAAGGCAGTTATGAGTTCCAGGGCAGTAGTTCCCTTTCCAATTTTCCCTTACCCATTCTAAACCATTGTTTGGACACTTGCTCCTCAGTGTTTTGGAGGACAAGCAGCCTAGAAGGGTCACTAGATCTGTTGTTGCTTGATTTCCTTTGTACTTCTTTGTACTTAATATCCATTTATCGAACACAGGACATTAATCTAATCATGTACTACACCCCACTGCACTTATGAATAGCTTATGGTTAAGGGGAGGTTTTTAGTGTGTTTCCTAGACTTCCATCAAACTTGAAATTGCACCCCCTTGACCCCCTTGCAAGATAAATTTGTACATTTTTCGGTAGAAACATTTCCCGGCTGAAAGCCGGTTCCTCTTAAATTACAGGCTCGCTATCGCTCGCCAGGATAAAATCGACACCTAAATGGCATGAAAGGTCTTAAATTTGACAGAAATGGGTCGAAAGTTCTTAAAATCGTCAAAATAGTGGGGCGAACGTCTTAAAATTAGAAAAGCAATGGGGCTAAACATGAGGGAGAAAGGAGTCAAGAAAAAAGTCCTTCAAGTGGAAATCTCCCCTTAAGTGAGAGGCAAGGATACTCATGGGGCACAGATCATATAGACTGACCTCGCTACGAAATATCCCTGAACTTTATGATAACCTATGTTTATTAATTACACAGACAGACGAGATGCAAACAAAGACAAGGAATAAGAAAAACAATGCGGAAGGAAGGACGGAGAGAGTATTCTTTCAACAATATTCAAGTGTTTGTTTTGTACTAGAAGGCAATGAATATATAATGAACGCAGATATATTATAGATTGGCGGATGGACAGACATATATATATATATAATTATATAGACTGATTTATATATATATATATATATATATATATATATATATATATATATATATATATATATACCGGTATATATATATATACTGTATATATACGGTAATTAAAAAAACAACAAACAGGCAGACGAATAGCAAGATAGAATAAAGAAGAAAAACAATAACCAGCTAAGAAGAACGATTGCAGCAGAATTATATCAAAAGACAAAATATAGCAAAATAGTCGAAAATATAGTACAACATAGCACAAGAAAGACGAAATAAAGCAAAGTGTAATTTAAATATAATAAAAGCAATACGAAATATAGAACAAATATATAGCTAATGAATACGATATAGCAAAATATAGACGAAATAGAGTAAAAGAATTACGAAATAGTCAAATAAAGGAATTTACCCTAAGCAACAAGAAATATAGCAAAATAAAGTCGAAACATAGCACAATAATACGAAATATAGCACACAAAAACGAAATATAGCACAAAAGCGAAATATAGCACACACAAAAAATATATAGCACAAGAGAAACGAAAGAATTGAAAGGCTATTCTTCTTCCATTATGAAGCGCATTTGTCTTTTCCGAGAAATTAATGAACAGCGGGAAGAAGGAACGATGAAAGCAAGCAGAGATGATGAAAGAAAAAAATTAATGAGGAACGGAAAGAAAGAGAATTAAGGAATGAAGAAAGGAAGAGGGTGAAGGAAGGAATGGAGATAAGAAGAAAGGCAGGAAGACAAGTTGATAAACGTGGGCAGAAGGAAGGAAGAAAGCAAGCGAAGATACTGAAATTAATTAATTAATGTGGAACATAAGGAAGGGAATGAAGGAAGGAATGAAGGAATCAAGAACAGGAGAAAGGAAGGAAGACACATTAATAACAGTGGGAAGAAAGAAAGATGAAAGCAAGCATAGATGATGAAAGGAAGAATTTAATGAGGAACAGAAAGGATGGAGGAAGGAAGAAAAAAAATATATAATTAAGTAAAAATTGAAGAACATAATGACAAGGAGAGCAAACAAAATAATAATAATAATAATAATAATAATAATAATAATAATAATAAATAATGATAATAATAATAATTGAAATGCTGGGTGTACGAAGGGAATTTAACCCTCCCGAAAACTCCCCAGATTTTGAGATGCCTGGCGCGGGGTTCAAACCCTGGTTAGCGACCTCAGTAGATCAACCAGGTACGCGCGCTAACCCACTGTACTACCGCGGACGTTCAATAGGATAGTAACCTTAGTTCTCCTTGAAAGAACCAGGTGATAGTCTCGTGGTGATTCACGCGATGGGTTTCTTAGACTTCGCCATCAACGACTATTTTACACTATCCCAGACGTCAATTCGGGTAGTACAGTATTGGGGTTGCAGGATTTTTGCGAGGGCATTACAATAATAATAATAATAATAATAATAATAATAATAATAATGTAAAAGGGGAATGAAAACAATAAAATATACATACAAATATTAAGAAAGTCAGGAAAACGTCGCTTGGCAAGAACGGAGGAAGGAATAAATCAAACCAAAGACGGGTGGAAGGAGGGGCGGCTATTTTTCATGGAGTGCATTTGTCACTAACCGGAAACGAAGCAAAATGGAAGAAAAGAAGGGAGAAGGGGGAAGACAAATATAAGTCTACGGATATTAGGACGAAATGTGTGTAAATAGAAGTGAAGGAAGGTTGATAAAGAAAATAACAAACAAATATTATGATAAGTAAATAAGGAAGGTTGATAAAGAACATAAACAAACAAATATTATGATGAGTATATATTGACAGAGAAATCTAATAGGGAATACGACAATGATTAATTATATGAACAATAATGACAGAAGAACGAATTGATGAACAGGTATCCAACAAGAGAACAAGTGAAGATAATAGGGGGCAATAACTAGGAAATGAAAGACGGAGAGAAGAAAAAGTAAGAAAGACTAAAAACGAAAGAAAGAAGCGAGACATAAACTAGAGAGAGGAGGGAATGAACGGCTATTCTTCAGCCTTCATGGGGAGATTTTTTTTTCTTTCTTTTTTTTTTTTTCTTTTTTTACAGGCAATAAACAAGGAATATCAGTAAATATTGATTGAGAAGAAACAAAAGAGAATAGGACAATTATTATATGAACAAAAGTAAAATAAACAATGCCAGAAAGACGAATTAATTAAGAGGGATAGAAGGAGAAATGAAGTGAAGAAAATATGGACAATAACTAGAAAATGAAAGACGGACTGAAGAAAAAGTAAGAAAGAAACAAGAAACAAACCAAAGAAAGGAGAGAATGAACGGCTATTCTTCAACCTTCATGGGGGAGATTTGTTTTTTTATAGGCAATAAACTCAAAATAAACGGGGGGGAACACAAGTAAATATGAACTGAGAACAATAAGGAGAAAATGAAATGATTATATGATTAAAAGTAAGATAAACATGGAGGAAAGAAGGATAAATTGATGAACATGAATATAAGGAAGAAACGAGAGAGGAAGATAGTTGAAACTAACGAGGCAGTGAATAACAGAACATTGGAAAGAAGAGAGAAGTAAGAATGACCAAAAAGAAGGAAAGAAGGAAAGACGCAAGAAACAAACTAAAGAGCGGAGTGAATGAACGGCTATCCTTCAACTTTCATGGGAGAGATTTTTTTTTTTTTTACAGGCAATAACAACACCTATATAGAGAGGTGGGTCAGTCAGTATCCAGCCCTAAAGCCGCTGTCACACGAGCGCTTTTTCCGTCAATTTTCTAGGAGCAAGTTTTTTTTTCTCGTATTATTTCGAGACTGTTTCGCACTGGGATCCACAAATAGATAGAAGGTAGATTATGGTAGAAGGCGGAATTCTGATAAAAGTGTAAATTTTGAAGCTTTCAGACCATAATTGCCCGTAAAAATTGCTCGAAAAAGGGCTCGTGTGACTCCGGCTTTACTCCCACAAGGGGTAGGGGGGATCAGCAAGACAATGATAAAGGAAAAAAAGAGGTGACAGGAGAAGAACACATAACACTTTGCTAACAAAAAGCAAGCACACAAGCATTCAGAAGCACCAATCACTCATCAGCCCCCGAAATCAATGGCTTCACTTCAGGGGTGGGGAATAAGATGAAGCAAAACAGTTATAATACAAACATATGAACAAAAGCAAACTAAACAAGAAGGAAAACAGCACATAAGGAGAAAGTAATGATAGGAAAAATACCGAGGAAGTGAATACCAGAAAATGGAGAGACGAAAAAAAAGAGCAAGAAACCCCAAAACGTAGGAAAGAAGCAAAAAATAAACTAAAGAGCGGAGAGAATGACCGGCTATTCTTCAACCTTCATGAGGGAGATTTGGTTTTTTACAGGCAATAAGCTAAAAATAAGAGGCAGGAAGGAAAGAAGGAAATGAGTAAGACAAATAGTGGACTAGAAAAAAAAAGGAAGATTCGCAGATGCAAGAAGAAGCAATATATATATATATATATATATATATATATATATATATATATATATATATATTATATATATATATATCTATATATATATATATATATATATATATATATATATGGAGATATATATATATATATATAGATATATATATATATATATATATCTAATATATATATATATATATTATATTATATATATATATATATATATATGGTGAGAGAGAGAGAGAGAGAGAGAGAGAGAGAGAGAGAGAGAGAGAGAGAGAGAGAGAGAGAGAGAGAGAGAGAGAGAGAGAGAGAGAAATAACATCGATACGTATGAGGGAATAAATAAAAATAAAATATTAGAGAGCAAATTACACAACATTGAAGGAAGGCGAGGAGGAGAAATGGAAAATGGAATGCCTAATACAAATATATTATAAACTATGACGATAGAAGGGATATAAAAACATAAAGAAAGACAACATCGAAAATTGTGAGTGGATGCAGAAAGGAAGGAAAGGAAGTGGGTGGAATAGGAGTAATATACAATGGGCAGGAAGGAAGACACGCAGGGAGAGGAAGAGAACTAAACAAAAGAAGGAAGGCAAAAAAAAAAAAAAAAAAAAAAAAAGCTTCATGAGAGGGATATAATATTTTACAAGTAATAAACTAAACATGTAAAGGGAAAGTAAGTGAATATTGGATGAACAGTAAAGGAAATATGGCAAACATATTATATATAACTAATCACAAATGAAAGGAGGATGTAATAAAGAGAGAGGGTAGAGTATATGAATAAATGAAGAACTAATAAGAATACAAGAGGATGCAATACGGAGAGAGGGTAGAAGGAAGGAAGGAAGTGTTGATGATAGGAAAAAATGGCGAGGAAGTAAATGAAGGAAATAAAACAAAATAAGTAAGGAAGCAAGAAATAAAATAAAGGAGGAACCAAGAGGCGGCCATTCTTCAGCCTTCATGAGGGAGGATTTATGTTTTACAGGCAATAAACTAAACATAAGAGTCAGTGAAGGAAGGGAGGAAAGGAGTAAGAGAAATAGAAGAAAACGTAAACACAATGCAGAAACTATAACAAAACAATACACAACCTTACATATAACAGCAGTGAAGAAGGGCGAAAGATAGAAAGAGAATAACACAGTATTGAAGGAAGGAAAGAAGGAGAAATGCAAACTGGAAATTATATGTCTAATATGGTTAAACAAAAGAAGGAAGAAAGAAGAGAGAATATGAAGAAAGGAAGTTAAGAAAGAAGGAGGAGAGTACACAACATAAGAAAGAAGGAAGACAACGAGGAATAGGAATAAAAAGGAAGGAAGGAAGGTAAAGAATAAATCAAATCAAAGTAAAATTGAATACAAAAAGAATATATACCCCAAATAATGGAGAAACCAAGAGGAGGCGCCTCCATTCTTCAGCCTTCATGAGGGAGGATTTATTTTTTTACAGGCAATCAACTAAACATAAGAGGCAGTGAGGGAAAGGAGGAAAAGAGTAAGACAAATAGTACGCGAGCAAAAAAAGAAAGATTCGCAGAAGCAATAAGAAACAATAGACATTTTTAGAGATAACATTGAGACGACGAGAGGCAGAAAACAAATAACAGAACGTTGAATGAATGAATGAATGAATGAATGAATGAATGAATGAATGAAGCAAGGAAGGAATGAAGGATGGAAGGAAGGAAGATATAAAAAGTATATAAATATGGAAATAAAATAGAAAAAGTAAGGAAGTAAAGAACACACACACACACACACACACACAGACACACACACACACACACACACACACACACACACACACACACTATAAAGGAGGGAAGGACAGGCTATTCTTCCACCTTCATGAAGTGGACATGTTTCTTTTATCGACCCTCAAGGGGCACGAAGAGAGGAAGAGAGGAAGGGAGTAGGAAATAATTTATACTGAATGAATACAGACATAAAACAACAGAAGAAAACAAACGCTGAAATATGTGAAAATACCAGCAAAACTCATCGATGGAAAGTAAAACAAAAATTAATCAAAATAATGGAAATAAGAGAGACAAGTTATATAAGAATAAGACATCCACATACTGAATAGGAACGGGAGCAATAATTCAAGAAAACAAATAACAAATAGTGAATATCTTCGCTAAGAAAACAACGAAAACTAGGCAATAAATAAAACTAAATTAAGGAAATATGGGCGAAAGGGAGGAAGGAAGACAAACATGATTAAATAAGGAACATAGAACAAAGGAAGGAAATTTGGTAGTAAGAAGAAACAACAGAGAGGAAGTAAATACATCAGCGAATAAAAACAAACAAAAATAACCCCTTGGGGATATGACGCGTATTGACAGTATATGCTGGCTATCATTAGACGATTTTATGCAGCTTAGGAAGGATCTGTGGGAATTAAAAGGGTTAAGACTATTGGCTATCATTAGACGATTTTATGCAGCTTAGGAAGGATCTGTGGGAATTAAAAGGGTTAAGACTATTGGCTATCATTAGACGATTTATGCAGCTTAGGAAGGATCTGTGGGAAGACGATTTTATGCAGCTTAGGAAGGATCTGTGGGAATTAAAAGGGTTAAGACTATTGGCTATCATTAGACGATTTTATGCAGCTTAGGAAGGATCTGTGGGAATTAAAAGGGTTAAGACTATTGGCTATCATTAGACGATTTTATGCAGCTTAGGAAGGACCTGTGGGAATTAAAAGGGTTAAGAGTATCTCGATTAACCCTCGGACATGCACAAACCATTCCTAATCTGAATGAAATCTAATAATAGCCAGACAACAGAAAATAAATGCACCATCGGATCTTCTAAGGGTTAAGCTACATAGTTATGCAGACCACACAGATCCCAACGAGGTGATCCGGTCTCAAAAACAAATGTGGTACACGATTTATTATTATACACTAAGACAGTACAAGAAAAGAGCAGAAAAACAAAAGACAAAGACAGACGAAAGGATAATAAAAGGAAAGCAAACATTACTAGATGTGTGTGAATTTTGTGTTTTGTCTGTGTTTGTTCGCTGTTTTGTATTGTGTTTTGTGTTTTCCTGTTCTTGCTCTGTCTTGAGTCGGCCACTCCCAAGACAAAAAGAAAAAAAACACAAAAAAATAGAGGAAATAAAATAAAAAAATTGGAAAAGTGGGGATTGGGCCTGAGCATATAGATAGATAGATAGATAGATAGATAGATAGATAGATAGATAGATATAAACATTACAAACGTAGGAAGCAGGAAGGGAGGAAACAAAAGAAAGAAGCAAATTTAAAGGAGAGGCTTAGCTTGTACAGTTGCCCAAATAGGTTCTGTTAATTATGAGTTGCCTAGTTAGAAGAGTTAATCATTGCATAAGAAACTACACTGGTAATTCAATCATGCGCATTATAATATTTACATGTAGGCTATAAGATCACGAAGGGGAACAGAACTTATGCGGGCAACTGTACAGTCTCGCTAATAAGTTATGGCTCGGCATCAAGTATGTTTTGATCAATAATTGGTATCAGCAATATCTAAGCTTAATTTCTTCATATCAAGTGCAATATACAAACATGTTCCTACACTTACCCACCCTATTCAACATCCGACAGACATTAATACAGCACAGACCAAGCCAAACGTAATGACAGCTGACACATGACTTATTAGCGCGACTGTACCTTCATTAGACGGCTTCGTGTCTTACCGGAAACAACCAACAACAATGACAACCAAGAAGATAAGATGGAAAAAGTTGGATAATTATGAAACTATATAAATACGAACAGATAACATAAAAAAGGAAAGAAACATCAACTGTATCAATAACATTAGAAGGAAAATGACAAAACAGACAAACAAGACGACATTTGTGAAGAGAAAAACATAAGGTAGGAAGGAAGTAGAGAAGAAATTAAAGACAATGGAAGAACGAAACAAACAAAACAAAAAGGGAATTATAAGAACATAAGAAAATGGGAGTCTTCAAAAAGCCGATCGGCCCATACAAGGCAGATCCCTGTCACACCCAACCCCAATTACAAGGCCCAAAGTCCCAAATTATGAGCAAAATAAGGAAGGAACACAGACAGACAACACAGGAATAGCCTACACAATTAATGGGGTATCTAAAGACAAAACGAAGGGATAGAAGATATATAGGAAATCAGAAATAAAAAACAAAACAATGAATGAGGCAATGGGATGTTATTCTTCGACCTTTCATGAAGTGGGTTTGTCTGTTATATACCGCCAATTGACTAGTAATTATGGGAAGAGAAATATTAACAACAAAAATAATAACAAGAGATAGATAAAAAAATCATTATCAGCATCCCTCCAATAAACTTACAAATAACCCTAATTAAAGAAATCCATGAAACTAATAAATACATGTGGCAGTCCAAGGATTCGAACCTAGTATACTCACACCGAAATTCAGTGCACTAACCATTACGCTATCAAGATAGAAAGAGATAGGATACAAAACGAAGAATACAAAAGGAAGGAAGGAAGGAAGGAAACAAGGAAGGACACAAGGAAGAAAGGAAGGGAACAAGGAAGGAAGGAAGGCAGGAAGGAAACAGACTGAAGAAAGGAAGGAAGGAGTCAATGAATGAATGAATGAATGAAGGAAGGAAGGAAACAGACTGAAGACAGGAAGGAAGGAGTCAATGAATGAAGGAAAGAAGGAATGAAGGAAGGAAGGAAGGAAGGAAACAGACTGAAGAAAGAAAGGAAGGAGTCAATGAATGAAGGAAGGAAGGAGGAAGGAGGAAAAGAAGGAAGGAAAGGAGGACAAAATGGAGGAAGCAAGGACAGGCCATTCTTCCACCGTCATGAAGTGCATACATGTTTTTTTACAGGCAATACACACTAAATAAAAGGAAGATACAGACACAAGAAGTAAATACTGAAAGAGGAAAAATATAATAATACATAGAGTACATTAAATATATGAACAAATGTAAACATAAAAACGAAGAATGGCGGGTGAATAAATAGGAAAGTAAAGAAGAAAAAGAGCATAAGAAAATATATTAACAAATGCACGACAATATAAAAATAGAGGGGGATGACAATAATGTGGAAGGAAACAATGTAAGATAAAAGTTAATACGTCTTTAACCAAAAATAACATAACATGAAAGAAACATTACTAATGGGAAGAAATAAGAGAACCATATAAAGCTTAAAATGACGAAGACAATTAAAACATCACGCAATGAATAAAGAATATCAAATGTGATGAGAAAGGAAAAAAGGAAACAAAGAAATATACATAAGAAAGTGAGATAATCAATGTAAAGGACAAAATAATACATGGAATGGAGAATGACAATAAACAAGATGAGGAAGGGAGGAAGGAAGAAATTCAATCATAAATAATTCACAAGAAAGTGAGTTAAACAAGCAAAGAATAAAGCAAAGGAAAAAAAGAAAGCAAGAAAACAAAGCCACCGAAAGAAGTGGATATGTCTTTTACAAAATATAACATAAAAGGGAAGAATCCTGGCGAATAAATATAAATTAAAACAGAAAACAGAAAGCGAAATAATTACAAACATAAACGTGAGAAAAATATAATAAAACGAGGAATAAAGAATGGGAGCAAATAAGACGAGGAAGGAAGGAAGGAAGATAGGAAGGAAGGAAGGAAGATAGGAAGGAAGGAAGGAAGATAGGAAGGAAGGAAGGAAGATAGGAAGGAAGGAAGGAAGGAAGGAAGGAAGATAGGAAGGAAGGAAGGAAGGAAGGAAGGAAGGAAGATAGGAAGAAAGATAGAAAGAAAGGAAGGAAGGAAGGAAGGAAGGAAGATAGGAAGATAGGAAGGAAGGAAGGAAGGAAGGAAGGAAGGAAGGAAGGATGATAGGGAGGAAGGAAGGATGATAGGGAGGAAGGAAGGAAGGAAGGAAGGAAGGAAACAAGACAAATAAAAAGTGAAGGAAGGAAGGAAGCAAGGAAACAAGAACAATACAAAATGAAGGAAGGAAGGAAGGAAACAAGGAGGGAAGGAAACAAGGAGGGAAGGAAACAAGAACAATACCAAATGAAGGAAGGAAGCAAACAATGAAGGAAGGAAACAAGAACAATAACAAATGAAGGAAGCAAGGAGGGAAGGAAACAAGAACAAACAATGAAGGAAGGAAGGAAACAAGAACAACAAACAATGAAGGAAGGAAGGAAAGGAAGCAAGGAATAAAGCCAAATGTAAGAAACAAGCAAGAAATACAGCCAAGGAAGGAGGGAAGGAGAGGCTATTCTTCCACCTTCATGAAGTGGATTTGTCTTTTACCAGAAATTCTGAGAGAAATCGTTCACCCATTTTCTGGATACCCCCCCCCCCATTTTACGACCCCCACCACCGCAACCCACCGCTCTGTCTTTGTCTGTTTGTTAGATTGCAAATATGGTGTTTGTTCGGTTGGTTGGTGGTTTGATTTGGTTTGTTTGTTGTGTTGGTTGGTTGGTTTGTTTGTTTGTTGTGTTGTTTTGTTGGTTGGTTTGTTCTTTGGTTTGTTATTTTTGGGGGTTGGTTGATTTCTTGTTTAGTTTGTTGTTTGGATTTTTAGTATATTAAATGTTTGGTTGGCTCGTTTGTTGTTTGGTTTCTTTGTTTGTTAGCTGGGGTCCTTTGCCTAAATGTTTTGGGGTTTCTATTGTATTAAGTTTTGATCACCCCTTAAATTCTTGTACTTTCTGAACCTCCTCCACCGCAACCCAACTTTTGCCTTTGTTTGTTTGCTTATTGGCGTTCTCTATTTTTGGACACCCCACTGCAACGCACTTCCCTGTCTGTATTTGTTTGTTTGTGTGTTTAGTTGGTTGTTTTCCTGTAGTTCTTTGTTTGACAGTATATTCTGGCTATCATTAGACGATTTTATACAGCTTAGGAAGAATCCGTGGGCATTAAACGGGAAAAGGCAATCTCAATTAGCCCTCTGACATCCGTAACATCCTTCCTAATCTGAATCAAATCTTCTAATAATAGCCATAAAACAGAATAGAAAGGCGTCTTGTAATTTATAGACGCAACCCACTCTCTCTTTGCGTGTGTGTGTGTGTGTTTTTTTTTTTGTTTTTTTTTTTGGGGGGGGGGGGGGGGTGTCTTTGTTTGCTTAAGGGGAGATGGGTCGTTTTTCTGGTCCCTTTTTTCCCTCATATTTAGCCTCATTAATTTTCAGATTTTAAGATGTTTGCCTCATTACTTTGTCGATTTTAAGATCTTTTACCCAATTTCTTTGTCAATATTGAGACCTTTCGTGCTTATTTTTTGATGGAGGTCTAGGGAGGAAACTAAAATAATAATAAATATATGAATTAATCAACCAAAAACTAACCCCTTCCCCTTAAGGTATTGTATTATCTGGACCCCCTCCACTGCAACCCAACTCTGTCTTTGTTTGTGTGTTTGTGTTTGTGTGTATTTGTGTTCGTGTATTTGTGTTTGTGTAGGTGCGTGTTTGTGTATTCGTGTATTTGCGTGTTTGTGTATTTGCGTGTTTGTGTATTTGCGTGTTTGCGTGTTTGTGTATTTGTGTATTTGAGTATTTGTGTGTTTGTGTATTTGCGTGTTTGTGTATTTGCGTGTTTGTGTATTTGTGTGTTTGTGTATTTGTGTGTTTGCCGGGGTCCTATATTTATTGTCTTGTATTTCCTACCCCCCCCCCCCCCCCTCTCCTCCTCCCCGCAGCTCTGTCTTGGTATATTTGTTCGCTTGTTTGTTGGGTTCCTTTTCTTGTTTGTATTAGGTCTTGTATTTTCAAGACCCCCCCCCCCCACACACACACACACACTAAATCATGTATATCTCTCTGTTTGCTCCTTTGTTTATTGTTCTTGGATAAATATGCATAACATGACAAAGTGTAGAGACGATAAACACATACGAAGAAAGAAAGGAGATCACAGAAGAAGAATTAGAGAAGGAGTGAAGGAAAAACATGGGATTAATATACGTGAAGAAATGCCACATACGCTAGGGTAGTAATAACCTTTTGTATTTATTATAGATGGTATCACACGAGAGCTTTTATAGTCAACATTCGATGATCAACATATTTTGGCACTATTTTACACTGGTATCGAAAACAGAGAGGGGGGGGGGGATGTAAACCGAAGGAGAGGTGGAAGGATGGAGTGAGGAAGTATATGGATGAAGGCGGTGCTGGTTGGGAGGAGGGGCGTCGGCTGACTGGGGACAGAGGGTGCATGGGGCGGCTCATTCGTGGCCACCCCTTCGGGGATCACGGCGTTAGGCGATAGATAGGTAGATCGAAAACTAGACTGATGGTAGATAAATTTAGGTAACCGAAATATGTTCTATGTTGACCTCATAAGCTGCCAGACCAGTGTTGAAAATAAATGTTGAGGGAAAAACTGTTCGTGTGATACCTGCTTCATAGATGGTATAACATGATAATAAATTATCTTTATATCCCCTCCTATTGTTCTACTTCATCCTGATTTATTATTAGACCTCCACCTTATCTCTCTCTCTCTCTCTCTCTCTCTCTCTCTCTCTCTCTCTCTCTCTCTCTCTCTCTCTCTTTCTCACTCACTCTCACTCTCTGTATGTGCGTGGTGCTTCTTACCTCCTGTTGTTTTCTTAAATACACTCTCTCTCTCTCTCTCTCTCTCTCTCTCTCTCTCTCTCTCTCTCTCTCTGTATGTGCGTGGTGCTTCTTACCTCCTGTTGTTTTCTTAAATACATTCTCTCTCTCTCTCTCTTTCTCACTCACTCTCATTCTCTGTATGTGCGTGGTGCTTCTTACCTCCTGTTGTTTTCTTAAATACTCTCTCTCTCTCTCTCTCTCTCTCTCTCACAAACTCTCTCTTTCTCACTCACTCTCACTCTCTGTAAGTGCGTTGTGCTTCTTACCTCCTGTTGTTTTCTTAAATACTCTCTCTCTCTCTCCCTCACACAAACTCTCTCTTTCTCACTCACTCTCACTCTCTGTATGTGCGTTGTGCTTCTTACCTCCTGTTGTTTTCTTAAATATACTCTCTCTCTCTCTCTCTCTCTCTCTCTCTCTCTCACACACACACACACACAACAGGAAGAAGAGGCAAACAACGGGTGAAGAAAGCAAGGAAGGGAGAGAGTTTATAATCAGAACATCAAAACAGGAGAAAAAATTGAAAAGTAAATATTTAGATGGCAAGCGAAGAAGGAAGGAGAAAGATGAATACTAAAATAATAAGAGGAAAAACAAGGGATAGACATGGACACAATAAGAAAGGAAAAAATGGTAAAACACAAGCAAAGAATGAAAGGAAATAAGAGAAATGTGAAAAATGGAGAATAGGAGAATGAAAAACAAGGGATATAATTACATAAGATAAGGAAGGAAGAACAGTTAAACAGAACAGAAGAAGAGAAGGAGGGATAAGAGACGCGAGGGATACATCTGTGTACGAAAACAAAGGGAAGAAAGGAGAATAAACAAATGAAAACAGAAGAAGGAGAATGAAAGAAGGGATAAATATGCATACAAAACAAAGAGAAAAAACGTAAGCGCAAGCGAAGAAAGAAGGGAGAATAAAAGAAAAATAATAAGGGATAAATCTGCACACAATAACAAAGGGGGGAAAATAAACAATAGGTGAAGCAAAAAAGAAAGAAGAACACGGAATGAAACTGTGAATCAAAACAAAGAAGAAACGGTAAATAGAAGATGAGGATAGAAAGGGAGAATAAAAGAAGAAGAAAGGAAGTAACAAAAATATAAAACTGCAAACCAAAACAAAGAAGAAAAGGTAAACAAAAGATGAAGACAGAAAGGAAGAAAAGAAGAAGAAAGGGGGAAAAATAGATAAAACTGCAAACCAAAACAAAGGAAAGATAAAGCTAAACAAGTGGTGAAGAAGAAAAAAAGGAAGAGAGGGAGGGAGGAAGTTTATGCACCTGCTGGTTAGCCCATAAACAGTTTATTCTATGTACTAAACAGGGCTAACCTCTCTCTAACACTCACTCTCTCTCTCTCTCTCTCTCTCTCTCTCTCTCTCTCTCTCTCTCTCTTTAAGTAGACCAGTTCGATAAAATAGTGGATATTTAACACTTTCCAATGAGTGCATTAAACACAAATGTTCCCGTTTTTCACCTAAATATCTCCCTGAAATGCATAGCAAGGCCTCTCAGATACTAACTATACTTTGTAAATTCTTATAACTTATTCTTTCTCAATCACGCGCAAGTCATTCTTGTTCACTCCTATTGTTTCCTTAATTACTCGCACACACACCCTCTCTCTCACTGTCACACTCTCACTTCTCTCTCTCTCTCTCTCTCTCTCTCTCTCTCTCTCTCTCTCTCTCTCTCTTGATAAGACCTTGGTAATGAGATAGTAACACAAACTATACCAATACTATTTATGCAGATAAGTGAAAATAACAACACTATAATTATTATAAACATTGTAATTACTTTCAATTAAAAGAAAGGTTGAAGAAGAAAGTTATGCTGTACATTGGGGAGAGTGTAGGCACCAATCGAGCAGGACAGTAACCAGGGGAGGCCACATAGGCATATGATAAGGGGCTACTGGAACTCCTGTTTCATTTGCCTGGCTTCCCCCACTGTTTCTGTTTGTGCCTGACCTGCACAGAGAGTAATCCAGCTAACTCTCACATTCACCTCCTCCTCCTATTCATTTCACTACACTTAAACAAGCACACCACACTTTTTTCCAGCACAGCTAAAGTACTCTCCAACGCACCTTCTTTTTGGCTCTCTATCACTTTTTCAACCTTCGGGGGGGGGGGGGGGGGGCCGAGCTTTGTCTATTGTCTCGTTCATGCACATATAAAAAAAAAAAATATATATATATATATATATATATATATATATATATATATATATATATATATATATATACAGTATATACATTAAATACAGACTAAAAGAGATAAAGGTATAGACTGGCCACCAAGACCGTCATCAAGCTAAGTTTGTAATTTTTTTCAATTTAAATTTTTTCTGACCAAAGGCTTATTTAACTTAAGTTACCGGTTCGCTGTCGCACCCCCAGAATAAAATCGACAGCCGAACGGGGTGAAGTGTCTTATCATCACCAAATTAATGGGATGAAACTTTTTGCAATCCTCAAGGTAATACCGAAAAAGAGTCTCTTTTCCCCCCCCCCCCCCCATCCACCCACCCACCCACTCCTCGGACTAAACAGGGTTAAACCTCAAGAGCCGGGGAACAATGACTGCCTGCACTAGTATTCAAAGCAGATATTAATATGCAAATGAGAGAGGCCCCCCTCAGCCGCTCAGCCCATCCCCCCTACCTCTCCCCTCCCGTCTTCATTCGGCGTCAAAGAAAACGGGAATTACACGGTGGTAGGCTCCGAACACGGCCTGGGAACTACCGTGTTAACCCTTTTAGTGTATGATGAAGCTATTCTTCCTTATATTCTGGTTAGCATTAGACGATTTTATTCAACTTAGAAACGATCGGTGGAGGCAAACGGCACACTGGAACGGGTTATGTACCCCTTTGTTTCGTAGAGTTATTCCTTAGCAGCATAAAATCGTCTAATGGCAGCCAGAATAAAGCATGAATAAAAACATCGTATACAGTACCGAAGAATTAAGTAAAGCCTCTTATCGTATTAAATAAATGATTATATATAAACAAATAATAAGTAACGTAACATAAAACACACATAATTAACTAACATAATTATATAGTGTCATCGTATAATAATAAAGAGATAACTTATCCAGTTAGCACACGACATCGGTTTCCTTAACTTTTTACCCCGAAACATGAATCTGCCAACTTCTGAACAATTTGGGGGGGCTATTGGTGTTAAGAGCGATGTTACTAATATACTATTATAAGAATTCAGGCAACTATATTAACATCCACAACATCAAAATCAATAACAAATACAATAACATGTGAAGTCAAGGACAATAATAACAAGACCAACAATATAGCACCTCCATCACTACCAAACAAGTATCACAACCCCCTTCACCACCACCACCAAAACACCACCACCATCACCACCACCAACAAAACAACACCACCACCACCACCACCAACAACAACACCACCACCACCACCACCACCACCACCAACACCACCACCACCACAACAACAACAACAACACCACCAACAACAACACCACCACCACCACCACCAACAACAACAACACCACCACCACCACCAACAACACCAACACCACCACCACCACCACCAACCACAACAACACCACCACCAACACCACCACCACCAACAACAACACCACCACCACCACCACCACCACCACCAACAACAACAACACCACCACCACCATCAACAACACCACCACCACCACCAACAACAAAACAACACCACCACCACCACCACCACCACCGACACCAACAACAAAACAATACCACTACCACCAACACCACCACCACCACCACCAACAACACCACCACCACCAACACCAAGGAAACAACAATAACCAGGAATAACAAACCCGAGCAGCAGAATAAGGTCTTTTTAACCCCTTCACCAACATGACGTAATTTTCACCATATTTCGGTTACCAGTAGACGATTTTCTTTAGTTTGTAATCAACCTATATCCCTCCGATGGGTAAATATCTATATGCTCAGGCCCAATCCCCACTTTTCCTATTTTTATTTTTTATTTTCTATTTAATTGTACTTTATTATTATTTGTTTTCCTTTCTTGGGTACCGATGAGTAAATATGATCTCAATAAATCCTCTTGGTAAAATAGGTCCTTCTTAAACTGCCTAAACTCATCTCATGTTAGCCAGAATCAAAGGTAAAGAGGCATCCTGGTGCTGAAGGGGTTAATCCCAACACAACGACGATGACAAAGACAAAAGTGCGTTACAAAATATATAACACACATAACAAGAATATATAACACACATAACAAGAATATATAACACACAGAACAAAACGCCACCACAAAAAAAAAATACATAAATAAAATAAAATAAAATAAATAAATATAAATAAACAAATAAACGCGACAATAACAACCCCAAAATCAGAAACAGTTAAGGGGAGGCAGACCGTTTGTTTGGTCATTAAGGGGAGGCAGACCGTTTGTTTGGTCATTAAGGGGGAGGCAGACCGTTTGTTTGGTCATTAAGGGGAGGCAGACCGTTTGTTTGGTCATTAAGGGGAGGCAGACCGTTTGTTTGGTCATTAAGGGGAGGCAGACCGTTTGTTTGGTCATTCAACCCTATACAGTATATCTTAGTTTCCTCACTAGACCTCCATCAAGCTTAAAACAAAAAACCCTAGACCCCCCTTCAAGATCAATTTGTACATTTTTCGATAGAAAAATGTCCCGGCCGAAGGCCGGTTTCTCTTAAAATTTCAGGCTCGCTATCGCTCGCCAGTAAAATATTGATAACTAAATGGCACGAAAGGTCATAAAATTGACAAAGAAATTGGGCGAAAGGTGTTAAAATAGCCAAACTAATGGGCCGAACGTCTTAAAAGTCTCAAAACTAATGGGGCTAAACATGAGGGAGGAGGGGGTCCAGAAAAACGGTCATCCTCTCCTTAATCACGGGAAGAGGAATAACAACAGGACATTTGGGCCAATTAAAAAACCCAATCACAATTCAGTAAAAAAATAAAAATAAAAAAATAAAATAACAATAGAAAACGACCGCAGCAAATGGCAATAACAAACCCAAGCTTAACCCCAATTATCCAGGGAAGAGGAAAAACAAATTAATAATAACATAATCAATAACAAATAAATAACAACATAATCAATAACAAATTAATAATAACATAATCAATAACAAATAAATAACAACATAATCAATAACAAATAAATAACAACATAATCAATAACAAATTAATAATAACATAATCAATAACAAATAAATAACAACATAATCAATAACAAATAAATAACAACATAATCAATAACAAATAAATAACAACATAATCAATAACAAATAAATAACAACATAATCAATAACAAATAAATAACAACATAATCAATAACAAAAATTTATATTTGTTATTACTGCAAGCTAAATTTGTAAATTTTTCGATAGAAAAATGTCTTCGGCGAAGCCGGATATCTCCATACAATGCTGGCTCGCAATCGCTCGCCAGGAAGAAATTGCCACCTGGATGGGGATAAACGTCTTAAAACAGTTAGCTGAATGGGGCCGAATGGATACAAACCAGAGAAAGAGAGAAACGGAGAGAAAGACAGAAAAAGCAGGTGACCCCCCCTTAATGACAACAAAAAACTAATAATACCACAACAATAAACCAACAGCCAAAAAAAAAGACAAAAAACCCCAGCAAAACGGCAATAATATCAAAAACAGTAATGACAACAGAAAACGGCCAATAACCAACCCCAATCAACACCAATTAGAAGGTAACAACAGGGCCATACTAATACAAAATAATAATACTAACACAACTTTCACAACAACACAACATTAACAACAACAGAATAACACCGATAGCAACAGAAAACGGACAATACCCAACCCAAATCAACAACAATTAGAAGAAAAACAGACAGGTAACAAAGCCGTACCAAAAACAACTAAAACAATAACAAAACAACTAAAACAACAACTAAAACAATAACAAAACAGCTACGGCAACAGAAAACGGCCAAGACCCAACCCAAAGCAACAACAATTAGAAGAAGCAAAACAAGAAAGTAGACAAACAAACAAGGCCATATCAATAACAATCAACCCGGGGCCCCTCTTGTCCGGCTTATTAAAACAGGAGGAGGGGAGGGTGGAGAAAGAGGGAGGGAGAGAGGGAGGGGGGGGGGGGGTAAGATAGGGAGGAGGAGAAGGGAGAGGAGGAAGTGGAAGAAGGAGAAATATAAGAAGAAAAGTAGATGGAGAACGAAAATATATTAATAATAGTGATAATAAATATAACATGATAATTACTATTAATTATATTATGATTATGATTAATGTTATTATTATTATTATTATTATTATTATATATTCTTGTTATTATCATATACTTGTTATTACATCTATTATTGTTATTATCATCATTAATCATCATGAATAATATTATAAGGACATCAGAAAATAAGAATGCAGTGGAGAGAGAGAGAGAGAGAGAGAGAGAGAGAGAGAGAGAGAGAGAGAGAGAGAGAGAGAGAGAGCGCAGGAAGCAGCCCATTTCCAACACCACTATCTCACACCACTCGCAATATCCCTCCTATTTTTACCTCCACCCTCCCCCTTCCTGCCTTCCATACTCCTCTACCCCCTCCTCCTCCACCTCTCCTCCTTCCTTCCTTCCATACTCCTCTACCCAATAACAATATCGAGTAACCTAAAACCGAGTCAACAATGTTCAGAAGTTGGTAAGAAGGCAAACAAAATAATTGGCTTTATAGGCAGGTCATTTGAGCATAAATCCAAACCAGTTATCCTAACCCTTTACAATTCCTTAGTCCGCCCTCTTCTGGAATACTGCGTTCAATCCTGGTGCCCTTATTACCAAAAAGATATAAACAAGCTAGAACGAGTTCAACGTAGAGTTACCAAAATGATACCTAGCCTAAAGAACAAACCATACGAAGAGCGTCTTAGAGAATTAAATATTTCCTTTAACCCAGCGCAGATTAAGAGGTGACTTAATTCAAGTGTTCAAAATCATCAAAGGCATCGACAATATGAACTGTAGTAAGTACTTCACTATCGACCAATCTAATTACACGCGGGGAAACGGTTGCAAAATTATTGGTAAATCTTTTAACTCGCACGAATCTAAGAATTTCTTCTTCAATCGAGTTGTCAACTTGTGGAATGGGCTTCCCCGAAACGTTATAGACTGCATCACCGTTGATTCATTTAAACTCCGCCTAGACAAATATTTCTCATTAAACCCGCGACTGACTGCGTTTGTAAATGAATAACTTTATTTTATCCCCCCCTCAGTTACTAACCCATCTGTCCTCTACTAACTTCCTAATCCTGCCACGGACATTAGTTCCAGGGCAGTAATTCCCTTTCCAATGTTCCCTTAACCACTCTAAACCACTGTTTGGAGACTTGATCCTCAGTGTTTTGGAGGACAAGCAACCTAGAAGGGTCACTAGACCTGTTGTTGCTTGATTTCCTTTGTACTCCTTTGTACCCCCTCCTCCTTCCTTCCTACTTTACTCCTCCCCCCTCCCTTTTCCTTCCAACCATACTCATTCCTCCTCCCCTTCCCCCCCCCCCCCCCTTCTTTCCTACCATATACTCCTTCCTCCACTCCTATCCACCTTCCTCCTTCCCCTTCCCCTTCCTTCCTACCCTTCTCCCCCTACTCTTCATTCTCCTTCTCCTCCCTGCCTCCACCCCCGCTACTCCTCCACCTCCTTCCTCTCCTTTATTCTCATCCTTCTCTTCCTCCTCCTTCCCCTGTTCCTTACTCCTTCTTCTCACCTTATCCTCACGTTTCTCCTCCACTCTCATCTTTCTCCTTGCTCCACCTCCTCCTACTTCTTCCATTCCCTCTTACTTCCTATTTCTTACCACCTCCTATTCCTCCTCCCCTTCATTCCCTTCTTCCTTCTCCTCCTCTATTTGTTTATCATCTTACCCTCCCTCTTCCTCCCCCCCTCCCACCCTCACCTGCTTACCACCTTCCTCCTCCCTCCTCCTCCTCCAATTATCACTAACCACCCCATCCATTTTCCTCTCCTTCTTCCGCTTCCTGCTCTCTCTCTCTCTCTCTCTCTCTCTCTCTCTCTCTCTCTCTCTCTCTCTCTCTCACACACACACACACACACACACAAACATATCAACACAGACACACACACAACATATTAACAAGCACACACACAAACACACATAACACATACTCTTTCCCTCTTGCACACTATCCATCTCTCTCTCTCTCTTTCACTCACACACACACACACACACGCACACACTCTTTCTCTCTTCCACCATAATACCCACATAACGAACAGCAATCATTGACTGCAAAGACAACAGGTTCGATTAATCTCGGGGCCGCTTTATTTTCACCCCCCTTAATTCCCTTCTTAGTGCTTGTTGTCTGCACATTAACTTCAGATATCTTTTCTATCTATTTATATTCTTTTGTATATCTTCAATATTTTCTTTCCTTCATATTGTATTTTCTATTTATCACTTTTACTTCGATTATCCTTCCTTTTCTATCTTTTTACTCTCGATTATCCTTCCCTTTCTATTTATCACTTTTACTTCGATTATCCTTCCTTTTCTATATCTAATCTTGAATGTTTTTACAATTTATTTCTTATTATCATATTGTCCTAACATTGACTTTAATTAATCTTTCCCTTTCAATGTTTGCGCATCAATTTATAACTTGCTATATTCCTTCTGTTTCCTCTAGGGACCCCTTCTTATTGTTTGTTATCTGCACATTTACTTCAATAATTAAACTTTCCCTTTCTATCTTTTAAACCTTCCATCTTCCTTCTTGTTCTTCTTTCCTTGATAGTGTCTTTGTTTTCTTCATATTTACTTCAATTATTCATCCCTTGCTTCTCATTGTCTAATATATAATCTAGAATATTTGTTTTCCTTCATCTACTCATCTACTCATCTACTTCATCTACTCATCTACTTCATCTACTCATGTTTTTTCTAGTTCCTTCCTCGTGTTTTGGGTTTTCGTATCCCCGGTTATTTATGTCTTTTCCTGCGTGCCTTGATTACGCTTTCATTGCCTCACATCACTTCCTCTCTCTCTCTTACTCTCTCTCTCTCTCTCTCTCTCTCTCTCTCTCTCTCTCTCTCTCTCTCTCTCTCTCTCCAAATCCCAACGGTTCTCGAACACATGTAAACAACTCCTTAACCATGACGTAGGAGAGAGAGAGAGAGAGAGAGAGAGAGAGAGAGAGAGAGAGAGAGAGAGAGAGAGAGAGAGAGAGAGAGAGAGAGAGAGAGAGAGAGATGGGATTATTCTTCAAGTAGAGGTAAAGTACAGACTAACAGAAAAGAATATACTTTGAAATATGTCCCGGAATACTGAAAGGGAAAGTGCAAAAAAAAAAAAAAAAAAAAAAAAAAAAAAAAATGGGAATTGGGCATGAGCATAAAGATAGATAGATATAGTAGTGCAACAAATGTTAAGAGAGAGTTACTTAGATAGCAGTAGAAGGAAACTAATAAATATATATATATATATATATATATATATAAGGAAAGAACAATAGCATGTTATACAGGACAAAGGTAAGACAGTAATATACCAAGCTGAAGTAATTAAGGGAATTCACCGTTTTTTTTTTTATCTTTCTCTCCTTTTCTCTATTTCCCTGGCTTGTATCCATTCGGCCCCATTCAGCCAACTGTTTTAAGACGTTTATCCCCATCCAGGTGTCGATTTCTTCATGGCGAGCGATAGCGAGCCAGCATTTTATGGAATAATCCGACTTCGCCGGAGACTCTTTTCTATCGAAAAATGTACAAATTTAGCTTGCTGTCAAAACAAAAATATATATATTTATGGGGGGGGGGGGTTCTTGACCCCCTTCTCCCTCATGCTCAGCCCAATTAGTTTTGAGATTTTAAGACATTCGTACCCATTAGTTTGGCAATTTTAAGACCTTTCGTGCCATTTGAGCGTCTATTTTTTCCAGGTGAGCGATAGCGAGCCTGCAACTTAGGAGAAACCGGGACATTCTTCTACCGGGAAATAATAATAATAATAATAATAATAATAATAATAATAATAATAATAATAATAATAATAATAATGAACTAATATATCTCGCACGAAGGCCTATTATATGGGGTATTTTTGTAAGTTCGATGCAGGTCTAGGAAGAACACTAATAAAAATCAATAATATATATATATATAAATATATAGACAAACAAATACACATCTCCCCTCAACCACACTGAGAACAAAATACTCGAAAAGTTAAATAAAGCTAATAACAAATGAAGGGCAAAGAGAGAAAAAACGATAACCAAAGAAAAATGCGATAGGAAAGGGAGGGGGAAGGAAGGAAGGACAATGGAAGCATGATAGGGGGACGGAAAAAGAAACCAACTTGATAAGGGAAAAAAGTGTATAAAAAGGGACATGAGTTGATAGAGTTGGTGATTGTGATTTTGTGTGTGTGTGTGTGTGTGTGTGTGTGTGTGTGTGTGTGTGTGTGTGTGTGTGTGTGTGTGTGTGTGTGTGTGTGTGCGCGCGCGCGCTTCGTATGTTTCTGTATGTGCTTTCGTGTGTGTTTATGCGGATTTGTGCTAATAGTTTGAGTGACTTGTGTGTGCGTGTGTGTTTATGTACTATATATATAGATTGAGAGTTGACTGTGTGTGTGTGTGTGTGTGCGCGCGCGCGCTTCGTATGTTTCTGTATGTGCTTTCGTGTGTGTTTATGCGGATTTGTGCTAATAGTTTGAGTGACTTGTGTGTGCGTGTGTGTTTATGTACTATATATATAGATTGAGAGTTGACTGTGTGTGTGTGTGTGTGTGTGCTTCGTATGTTTGTGTATGTGCTTTCGTTTGTGTTTATGCGGATTTGTGCTAATATAGTTTGAGTGACTTGTGTGTGTGTGTGCGTGTGTGTTTATGTACTGTATATATAGATTGTGAGTTGACTGTCTGTGTGTGTGTGTGTGTGTATGTGTGCGTGTGTGTTTGTATAAACTTGAAAGGTGTTCTACAAATCCTTTTTCTGTTCAGTCCCACTCTATAATATACCATAACAACGGGACACACACACACACTTTCATACTCACTCTCTCTCTCTCTCTCTCTCTCTCTCTCTCTCTCTCTAATAACAGACTAAAGGTGATTACCCCCCCTCTTAATTACCCCTATAATCAAGCATAAGAGGGCTGTTTCACTTGCTTAACTCACACAAATTAGTGGAGAGAGAGGCAATGATGTTGCTAGAGTGGTGGTGATGATGGTGATGGTGGTGGTGATGATGGTAGTGGTGGTGGTAGTGTTGATAATAGTAGTAGTAGTGGTGGTGGTGGTGGTGGTGGTAATGTTGATAGTGGTGGTAGTGGTGGTGGTGGTATTGATAGTCGTAGAGGTGGTGGTAATGATCTTGTTATAGTGGTGTTGTGGATGGTGCTGTTTTGTGATGGTGTTTGGGAATAATGATGATAATGGTGCTAGTGGTGCAGTTAGGGATGGTGGTGGTTGTGGTGTTAGTGGTTATAAAAGTTAGTATAATGGTAGTAGTGGTAGCGATAGCATTTTAAAGGTAGTGGTGGTGTTGATGGCTGTGAAGGTTGGTATATTGGTAGTAGTGGTAGTAATAGCACTATAACGGCAGTGGTAGTGGTGGTATTGCTGGTAGAAATAAGTGTGTGTGTGTGTGTGTGTGTGTGTGTGTGTGTGTGTGTGTGTGTGTGTGTGTGTGTGTGTGTGTGTGATGAAAAGTTTGTGACTGGTATATGTATGTGTTTGTATGGATGTATGTGTGTGTATGTGTGTGTGTGTGTGTGTGTGTGTGTGTGTGTGTACTCTACAGTATATCGGTATCAACAATTACTGGCAATCCGTCGAGAGATTTTGCGTTAGTGTTGGCAACTAAATTGAGCAATTATTATTATTGGTGGATCAATTTGATAACACTTTAATTTAGAAGACATCAGACAAGATAACTGCAGAAAAAGGGAGTTCGTCAGAATAACAAACAGGAAACACCACAAACACACGCACACGCACACACACACACACGGTCATGGGGGCCAAGAGCGTGTAGCCACTGTATTGGAAGTGCTGGCTCTGGTGCCGGGGTTCGATCCCACGTGCCGGCAGGGGAAGTTTTCTCAAATACCTTCCCTGGTATGTAGGCGATTTCGTTAGCAGCCAGGATCAGTCTGTTGCTCCCTTAGGATAAGATGTAGGTGAAGTCTGTGTATTTTCAGCCTCATTGGCTGCCGGCTTGAAATAAACATTTGATTATTATTATTATTTCAAACACACACCCACACATACACACCCACACACACACACACACAGATGACCACAAATCTTCCTTTAACGATTTCCTGGCTATCATTAGATGATCTTATCCAGTTTTGGAAGAATACGTGGAAATAAATGGGCCATTTGAAATGTTTTTAACCTTTCATTCCAAGAGGACCTTCTTAATCCGAGTAAAACATCAGTTAGTATTAACAGCATTAAACAGAAAACGGTGTCAAAGTGTCATGGTCTGGTGACAATGATAAGCCTGGGATCCATACCTTGAATACACTGGGCAGGACAGACAGAGACGTGGCTTCCTTCCATTCCTCACCTGCAAACAAAAGGAACATGGAAATTAAATAATGTATTACTTTCTCCGCCTAAAAAAAAAAATAAAAATAAAAAATAAAGGAATACAATAAATAAATAAATAAATAAAGATGATATATACATTCATATGCAATTCGTAATTCTTGAGCAATACTGTGTTTCGTGTAATGATGTGCGTAACAGGCTTCTGAGCTAGTGTTCATATTTGCGCATGGAATAGCCGTGTCCTATGAGAACATACATACATACATGACATGAAAGCACGCACGCAAGCACACATACACGCACGCACGCACACACACAATATATATAGGCACATACTTATACAACCAGACAATGCAGAGACAAACCAGACACACACACAGACGAACACAATGCACCCAATATATTACACACTTTCATGCTTTCAGAGTTAAATGACAAGCGATTAAGGGAGCCCACCTCGCTTTTTTTTCTCTTGTTCTCCCTCTCTCTTTGGCTTGTATCCATTCAGCCCCATTCAGCCTACTGTTTTAAGACGTTTACCCCCATCCAGGTGTCAATATTTTCCTGGCGAGCGGTAGCGAGCCAGCATATATATATTTGTTTTACAAGCTAAATTTGTACATTTTTCGATAGAAAAAATTCTCCGGCGAAGCCGGATTTATCCATACAATGCTGGCTTGCTATCGCTCGCCAGGAAGAAATCGACACCTGGATGGGGATAAACGTCTTAAAACAGTTGGCTGAATGGGGCCGAATGGATACAAGCCAGGGAAAAAGAGAAAAGGAAAACAATATTAAAAAAGCCGGTGACACCCTTAATACGATCAAATACCTGGGGCAAAAAAAAAAAAAAAAAAATCGCTTCTGCTGAGGTCATAACAGTATTATAAAGTTTATTTGTTCCCATTTATTTGTTTGTTTTGTATATATCATCTTTCCCTCCCCTTAAGCACAAACATAAAACAACTATTAACCCTTTGAGTACCAGCGACGTGTGTTATATTGTATTCTAGCAATATTTAGACGATAGTGGGCAGCTTAGGAAAGATCTGTGGTAGTTTAAAGGGTTGGTTGATATTGTTTGAAGCCTTAATATTGCTAGAGGTCCCATCGAAACTGACTAAAATCGTCTAACAGCTGTCAGAATATAATTAAAAGAACGTCACCGGTATTATACGGGTTAAAAATAATTACAATGCCAACACACATAACACACTTAACCCCTTCTGTACCGGCGACGTCTTTTTAATTGTATTCTAGCTTTATTTAGACGATTTTGTGCAGCTTAAAAAGGATCTGTGGTAGTATAAGGGTTAAGGGGAGATCTCCACTTGAGGGATTTTTTTCTGGACCCCTCTCTCCCTCATGGTTAGCCCCATTGCTTTTGATATTATAAAACGTTTGCCCCATTAGTTTAGCGATTTTAAGAACTTTCACCCCATATTAAGACCTTTCGTGCCATTCAGGTGTCGATTTCATCCTGGCGAGCGATAGCGAGCCTGTAATTTAAGAGGAACCGGCCTTTGGCCGGGAAATTTTTCTACCGAAAAATGTACAAATTTATCTTGAAAGGGACTCAAGGGGGTGTAATTTTAAGCTTGATGGAGGTCTACGGAACAAAGTAAATACCTCCCCTTAAGTGAGACAGTTTGAAGCTTGGTTATTGCTGGAGGCCCTTTTGAAACTGAGTAAAACCGTTTAATAGTCGGCGGAATAAAGTTGAAATGACGTCGCGGTGCTGAACAGGTCAACAGCCACGGGTGTCAAGTGGAAATATTCATTAACATCGCCTAACTAACAAATTAACAAATTATTTGATCTTCAAGGTTTGTAAATGATAAACAAAAATACGGATACAATAATTAATACATAGATAGGAATATCATATTGAAGGGGGTAGTGTTTTTATTTTTTTATTTTTTATTTTTTTGCTAGACCTCCATCAAGCTTTAAAAAAAATAGATCCCTTTTCAAGATAAATGTTTACATTTTTCGATAGAAAAATTGTCCCGGCCGAAGGCCGGTTCCTCCTATAATTACAGGCTTGCTATCGCTCGCCAAGAAAATATCGACACCTAAGTGGCACGAAAGTTTTAATATTGACAACAAATGGAGCGATAGGTCTTAAAATTGCCAAACTAATGGGCCGAACGTCTTAAAATTTCAAAAAATAATGGGGCTAAACCTGAGGGAGAAGGGGGACCAGAAAAACGAACCATCTCCCCTTAATGTATTGTATTTCCTAGCAAGGGATTGCCTATACCATACTCCTCATTATCCTCATAATATTTCTACTATTTGGAAAGCCCATTTGTTCTAGCCCATTTTGAGTTGGAGAGGTTATGAGTCACGATTTCTTGCCGATCTATTAATGAATACCCGGTACAGTATAGTTAATAATCAGGTACAGTCGCGCTAATAAGTCATGTCCCAGCTGTCATTACGTTTGGCTTGCTCTGTGCTGTATTAATGTCTGTCAGATGTTGACTAGGGTGGGTAAGTGTAGGAACAGGTTTGTATATTTCACTCGATATGAAGAAATAAAGCTTAGATATGGCTGATACCAATTATTGATCAGAACATACTTGGTGCCCAGACATCACTTATTAGCGCTATTGTACACTCAGATGCCATAGTGTCTAGCCCATTCATACTAATTCCCAGACCCCCTATGTTTTTCTTTAGGCTAATATAACTATCTGGATTGATTTTTGGATATAATTTACTTTGCAATATATAATAGTATAGACTGTTTTGTAGCTGATATACAGACAATTATATTTATAAATTCGTGTCCATAGATAACATTTCATAATTAGAAACAGATGAGGTCAACGAATAATGATGAATGGGCCGAGTTAAGGGGGAGGTTTTTAGTGTGTTTCCTAGACTTCCATCAAGCTTGAAATTACACCCCCTTGACCTCCTTTCAAGATAAATTTGTAAATTTTTCGGTAGAAAAATGTCTCGGCCGAAGGCCGGTTCCTCTTAAATTACAGGCTCGCTATCGCTCGCCAGGATTTTTTTTACACCTAAATGGGACGACAGGTCTTATAAGTGACATAAATGGGGTGAAAGTTTTTAAAATCGCCAAACTAATGGGGCGAACGTCTTAAAATATCAAAAGCAATGGGGCTAAACATGAGGGAGAAAGGAGTAAAGAAAAAAATCTCTCAAGTGGAAATCTCCCCTTAATAAAGCCGCTGTCACACGAGCGATTTTTCCGTCAATATTCCATGAGCAAGTTTTGTTCTCGATATATTTCGGGACTTTTTTGCACTGGTATCGGTAACTAGACTAAAGGTAGTTTATGTTAGGTGGTTGAATTATAATAAAGTGTAATTTTTTAAGCTACCAGACCATAATTGCCCGTACAAATTGATGGAAAAATAGCTCGTGTGACTCCGAGTGTATAAATATATTGCTGACTAAGTATTTACATTAGCTCTTGATAAGCAGCGGCCGGTGACGAATAAATATACATTGATTTGGATGCACAATAAGTCAATCACACGAGTGAACAAACAAACAAGCAAACATTTAATTACTAGCCAATATTAACTTAACACTGAAGCGGAAATGTGGACGAGTATTAATTTTGATTCGCAGTGGGATTTCGAAATGTAAGAAAGTTCGATACAATATATATATATATATATATATTGTGGGTAAGTGTATATTATGAGGTTTATTATTATTTTTGTATCTATTTCTATACGTATCTATCCATCCACTCATATATCTATATTTATCCAGTTATCTATCTCGAGACAATGTCTATATATTTTCCGTTCAATTAATGTGCTGTTTGTAACATATTATACTCTCTCTCTCTCTCTCTCTCTCTCTCTCTCTCTCTCTCTCTCTCTCTCTCTCTTGCTAGGCCGTGGTGTACAAATAATGATCTTGTTAGGGTCAGTGGTATAAATATATTCCGAGGAACCTCATTATTTTGGGAGGCAGCTTTTACAATAATGTTATCTATCTGCCTACCTATCTACCTCATTATTTATCTATGTTAGGGACACAATGAAAAACAAAAAAAAATAGGTTGCGAATCTTATTATGAAATATATATGTCTGACTGACAACAGTGGCTATATATCTATATATAGATATATTTTTATCAAAACAAATATGATTGACTGACTATCTTTATATATATATATCAATGTATCAAATACATATCGATTTATCTATCTATATCTGTATACTAGATCTACACATCCATAATGTATGTTTTCTATCAATCCCCGTAGACCTACTTAGAAAGTTATGATTATATTAACCCAAGCCCTCTCTAAATGTCATGCATTATAACCCAAGCCCTCTCTAAATGTCATGCATTATAACCCAAGCCCTCTCTAAATGTCATGCATTATAACCCAAGCCCTCTCTAAATGTCATGCATTATAACCCAAGCCCTCTCTAAATGTCATGCATTATAACCCAAGCCCTCTCTAAATGTCATGCATTATAATCCAAGCCCTCTCTAAATGTCATGCATTATAACCCAAGCCCTCTCTAAATGTCATGCATTATAACCCAAGCCCTCTCTAAATGTCCATGCATTATAATCCAAGCCCTCTCTAAATGTCATGCATTAATAACCCAAGCCCTCTCTAAATGTCATGCTTATAACCCAAGCCCTCTCTAAATGTCATGCATTATAACCCAAGCCCTCTCTAAATGTCATGCATTATAACCCAAGCCCTCTCTAAATGTCATGCATTATAACCCAAGCCCTCTCTAAATGTCATGCATTATAACCCAAGCCCTCTCTAAATGTCATGCATTATAACCCAAGCCCTCTCTAAATGTCATGCATTATAACCCAAGCCCTCTCTAAATGTCATGCATTATAACCCAAGCCCTCTCTAAATGTCATGCATTATAACCCAAGCCCTCTCTAAATGTCATGCATTATAACCCAAGCCCTCTCTAAATGTCATGCATTATAACCCAAGCCCTCTCTAAATGTCATGCATTATAACCCAAGCCCTCTCTAAATGTCATGCATTATAACCCAAGCCCTCTCTAAATGTCATGCATTATAACCCAAGCCCTCTCTAAATGTCATGCATTATAACCCAAGCCCTCTCTAAATGTCATGCATTATAACCCAAGCCCTCTCTAAATGTCATGCATTATAACCCAAGCCCTCTCTAAATGTCATGCATTATAACCCAAGCCCTCTCTAAATGTCATGCATTATAACCCAGCCCTCTCTAAATGTCATGCATTATAACCCAAGCCCTCTCTAAATGTCATGCATTATAACCCAAGCCCTCTCTAAATGTCATGCATTATAACCCAAGCCCTCTCTAAATGTCATGCATTATAACCCAAGCCCTCTCTAAATGTCATGCATTATAACCCAAGCCCTCTCTAAATGTCATGCATTATAACCCAAGCCCTCTCTAAATGTCATGCATTATAACCCAAGCCCTCTCTAAATGTCATGCATTATAACCCAAGCCCTCTCTAAATGTCATGCATTATAACCCAAGCCCTCTCTAAATGTCATGCATTATAACCCAAGCCCTCTCTAAATGTCATGCATTATAACCCAAGCCCTCTCTAAATGTCATGCATTATAACCCAAGCCCTCTCTAAATGTCATGCATTATAACCCAAGCCCTCTCTAAATGTCATGCATTATAACCCAAGCCCTCTCTAAATGTCATGCATTATAACCCAAGCCCTCTCTAAATGTCATGCATTATAACCCAAGCCCTCTCTAAATGTCATGCATTATAACCCAAGCCCTCTCTAAATGTCATGCATTATAACCCAAGCCCTCTCTAAATGTCATGCATTATAACCCAAGCCTCTCTAAATGTCATGCATTATAACCCAGCCCTCTCTAAATGTCATGCATTATAACCCAAGCCCTCTCTAAATGTCATGCATTATAACCCAAGCCCTCTCTAAATGTCATGCATTATAACCCAAGCCCTCTCTAAATGTCATGCATTATAACCCAAGCCCTCTCTAAATGTCATGCATTATAACCCAAGCCCTCTCTAAATGTCATGCATTATAACCCAAGCCCTCTCTAAATGTCATGCATTATAACCCAAGCCCTCTCTAAATGTCATGCATTATAACCCAAGCCCTCTCTAAATGTCATGCATTATAACCAAGCCATCTGTAAATGTCATGCATTATAACCCAAGCCCTCTCTAAATGTCATGCATTATAACCCAAGCCCTCTCTAAATGTCATGCATTATAACCCAAGCCCTCTCTAAATGTCATGCATTATAACCCAAGCCCTCTCTAAATGTCATGCATTATAACCCAAGCCCTCTCTAAATGTCATGCATTATAACCCAAGCCCTCTCTAAATGTCATGCATTATAACCCAAGCCCTCTCTAAATGTCATGCATTATAACCCAAGCCCTCTCTAAATGTCATGCATTATAACCCAAGCCCTCTCTAAATGTCATGCATTATAACCCAAGCCCTCTCTAAATGTCATGCATTATAACCCAAGCCCTCTCTAAATGTCATGCATTATAACCCAAGCCCTCTCTAAATGTCATGCATTATAACCCAAGCCCTCTCTAAATGTCATGCATTATAACCCAAGCCCTCTCTAAATGTCATGCATTATAACCCAAGCCCTCTCTAAATGTCATGCATTATAACCCAAGCCCTCTCTAAATGTCATGCATTATAACCCAAGCCCTCTCTAAATGTCATGCATTATAACCCAAGCCCTCTCTAAATGTCATGCATTATAACCCAAGCCCTCTCTAAATGTCATGCATTATAACCCAAGCCCTCTCTAAAATGTCATGCATTATAACCCAAGCCCTCTCTAAATGTCATGCATTATAACCCAAGCCCTCTCTAAATGTCATGCATTATAACCCAAGCCCTCTCTAAATGTCATGCATTATAACCCAAGCCCTCTCTAAATGTCATGCATTATAACCCAAGCCCTCTCTAAATGTGCATGCATTATAACCCAAGCCCTCTCTAAATGTCCATGCATTATAACCCAAGCCCTCTCTAAATGTCATGCATTATAACCCAAGCCCTCTCTAAATGTCATGCATTATAACCCAAGCCCTCTCTAACCCAAGCCCTCTCTAAATGTCATGCATTATAATCTCTTCCATTTCGATTTAAGGGAGGTGACCTGCTTTTTGTTATTTCTGTCCTTTTCTCTCTTTCTCTGGCTTGTATCCATTCGGCCCCATTCAGCCAACGATTTTAAGACGTTTATCCCCATCTAGGTGTCGATTTCTTCCTGGCGAGCGATAGCGAGCCAGCATTTTATGAAGAAATCCGGCTTCGCCGGAGACATTTTTCTATCGAAAAATGTACAAATTTAGCCTGCTGTCAAACAAAAATAAAAAATATGCTGGCTCGCTACCGCTCACCAGTAAAAAATTTACACCTGGATGGGGATAAACGTCTTAAAACAGTAGGCTGAATGGGGCCAAATGGATACAAGCCAGAGAAAGATAGAAAAGGACAGAACAAAAACAGGTCACCCCCCTTAAGTATATGTTCATAATAATGGAGGTATATTCCCCATCATCCCTTTTCTTAGCTGCAGAATATGAATGGATTTATTTGATCATCCAATTCGTCCGACTTATTATATTTAACAAGATACCTAAACATTTGCTGACAGAATAGAAGTTGCCAGTGAACTAATGAGTAGCTGACACAGGAAAGTAGCTGACACAGGAAAGTAGCTGACACAGGAAAGTACTTCAAATTATAACAATACGTACATTTGACCACATTCATTTATCTGTAGTCTTTGATTTTATGAAAGATAAGAAAATTAGTATAATAGAATTAGGGGTATTTTGTTTTGTTTTAGGCAGTAGCTAATTAACATAATCACAACAAATTCTCACGTAATATTGATTTTTACAAGTCAGTCATAAGATGTTCACCTCCTTACATACAATCACGGGGAGGGAACGAATTCTTGGGTGCAACTGTACACACAAAACATATATTCGCTTCATTATTTCATACAGTACGTGGAATAAACATTGGGTGTCAGATATTGAATGCATTATTGAAAGCGACGGACGTTAATCTCTCTCTCACTCTCTCTCTCTCTCTCTCTCAGCTTACCTGAGTGGTTAGACTCAGATACATTTAACTGAGGCGGAAGTCGGGGCTAACTGCTGATATTGCTGCTAACTTGGCTCTCTCTTTCTTATTCCCTCTCCCTCTCTCTCTCTCTCTCTCTCTCTCTCTCTCTCTCTCTCACTCTCTCTCTCTCTCTCAGCTTACCTGGGTGGTTAGACTCAGATACATTTAACTGAGGCGGAAGTCGGGGCTAACTGCTGATATTGCTGCTAACTTGGCTCTCTCTTTCTTATTCCCTCTCTCTCTCTCTCTCTCTCTCTCTCTCTCTCTCTCTCTCTCTCACTCTCTCTCTCTCTCTCAGCTTACCTGGGTGGTTAGACTCAGATACATTTAACTGAGGCGGAAGTCGGGGCTAACTGCTGATATTGCTGCTAACTTGGCTCTCTCTTTCTTATTCCCCCTCTCTCTCTCTCTCTCTCTCTCTCTCTCTCTCTCTCTCTCTCTCTCTCTCTCTCTCTCTCTCTCTCACGCGCGTGTAGAGATAATTATATGTATAACGTTATATGACATTTCCATGATTAAATAACAATAGGCTGATAAAAGGATCACATTCAGTCGCAGGCTTGAGCGATAGCCATGTAATTGACTAATATTTTGACAGTTATTATTCAATTGAACCCAAAATGTTTAAAATCTACGTTCCTTGTTCTATATAATTATACAGTAGTGTCATTCATGTTGGCATTATTACGATATCACATGCTAGAATTGGTGACCATAGGAAGTGACAAGGTTCCAAACCTAAGCAGAGACTTCTAAAAGCTGCTAGACTTAAATACCTTAGCCAAAGAGAGACCCTGCAACAAACATTTTATATAAGTGTGTGTGTGTGTGTGTGTGTGTGTGTGTGTGTGTGTGTGTGTGTGTGTGAGAGAGAGAGAGAGAGTGTGTGTGTGTGCATTATATATGTGTGTAGGGGAGGTGTGGCAGAGTGGTCTTGCCACTGGACTGGTAATCCAATGGACCCGGGTTCGAATCCCAATATGTCAATGGGAAGATATTATTGGGATGGAATTTGTGTTGTACCTAGCTTCAGTGCATTGCCACAGCACACCGAAATGCCAAAAAAATACCCTCATTGTTCCCTGATTACAGTAAATAGCATTGTATGAATATTCCCATATTCAAAATATGTTGCAGGGGGCAATGCCTAGTGAGTTAATTGCTCAATAGGTGGCGTTCTGAAAGTGAGGGTCCGAGTGTGGGGGATGAGACGGTGAAGCGCAGAGGCGAAGCGGCTTCAGAAATGGAGTTGCTTCGAGCCGGGGTGATTCGCATGTCTCGCTCCCTAGACTGGAACAACACCTCACGGGCCTCACCGTGTTCAGCGGTGTAGTGTAAAGGATGTCAGCCTATGCCCGAGAGGGAGTAGTTGGAATATAGAAAACAAAATAAAAATAAAAATCCACGTAATTAATACGGTATCTGAATGCGTTAAACGCGAGTATGTGTAATAATGCCTCTGGGCTAGTGAATGAATATACATCAGAATGCATGTGCGTGTGTGTTGATGTGTATGTTTCTTGTCCATGTTTGATGAACCCCTCGCTAAAGTTTCTCTTGCATGTTTGTCTGGCCGCATGAAAGTTTTGACGTGTGTGTGTATGTGTGTGTGTGCGGGCAAGCTTGTTGTTTTGTGTATGTGTGTGTGTGTATATGTGTGCGTGCGGGCAAGCTTGTTGTTGTTGTTGTTGTGTGTGTGTGTGTGTGTGTGTGTGTGTGTGTGTGTGTGTGTGTGTGTGTGTGTGTGTGTGTGTGTGTGTGTGTGTGTTTGCGATTGTGTGCATACCTCATAATGGCATGTGTGTGTACCCTTATAACAAAAACCACTGCTCACATCCGTCACTGCAGACTTCAGCTGGGGCTATTAAAAAGTTGCTCCAAGTTGTGAGGGAACAGAGATAGTCTGTTTTATTGTCTTTGTTGGTGTTGTTGTTGGTAGAGATGGTGGTGGATGGGGTGGTGGAGGATTTTTTGTTGGTGGCGGTGGGTGTGGTTGGCGAGGAAATATTGGTGGTGGTGGTGTTGGAGGTATTGGAGGTGGTGGTGTTGGAGGTATTGGTGGTGGTGGTGTTGGTGGTGGTGTTGGTGGTATTGGTGTTGGTGGTGTTGGTGGTATTGGTGTTGGTGGTGTTGGTGGTATTGGTGTTGGTGGTGTTGGTGGTATTGGTGTTGGTGGTATTGGTGGTGGTGGTGTTTGTGGTAGTGGAGGTTTTGGTCGTAGTGGTGGTAGATGTGGTTTTGGTTGTAGTGGTGGTAGATGTGGTGGTGGGACTGCGAGTTTTGGTAATTGTTAGTGGTGGAAGGGTCACTTATTGGTTGTTGATGAGTGATGCTTGTGGTGTGGTGTCGTTTGTGGTGGGTAGGTGGACGTCAGGGTGGATGGTTGAAGGTGGATTTGGTTGTGGTGATGGTGTGGATTGTTGTGGTTGTGGCGGAAGGTTTGGTGTGGAGGTGGGGATGGTGTTGATTGTGGTAGTGGTGGAGGTTGTGGTAGTGGTAGTGTAGTGGTAGTGGTGGAGGTTGTGGTAGTGTAGTTGGGTAAGTAGGTGGAGTTATCAACCTTGTACAGGTAAGTGTAGTTGGTGTGGAGGTTGTGGTATTGTGGTCGTTATGTCTAGTTACTGTGGTTGAGAGAATTCGGTGGGTAACTGTCTGCTCTGCTTAAGGGGGTAATGCGTGTTTTTTGGTCTATATAATTATTTATTTTTTAGTTTCCTCGCTAGACCTCCATCAAGCTTCAAATACCCCCCCCCCCCCCCCAGACCCTCTTTCAAGATAAATTTGTAAATTTCTCGGTAAAAGAAATTACTGGCCAAAGGCAGGTTCTTCCTAAATTACAGGCTCGCTTTCGCTCGCCAGGAAAAAAATCGACACCAAAATGGCACGAAATACCTTAACACTGATAATTAAATGGGGCGAAAGGTCATAAAATCGACAAACTAATGGAACGAACGTCTTAAAATCTCAAAAACAAATATCCTAAACATGAGGGAGAAGGGGGTCCAGAAAAAGCGACTAACTCCACCTTAATATGTTTTAATACATATGCCGACACTTTTGACAAGATGCTATCATTTTGTTGTACTCGGTCGCGTGTTTTTACTGTATGATATCACGTCTTGTCTACACTGTCAGTTCTTATTAGGTGCGTGGATTTTTTTCTTCAGGTTGCTTTCGCATTTCTGTAAATTTATTAACTTTTTGTCTAGATAGAAAGATAGATAGATAAAGCAGACAATAGACAGATAAGACAGATAACACATTTTATAGACGGCG
>CM064510.1:31512930-31702930 GCA_032716605.1 Paralithodes platypus
GGTATATATTGTGTCTTCTACAGTAATTCCCCTACATTATCATATTTTCTGTTGCATTATCTTCTTCAATATTCTTCTTCTTCTGATTCTTCGTCTTTCTTGTTGTCTTCTAAATCGTCATTTTTTGTTGTCTATGTGATTGAGGGAGGCAAAAGGCATAACTGCGTATAGCGAGTGCCTCCCCCATAGTTGAAAGAGTGACAGGGCCTCGTCTGTCTTATTATCTTCACTAACATTCTCCCTCTTCCTCTGCGTATGTCTCGTTCTCTTCAAAATTCCCATACTCAACCTTTAACTATGTTGGTGGTGTAATGGTTTAGATTCTTATGTTCTGGGTGTGGTGTCCCGAGTTCGAATCCCGGGAGGGCCATAATATGCTTTCAATAGTTTATTCAAGTACATTGGGGTTTGTATTTGATATTAATGTTAAAGAACGGGGTGTTACTTATCATATTTGATATTAATGTTAAAGAACGGGGTGTTACTTATCATATTGTTCGTGTATTTGATATTAATGTTAAAGAACGGGGTGTTACTTATCATATTGTTCGTGTATTTGATATTAATGTTAAAGAACGGGGTGTTACTTATCATATTTGATATTAATGTTAAAGAACGGGGTGTTACTTATCATATTGTTCGTGCATTTGATATTAATGTTAAAGAACGGGGTGTTACTTATCATATTTGATATTAATGTTAAAGAACGGGGTGTTACTTATCATATTGTTCGTGTATTTGATATTAATGTTAAAGAACGGGGTGTTACTTATCATATTGTTCGTGTATTTGATATTAATGTTAAAGAACGGGGTGTTACTTATCATATTGTTCGTGTATTTGATATTAATGTTAAAGAACGGGGTGTTACTTATCATATTTGATATTAATGTTAAAGAACGGGGTGTTACTTATCATATTGTTCGTGTATTTGATATTAATGTTAAAGAACGGGGTGTTACTTATCATATTTGATATTAATGTTAAAGAACGGGGTGTTACTTATCATATTGTTCGTGTATTTGATATTAATGTTAAAGAACGGGGTGTTACTTATCATATTGTTCGTGTATTTGATATTAATGTTAAAGAACGGGGTGTTACTTATCATATTGTTCGTGTATTTGATATTCTGTTAAAGAACGGGGGGTTTCTTATCATATTGTTCGTGTATTTGATATTAATGTTAAAGAACGGGGTGTTACTTATCATATTGTTCGTGTATTTGATATTAATGTTAAAGAACGGGGTGTTACTTATCATATTGTTCGTGTATTGTTCGTGTATTGTTCGTGTATTCATCATCTTTATTATGTTCTCCTATTCTTTCTCTTCGTCGTATTTCTTGTGGTCTTGTAAATCATCATATTTTGTTCTTCTGTTTTATCATCTGCATCATTATCTTTATTAAGGGGATAGTGCTTGTTTTTTGGGGGCTACTTATTAAGTATTTATTTAATTTTGAGTTTCCTCGTTAGACCTCCATCAAGCTTAAAAAAAACACCCCCTAGACCCCCTTTCAAGATATATTTGTACATTTTTCGGCAAAAAAAAATGTCGCGGCCGATTCCTTCAAATATTACAGGCTTACTATCGTTCGCCTGGAAAAAATCGACACCTAAACGGCACGAAGGGTCTTAATATTGACTAATAAATGGGGCGAAAGGTCTCAAAATCGCCAAACTAGTGAACGAACGTCGTAAAATCGAAAAACTAATGGATCTAATCATGAGGGAGAAGGGGGTCCAGGAAAAGCGAGTACCTCCCCCTTAACCCTTCCTGTACCGGCGGCGTCTGTTTTTATTTGAGTGTAGCTATATTTTGACGAGTTTATGAAGCTTAGGAAGGATATAGGGTAGCTAGAAGGATGAAACGAGATAGTCTGCAACCTTTTAATGAGTAGACGGCCTTCCTAAGCTGTGCAAAATCGTCTAATAGTCGCCAGAATATAATGAAAAGTACATCACCGGTACAGAAGGGGTTAATCATCAGCATTGAAGCCAGAAATTAAGATCAGCTTTTTCTTATTTTTGTTTTTATATTTGTTTTTATATTTTTACTCCTTGTATATTTTTAGTTTTATCTTGTCATTTTTGTTTTCATTTTCTTTTTGCTTCACATATTTTGTCATCATCACCTACGTTCTAAGTTTTCTTTTTGTTTTTATCATTATGGTCTTTATAAAAATCAATCATAATCCTCGTGTTTCCCATCGTATTTGCCTTCGTCTTTTCGTCTTCGTTTTCTTCGTCTTCGTTTTTTTTCGTCTTCTTCTTCTTCTGCTTCTTCTTCTTATCTACGCTGTCCTTCCGTCCTCCCCCCCCCCCCCCCCACACACCCACCCCTACCTTACATCCCCCCCCCCCCTCCCCCCTTCCCTGACTCGGCACATTCTGGACAACTGCTAAAAGATGGCGTATATTTACCTTCGTCCGGGAGAGAGAGAGAGAGAGAGGGGGATAGAGAGAAAAAGAGAGAGAGAGGGATAGAGAGAAAAAGAGAGAGAGAGGGAGAGAGAGATGAACAAATAACAATACAGAGCTAGAGAGAGAGAGAGAGAGAGAGAGAGAGAGAGAGAGAGATGAACAAATAACAATAAAGAGCTAGAGAGAGAGAGAGAGAGAGAGAGAGAGATGAACAATAACAATACAGAGCTCCCTAGAGAGAGCGAGGAGAGAGAGATGAACAAATAACAATACAGAGCTATAGAAGAGAGAGAGAGAGAGAGAGAGAGAGAGAGAGAGAGAGAGAGAGGAGAGTAGATGAACAAATAACAATACAGAGGTAGAGAGAGAGAGAGAGGAGAGAGAGAGAGAGATGAACAAATAACAATACAGAGCTAGAGAGAGAGAGAGAGAGATGAACAAATAACAATACAGAGCTAGAGAGAGAGAGAGAGAGAGAGATGAACAAATAACAATACAGAGCTAGAGAGAGATAGAGAGAGAGCGATGAAACAAATAACAATACAGAGCTAGAGAGAGAGAGAGAGAGAGAGCGGTGAACAAATACATCGAGCTAGAGAGAGAGAGATAGAGAAGATGAACAAATAACAATACAGAGCTAGAGAGAGAGAGAGAGAGAGAGAGCTAGAGAGAGAGAGAGAGAGAGAGAGAGAGAGATGAACAAATAACAATACAGAGCTAGAGAGAGAGAGAGAGAGAGAGAGAGAGAGAGAGAGAGAGAGAGATGAACAAATAACAATACAGAGCTAGAGAGAGAGAGAGAGAGAGAGAGAGAGATGAACAAATAACAATACAGAGCTAGAGAGAGAGAGAGAGAGAGAGAGATGAACAAATAACAATACAGAGCTAGAGAGAGAGAGAGAGAGCTAGAGAGAGAGAGAGAGAGAGAGATGGAGAGAGATGAACAAATAACAATACAGCAGAGAGAGAGCGAGAGAGAGAGAGAGAGAGAGAGAGCGAGAGCGAGAGAGAGAGAGCTAGAGAGAGAGGAGAGAGAGAGATAGGAGATGAACAAATAACCAATACAGAGCTAGAGAGAGAGAGAGAGAGAGAGCTATGAACAAATAACAATTACACAGCTAGAGAGAGAGAGAGAGAGAGATGAACAAATAACAATACAGAGCTAGAGAGAGAGAGAGAGAGAGAGATGACAAAAATAACAAATACAGAGCTAGAGAGCTAGAGAGAGAGAGAGAGAGAGAGATAGCTAGAGCTAGAGAGAGAGAGAGAGAGAGAGAGAGAGAGATGAACAAATAACAATACAGAGCTAGAGAGAGAGAGAGAGAGAGAGAGAGAGAGAGAGAGCTAGAGAGAGAGAGAGAGAGAGATGAACAAATAACAATACAGAGCTAGAGAGAGAGAGAGAGAGAGAGATGAACAAATAACAATACAGAGCTAGAGAGAGAGAGAGAGAGAGATGAACAAATAACAATACAGAGCTAGAGAGAGAGAGAGAGAGAGCTAGAGAGAGAGAGAGAGAGAGAGAGAGAGATGAACAAATAACAATACAGAGCTAGAGAGAGAGAGAGAGAGAGAGATGAACAAATAACAATACAGAGCTAGAGAGAGAGAGAGCTAGAGAGAGAGAGAGAGAGAGATGAACAAATAACAATACAGAGCTAGAGAGAGAGAGAGAGAGAGAGAGAGAGAGAGATGAACAAATAACAATACAGAGCTAGAGAGAGAGAGAGAGAGAGAGAGAGAGAGATGAACAAATAACAATACAGAGCTAGAGAGAGAGAGAGAGAGAGAGAGAGAGATGAACAAATAACAATACAGAGCTAGAGAGAGAGCGTGTACTGTATGTGAGAGAGAGATTAACAAAACATAGAAAGAGAGAGAGCGTGAATGCGAGAGTGAGATTGTTGAGTTTCTTAGACCAGACTATAAACGCAGAACACCTAACTAGACTCTATTTTGTTCCAGCTGATCGTAAATTGGATCTCTTCTTAGCTGATTGCTCGATACTTAATGGAAATATATGAAACTACTATGGCTGTGTGTCGTATTAATGCCAAGTTTTAATAATTAACATCATATTTCGCTACAAAATCTACTTTATAGCTGAGTAACAAAGATAGTAACATGACAATTTAGGCTCAGCTGGAAAGAAATAGACTATAATAACCCTTCACTGTTTTTTGTTTGTTTTTCAAGGATTCAAACCCATATAAAACCATCCATGCCTATTGTATAGTCTCTACTATAAGTTTGGGAACCATCCGTATATATTATTTTGCAAGTGTATGTTCCCCATGAATGAAATGTTGTCTGTCTTAACCCCTTGAGGATTATGGCGCGGTTTGACTGTTTATTCTGGCTATCAAATGACGACTCTATACAATTTAGGAAGAATATTTTCTATTGCTGTTTGTTTTCTTATACAAGAGGCTCTCTCCTTGTCTCTCCAAGTTATGCCTAACATTATCCTCTCCATTTCTCTTTGGGCACTTTTAAGTTTACGTTGTAAACACTGTAATTTAGGAAGAATCTAATGAAATTATAGGGGTAAAGACTATCTTATTTAGCCCTCTGACTTCCATATACCCTTCCTAATATAAATAAAAACATCTAATAGCAGCCAGAACACAGATCAGAATCTCGTCATTGTATCTTCAAAGGGTTAATAATAAAACATAAACACAAAATATAATAAAACAAACGTCGTGTACAAATATCTCCCATTGGCATCACGTACTGTACACAAGAAAAGGTCCGCGAACGTTTATGAGCACGAGCCGCATTTTTTTTTTTTTTTTTAGCTTCAAATGAGTTAGGCTACCTGGTTACATAGTTACACAGAACATTTGGTCCATTCGAGGTGATCTAACCATAGACATTACTGGTAAATGATTCACTCTCATATACTAAGTGTGAGAAATGCACAGCTAAACAAAAGGCTCTCTATAGGGCTCCGGGCTGGGGTGGCGTTTTTCTAGTCTACGGGCCAGTCAGACAAAATATACTCTATATTGCTCTAAATTATAAAATGAGGAAAACAGTCAAAGTCAATAATAGAGTAATTTATCTATCTATTGTTGGACGTCATGCTGCCCTTTATGAGGGTGATCATACATAAAACGCCCCTAAACGGACCTGTCCCCTGTGAGAAGGCCAACCCGTGCCAGTATATACTGTATACTGTATACAGTATATGGACTTACGGGCTTAGGGTTCGTCCGAGTCCGAGGCCCTCTATGTATCTTTTTAGCACTATTTTTCTCTAGTGGTGCGTGGCTAATTTATCCACTAACCTGCTTCACCCTTAGGTAAGCAGTACGGATTTGCATAAGGTTTACTCCCCTAAACGGGTTACCGACCAAACCTGACGAAACCCATCCACCCGGATTTTGGTAAGATTGTCTCCCCGAGAAGGGTTACCGACCATAGCTAGCGAGTCTCATCCACCCATATTATAATAATAATACTAATAATAATGATAATGATGCAATAAACGTGATTGTAATCCCTCCCCCAATGCGCCGGGTGAGGGGTTGTTGAGAACAGCCCCAGAAGACCATGTTGCGCCCCCCTCCCCCCCTCCCCCTCCCCCTTAGCCATAACACTCACACGAGAGTACAGTCACGCTATAAAGTGATAAATGTGTACATTTTTCGGTAGACAAATGGTCCAGCCGAAGGCCGGTTCCTCCAAAATTACAGGCTCGACACCTAAATGGCACGAAAGGTATAAATATTGACACAGAAATGGGGCGAACAATCATTAAATCGCCAAACTAATCGGCCAAATTTTTTAATATCTGAAAAATAAAGGGGCTAAACGTGAGGGAGAAAGAGGGCCAGAAAAACAACCACCTCATTTAATGAATTGAATTATTAAAACAAAATATGCTGAGTCGAAGGATAATACGCCTTCCCCTTGAGAGACTGTTTGGACGGGATGTGTGGAGGATGTCCTTGGTGTATCTGGGTGGTGTGGTGTGGTGTGCGGGGTTCGAGGCCTTTGTGCTCGTAATAATAACCATGATCACTGGGGTTTTGGGGGTTATTTATGATGACGCCCCCCCCACCCCTCCCCCCTCCCCTTCCCCCCCCTCCCCCTATCTCGCTCGCGCTCTCATTTTCTCTCTCTCTCTCTCTCTCTCTCGCTCTCGCTCTCTCTCTCTCTCTCTCTCTCTCTCTCTCTCTCTCTCGATAAATAGATAGATTGATTGATTGATTGATAGATAGAAAGATACATAGACAGATTGACAGATAAATAGATGCGTCCGATATCATAAGAAAATGATATCGAGCAAGCAAATAATGTTGACATGCTGTATTATATATAAGCATACTAATAATATACCCTTTGGTCGTATCTTAGTGCACATACAATACTCATATACATGTTTCAGAGTACATACGTGTATGTGTGTGTGTGTACAAAGGAGTACAAAGGAGTACAAAGGAAATCAAACAACAACAGATCTAGTGACCCTTCTAGGTTGCTTGTCCTCCAAAACACTGAGGATCAAGTGTCCAAACAGTGGTTTAGAGTGGGTAAGGGAACATTGGAAAGGGAATTACTGCCCTGGAACTAATGTCCGTGGCAGGATTAGGAAGTTAGTAGGGGACAGATGGGTTAGTAACTGAGGGGGGGATAAAATAAAGTTATTCATTTACAAACGCAGTCAGTCGCGGGTTTGATGCGAGATATTTGTCTAGGCGGAGTTTAAATGAATCAACGGTGATGCAGTCTATAACGTTTCGGGGAAGCCCATTCCACAAGTTGACAATTCGATTGAAGAAGAAATTCTTAGATTCGTGTGAGTTAAAAGATTTACCAATAATTTTGCAACCGTTTCCCCGCGTGTAATTAGATTGGTCGATAGTGATGTGTGTGTGTGTGTGTGTGTGTGTGTGTGTGTGTGTGTGTGTGTGTGTGTATGTGTGTGTGTGTGTGTGTGTGTGTGTGTGTGTGTGTGTGTGTGTGTGTGTGTGTGTTTGTGTATGTGTGTGTGTGTGTATACTGCATGTATACATATGTGCGGAAGTGCTTGTACGCCAAAGGAAGTTGACTCACAGCTCATCTTCCTCCCTCCCTCTCTCCCTCCCTCCATATCCTCTTCCTTTACTACCATTGTCTCGCATAACTCTCTCTCTCTCTCTCTCTCTCTCTCTCTCTCTCTCTCTCTCTCTCTCTCTCTCTCTCTCTCTCTCAAGTGATATCATTTATATGTAAGTGCACATATTGTATATACATACATACATACATTCATACATACAATATATATACTGTATATCCCTTCCCATGTAATGTCTTCTCTCACGGCCAAGTATTCTGAAGCCAGCCGGGTGTGTTATTGAGACGACCCAAGGGGAACATTATAAAGACAGTCTCATAAATAACCCTTTGAGTACCAGCGACATGTGTTATATTTCATTCCAGACTATATTATACAGGTTAGGAGGGATCTGAGGTAGTTAAAAGGGTTGATTGAGATACTGTGAAGCCATATTATTGCTAGAGGTCCTTCCTAAGCTGAATACAATAATCTAATCGTTGAAAGAATATGATGAAAAAGACGTCCCTGGTACTGAATGGGACTACAGAACAAGAGTTGTGCAGGCTGGGTGAGGACTGGAACCTGGAAGGGTGTAATCAGGGACTCGAACCTGGGTGCCTCAAAGGGAGTTACGCCATGACCCCATAAAACCTATTCATACCCTTGTTCACTGATTTTTTTTTTTTTTTTTTTTTTAGAGAGAGAGAGAGAGAGAGAGAGACTTAGTTCATAAATACATGTAGACACACTATCTTACACATTTATAGTGAGAGACATACCTTGTCCACACTAACTTTGCCTACATTTGCAAATTCTAAATAACACATAAAATTATAGTATCCTACGAACTGACTTAACCCCTTCTGTACCGGTGACGTCATTTTAGTTTTAATCTAGCTATGTTTAGACTATTTTGTGCAGTTTAAGAAGGACCTGTTTTAGTTAAAAAGGTTCAAGGAGATAGTTCGAAGCCTGATAATTGATGGAGGCCCTTTTTTAACTGAATAAAATCGTCTAATAGTAGCTAGAATAAAGGTAAAAAGACGTAGCCGGTACTGAAGGGGTTAATAGGTTATAATTTAGTTCAATATATCAGAAAAGTAACCCATATCCTTTTATTAACCCCATGAGGATTAAGGCGCATGTTGACGTTATATTTTGGCTGTGATTAGACGATGTTATGCAGTTTAGGAAGGACCTCTGGGAAATTAAGGGGGCAAAACCTACTCAATTATGCCTCTGACTCCCGCAGATCCTTCCTAAGCTGAATGAAAACGTCTATTGATGGCCAAAATATACTGCTAAATCGTGTCATAATCCTCGTGTATCTTTCTATCTAATCTATCTAATATAACTAATTTTCTAATCTATCTAATATAACTAATTATCTAATATATCTAATCTATCTAATCTTATCAATCTAATCTATCTAATCTAATCAATCTAATTTATCTAATCTAATGTCGATCTATCTATTTATCTGTCTGTCTGTCTGTCTGTCTGTTTTTTCTGACTGTCTATTAAACTTCTTCACACCCCCATTAGCAAGAGAGAGGGAAGGGTCTGCGCACCTTTCCTTCAACCTCTGTGGCCAGTTATCATAACACTACGCTTCATGCCCTACACACACACACACACACACACTCACACAGTCACACACACACACAGTCACACACATACACACACACATACACACACACACAGTCACACACGCACACACAGACACAGTCACACACGCACACACATACACAGTCACACACACACACACACACACACACAGTCACACACACATACACCCGCACAGTCACACACACATACACCCGCACAGTCACACACACATACAACCGCACAGTCACACGCACACACGCGCGCGCAATCACACACACGCAATCTTACACACGCGCGCGCAATCACACACACGCAATCTTACACACGCGCGCGCAATCACACACACGCAATCTTACACACACGCGCGCGCAATCACACACACGCAATCTTACACACGCGCAATCTCACAAACACAAACACAGTCACATATCCACTCTCTCTCTCTCTCTCTCTCTCTCTCTCTCTCTCTCTCTCTCTCTCTCTCTCTCTCTCTCTCTCTCTCTCTCTCTCTCTCACATATACAAACAGAGGGCTCGTGTGTGTGTGTGCGTGTGTTTATGCAGCCGCTATAGTGTTGATGCAGGGAGGTGAGGCATGGAGAGGTATTAAGGGGGGTCACCTGCTTGTTTTCTCTCTCTCTCCTTTTCTCTCTTTCTCTGGCTTGTATCCATTCGGTGTCATTCAGTCAACTGTTTTAAGACGTTTATCCCCATCCAGGTGTCGATATCTTCCTGGCGAGCGATAGCGAGCCATCATTGTATGGAGTATCCGGCTTGACCGGAGACATTTTTCTATCGAAAAATGTACAAATTTAGCTTGCTCTCAAAACAAAACAAAATATATATGCTGGCTCGCTACCGCTCACCAGGAGAATATTGACACCTGGATGGGGGTAAACGTCTTAAACAGTAGGCTGAATGGGGCCGAATGGATACAAACCAAAGAGAGACGGAGAGAAAGAGAATAAAAGCGAGGTGGGCTCCCTTAAGACTCAATATTATCAATCAAATACTATCTTATTATTTCCACTTCTTAGCTCTTCGTTGTGACTTAATATGTTGGCTTGAGCTCGAATATCCACTGTTTGTTCTCCATTGTTTGTTATGAGATGGCTTTCATGAATTAAGGGGAGGATTTTGTTTTTCTGGACCCCCTTCACCCTCATGTTTAGCCCCATTAATTCGATTCCCCATTGTATTTTATGTCTTTTATATTTTAGTGGTGAGATGGAATAGTGGTTAGTGTTGGTAACTATGAATATGGTGGTTAGAGTTCGATTACCCACTGTTTAATAGATGCCTGGTATGGTTTAGTGGTGAGGTGGTATAGTGGTTATCGTTGGTGACTATGGATAGGGTGGTTAGAGTTCGATTACCCACTGTTTAATAGATGCCTGGTATGGTTTAGTGGTGAGGTGGTATATTGGTTATCGTTGGTGACTATGGATAGGGTGGTTAGAGTTCGATTACCCACTGTTTAATAGATGCCTGGTATGGTTTAGTGGTGAGGTGGTATATTGGTTATCGTTGGTAACTATGAATATGGTGGTTAGAGTTCGATTACCCACTGTTTAATAGATGCCTGGTATGGTTTAGTGGTGAGGTGGTATATTGGTTATCGTTGGTGACTATGGATAGGGTGGTTAGAGTTCGATTACCCACTGTTTAATAGATGCCTGGTATGGTTTAGTGGTGAGGTGGTATATTGGTTATCGTTGGTGACTATGGATAGGGTGGTTAGAGTTCGATTACCCACTGTTTAATAGATGCCTGGTATGGTTTAGTGGTGAGGTGGTATATTGGTTATCGTTGGTGACTATGGATAGGGTGGTTAGAGTTCGATTACCCACTGTTTAATAGATGCCTGGTATGGTTTAGTGGTGAGGTGGTATATTGGTTATCGTTGGTGACTATGGATAGGGTGGTTAGAGTTCGATTACCCACTGTTTAATAGATGCCTGGTATGGTTTAGTGGTGAGGTGGTATATTGGTTATCGTTGGTGACTATGGATAGGGTGGTTAGAGTTCGAATACCCACTGTATATTCTCCATTGCTTGTTATGAGATGTTCTTTATAATTTGGTGGTGAGGTGGTATAGTGGTTATCGTTGGTCACTTTGAATAGGGTGGCTTGAGTTCGATTACCTATTGTATATTATGAGTGTGAGAGAGAGAGAGAGAGAGAGAGAATGAGGAAGAGAGCAAGGGAAAGTTGAATGCAGCAAAGCCTGACTTTGGCAAACTTTACTTTGCTTCATCGAACTCGTGCACACATCCTGTTCTACACACACACACACACACACACACACACACACATACACACATACACTTCTGTACACAATCACACATAACGTCTTGCACATACAATACACACGTCAAAATCATGGCGCCTTTTTACCCCTGAGTCTGGATAAAATTGGATACATTTATGCAGTTTAAGGAGCTATGTTACTAAAGGGTGTATTGTGATCGTATTTACCCATTTGATTCGTAGATGTAGGTTATAAACTAAAGAAAATCGTCTAATGGTAACCAGAATATGATGACAATTACTTAATGGTGGTGAAGGGGTTAAGCACAATCACCAAACCATCAACAACAACAACAACACTTCTCTTTTTAATATCCATGGTATGTACAGATGGCCAAATAAATCGTGTCGCCGCTGTCATTACGTTTGGCTCGCTCTGTGCTGTATTAATGGCTGTCAGATGTTGAATAGGGTGTGTAAAGATAGGAACATGTTTGTATATCTCACTCGAAAATAAGAAGTATGCTTAGATACAGTAGTGCTGATACCAATTATTGATCGAAATATACTGGGTGCCGCGACATCACTTATTAGGCCGATTGTACAGTCACTCATCTGGCAGCTCCTTGACGATTTTATTCAGCTTACGAAGGGCTTTTAGCAGTTAAAAGGCTTCCAACTCTCAATTTCACTTTTAAGGGGGGTGACCTGCTTTTTTCTCTTTCTTAGTTATATCCATTCGGCCCCGTTCAGCATACTGTCTCAAGACATTTATCCCCATCCAGGTGTCGATTTTTTCCTAGCGAGCGATAGCGAGCCAGCATTTTATGAAGAAATCCGGCTTCGCCGGAGACATTTTTCTATCGAAGAATGTACAAATTTACCCAGCTGTCTTAACTCATTATCAATAATATGGTAACTCGCTATCGCTCGCCAGGTATAAATCGACACCTGGATGGGGATAAACATCTTAAAACAGTTGGCTGAATGGGGCCGAATGGATACAACCTAGAGAGAGAAAAAGAAGGTCACCCCCCTTAACCACGAGTCATCGTTCCTAAGTTTGGGAACAGAGTTGTAGAAGAAAGTTTCAAGCGCAAACTGGATGGTCATATGAATTATATGAGTTGGGTGTGAATGGGATCTGCCTCGTGTGGGCCGGTCGGTCTTATGCAGATTCCGATTTCTTATGCGTTTATGTGCCTTTAAAATCGCTTAAATATAGCTGAAACAGAAAACGTCGCCGGTAATGAAAGAGTCAAGTAGCCAAAACCAAAATCACTTATTCGTCACCAACCTCAGATTCGTCTCTTGCCTCCGTCTCACCAATACCATTTATATCTTGTCTTATTTCCTACACCTTCAAGGCAAACAGTTCTTCTTATCTGTGGCGTTTTCTTTATATCACCAAGAAGTGATGTACGTGACGGCATAGAAGTCAAAAGCACCCGCTTGCAAAACATTCCTTGTAGCCGAAACCGTGCTCTGCCATTCCTTACAAAAGCCTGAGAGATCAGTGGGTCGTTTGTAACCTGACACATGGACGCAACTATACCGTACTCCGAGATCCGTGGGTCGTTTGTAACCTAACACATGGACACATACCGTACTTTACCGGAAAGAGAGCGTGTGGGTGTGTGTGTGGGGGGGGGGGGGGGCAGTGGTGGAGAGGTTGGTTAGTGGTAGGGAGAGCAAAGTTGTGGTGGAGAGAGCAGTGTTGTGGTGGAGAGGGCAGTGTTGTGGTGGAGAGAGCAGTGTTGTGGTGGAGAGAGCAGTGTTGTGGTGGGGAGAGCAGTGTTGTGGTGGAGGGATTGGTGGAGAGAGCAGTGTTGTGGTGGAGTAGTGATGGCCAACCCTGTGTTTAGCACGCAAGGCTTTCTATACTCTCGCCAGTTATTGAAATCGAAATCCCCCCCCTCCTTTCAGGACCCCCACCCCCCACCCTTTACCTATTCCCGATGGTGACGGTAGTAGTAATGATGGTGAGTAGTATTGGTTATGGTGAAAGTTGTAGTGATTATAAAGTAGTAGTGATGATGAGAGTAGTAGTAATTATGGTGAGAGTAGTAGTGATGATTATAATAGTAGTGCTGATGATATTAATGATGATAGTGACTAGTAGTGATGATGGTGACCGATCGCAGAGTTGGGTATGCCGTTTTTATTTTGGGCAAAACGGCACGTCTACTTTTCGATAGAAAATGTCCTGGCCGAAGCCCGGTTTCTCTTAAATTACAGGCTCGCTATCGCTCGCCAGGAAAAAAATCGACACCTAAATGACAGTCTTAATATTGTCAAAGAAATGGGGCGAAAGGTCTTAAAATCGCCAAACTATTAGGCCAAACGTCTTATAATCTAAAAACTAATGGGGCTAAACATGAGGAAGAAGAGGGACCAGACAAACGGCCCATCTCTCCTTAAACTCGTCTGATTAGTTAACTAACTGATAATTAAAAGAAAACACACTCGCAATTCATTCATACTATTTTACTTTCATACAACGGTTAGGTCAGGTGAAGGTATTGAGGGATTAGCCATTACAACGGCACCTCGTAGCTATTTTCTACTTGTTCCTATTTTCTGAAGTGTAGCCTCCAGAGGGGAGAAGGGGTGTTGAAGAGAAAGGAAGCTGTTGGAGTGGCTTTGTTATGTGTGTTATTAGTCTGAGGAACAGAACTTCTATGGACAATGTCATCGTGCTGAAGGGGTTAAATTCATATTTTGTCACCAACCAACTTTACTTCTAAACTCAATTAATTAAATCAACAAATACATGTGGCACTCCAAGGATTCGAACCTGCAGTGGCTCAATTTTTTTGTTTGAAAATTAAGATCTACCACAAATCAGTTTACTATGAGTGTGTATGTGTGGTGCTGGGGGACGGGGTGGGGCGGTTACATTGGGGAGTACCTGTCGGGGGCGCTAGTGTTTGTGTGTCTGGCGGGGGTGGGGGAAGGGTTGAGGAGGGCTGGGGTGGAGGTGGTGTTGGGGAGGAAGGTGGGGGAGGCCCTACGCTACCTCACGCCCCTCCTCGCCCTCCTGTCGGCGGTGTTGTTCCTCGTGAAGGCCAGCGAGATGCGATACAGCCTGACGGAGTGCCGGGGTTATGAGTGGATGGAGTGGGTCGCCCTCCTAATTAACACGTACTTTATGCTACGTGTGTTCCTCGTGTGGGCTACCAGCTACCAGGCGGAGTTTGTGGCGACGATGGTGGATGTGTGGCTGTTCGTCCAGAGCTGCCATGCCTACCATACCGGTGCCGTGGTCTACGCCTTCACATTCCTGTGTGTAGCGAGACTCACGTATGAGGAGTGGCGACGGTGGTGGCTCGCGATGCCAGATGGATGCGTGGCCATTCTGTAGATGCTTGTGGGGATCCTGTTTATGACGGGGGCGCTGTAGGTGGCGGAAGGGGTCTCCATGTCTCACGGCTTGCATATGGACTCCCAGGGTAAACTCGCATTAGCTAGGAATTTCTGGGAGTATATGTATTTGCAGGTGGTGACTGCGTCCTCTGTGGGCTACGGTGACATCAGTCCTACTACCACGGAAGGCAAAATTGTCGTCATCTGCACCATACTCTTTTTCATGATCTAGTTCGCTCTTTACTCCGGACAAATAGCCGATTGGGTGATGGCTATGCTCCTTCCACCTCCCCGCATCCCACGCCTTAATGCCAGCCCCCGTATCGTTCTTCTAGGGTGCCGCTCAACGGGCCTGCTAAACGAGTTCTTGGCGGATCTTCACAAGAAGCTAGAGCCAGGGACGGAGGTGGAGGTGGTGGTGGTAGGGGGACCTGGAGAGGACGTAGATCCTCTCCCTGGTATTATGATCTTCACGGTGGACAGACAGGACGTGGAAGAATGCTTGAAGGATCTCGTACCACACTCGGAGACCAAAGATCGCCCTAAGGTAACCGTTGTAATTATAAGCGACCCCCGAACTAGTGATGCACTTGGGGAAGATCAGGAAGCTTGCTTTTTGTTACATCAGGTGAAAAATTCCGTTTTTCACTCCCGTGTTGTAATACAAGTGCTGTTGGCTAGGACATTACCGCTTGTGCTTCACTCCGAGGGTTGGGAACTACAGGACCGTGTTTTGTGTTTAGAACACTTGAGCATCAACCTTCTGACCCAAGCCGTCGTGGCCCCAGCTGCCGCCTCTATCCTAGCTAACATTGTCAGCGCTTCTAGGAAAAGCACCAAGCGTCCGACCATCCCTACAGCTCTCCCCCAAAATTTCAACAGACGCCAATTCTCTGACTTATACTCCTACTGCGAGACGTTTAGCATCACCTCTCACCCCGGCAACAACACCCAATACACGTCGCATGCCGCCTGGGAGCTGTACCGGACCACGGGACAACTTCTGTTGGGTTGTTAGGGTCATGATGAGAGGCATGAGGGTGTTCCAAAATAGAAGTGTGACTGGGTGGTGCTAGAAGGCTTCCCAGGGGACCAAAACCAAGTTGCTAACACTGACGTAGAGTACACTCACGATGTGAGTAAAGTAGTGGGAGTTTGGGTATTGGCTGAGGACAGGTCAAGGAAAAACTTGGTGTCCGCCCTGGAAAAATTCTCAAAGGTGAAGGTGGTGGATGAAAGCGAGTGGGCCAAAGCCACTACAGTGGTGGCCCTGACCGGCCCTGGGCCACGGCCTTGCCTTTATGCACACACAACCCTAGCCTTGGTTCAGGAGCACGTACCGTCCGCTCGCTTCATCACCGATTCTCTCCACGGCGAATCTCTCGTGCCGCACAAGCCTCACTCACGCTGCAACACCATCAACCCGTCTGTATTGACTTCTGCCCTGACCTTAGCCATCTGCCAGCCGCAGGATTACGACGTGTGGCAGAAGTTGGTGGAGGGGCGCGCTATGTCAGCAGTCACGGTGCGGAGCCCGTGCCAGTACGGGGGGCTCTTCTGTGAACTGACCAACCACCAGCTAGTGCCCTTGGGTGTGGCGATAGGCTTCCCTCCCCTCCCCATCACCAACCCTCCCCCAGGCCTCTACCTTCATCCCGGGGACAGTGTGGTGGTCATCAAACTAGGGGCACTTCAGTCAGAATGCACCTCAGTCAGTACCGATCACTCCCCTCCCTCAGCACATTCCACTCACTCCACCCCTTCCACATCTCTCTCTCCAACGCATTGATCTGTGACTCATCTAATTTGTATCTTCTATTGAACATCATGTATTTCTTGTGTATCTCCTATTAAATGGTATTTATTATATTTGGTTCTTTGGAATGTATGTTAACCCCTTCTGTACCGGTGCCGTCCTTTTAAATACATTCAGTTTTAAAAAGGCCTCCAGCAATGAACAGGCATCACACTATCTCAATTAACCCTTACCCCACTACCACAGATCCCTCTCAAGCTACACAAAATCGTCTAAATATAGCTAGAATAATATTAGAAAGACGCCGCCGGTACGGAAGGGGTTAATTGTACGTGTTATATATTCACTTGTATTTAAATAAGTAGGCCAAAACTCCTGAACATTACTCTCTATAACTCATAAACTCCTGAACATTACTCTCTATAACTCATAAACTCCTGAACATTACTCTCTATAACTCATAAACTCCTGAACATTACTCTCTATAACTCATAAACTCCTGAACATTACTCTCTATAACTCATAAACTCCTGAACATTACTCTCTATAACTCATAAACTCCTGAACATTACTCTCTATAACTCATAAACTCCTGAACATTACTCTCTATAACTCATAAACTCCTGAACATTACTCTCTATAACTCATAAACGACTAGAGTAATCCAGCTATTATTTCTACCATAAAGGAAGGGTTGAGCCAAGGGAAAAGGTGTGAACATTGACAGCCCATTTGCTCTACTCCTTTTCGAGTTTTAGAGGTTGGGGTTTACAATTTCTACCTACCTATTTGGAACAGGGTGTAGTGCCATTAGCTATAGTCGGGTCCAAATGGGTAGGCCAGAAATCGAGAACTCTAACCTCTGTAACTTTAAGGGGAGATGGGCCGGTTTTCTGGACCACTTTCTCCCTCATATTTAGCCCCATTAGTTTTCAGATGTTAAGGTGTTTGCCCCATTAGTTAGTCGATTTTAAGACCTTTCGCCCCATTTCTTCGTCAATATTTAGACTTTTCGTGCTATTTAGGTGTCGATTTTTTCCCCTGGCGAACGATAGTGAAAGGGGAGATGGGCCGGTTTTCTGGACCACTTTCTCCCTCATATTTAGCCCCATTAGTTTTCAGATGTTAAGGTGTTTGCCCCATTAGTTAGTCGATTTTAAGACCTTTCGCCCCATTTCTTCGTCAATATTTAGACTTTTCGTGCTATTTAGGTGTCGATTTTTTTTCTCCCTCATATTTAGCCCCATTAGTTTTCAGATGTTAAGGTGTTTGCCCCATTAGTTAGTCGATTTTAAGACCTTTCGCCCCATTTCTTCGTCAATATTTAGACTTTTCGTGCTATTTAGGTGTCGATTTTTTCCCCTGGCGAACGATAGTGAGCCTGTAATGTTGGAAGCACTGGCCTTCGGCCGGAACATTTTTCTACCGAAATGTTTTACAAATTAATCTAGAAGGGGGATCTAATGATGTTTTTTTTTTCATGCAAAAATCGGCCAAAAGGTGAACCACAGGACTGGGGAAAGGACAGAAACTATATATATCTATCCATCCATCATGTTGGTCTATTAATCGTCCAGTACATAACAGCACCCCTTTTGTTTCCCTCTCTCTCTCCCCTACCTTCACACCTCACATTGTTCTCGTTCTCTTCCTTTCATCTTTAAGCGGGTATCACACGAGAGCCTTTATCGTCAACATTCGATGATCAACAAAATTCTGGCAACATTTCTGGAATATTTTGCACTGGTATCGGAAACGAGACATGGTAGATGAACTTAGGTGGTCGAAATATTTTAAATGTTGACCTCATAAGCTGCCAGACCATTGTTGAGTGTAAATGTTGAGGGAAAAAGTGCTCGTGTGATACCGGCTTTACCTAATTTACTCTTTCTTCCTTTCTGTTCCACACACACTACCACACGCTTTTCCTCTCACACACTCATTCACCACACTCATTCACACACTCATTCTACCACACGCTCTTCCTCTATCCCTCTCTCTCTCACTCATACACCCAGATCCCCTCTCTACATATGTTTTTTAGTTTTTTTTTTTTTTTTTTAAGTGACAATGAACGGAGGAAGGAAAAACACAGATAAAACAAAAAGGTCCATGTGCCTAAAGGCATCCTCCATTCATAAAATGTTTGTAACAACTGGATTTAAACATTTGTAGATTGTAAGTTTGTGGAAAGCATTCGAGGGAAGTGAATTCCAAAGAGTAGTCGCTCTGGGGATAAATGAATTCTGATAAGCAGAAGTTCTGCATTGTGGAGGAGAAAGTGTAAATTCATGGGCGCTCTCAGCTGCCCTAGTTCTACGGGGAAAGATGTGGAGAGGCGGCACAATTGAAGCAAGTTCCTCGGAACAATTGCTGTGAAAATATCTGTAGAATAATGCAAGGGATGCAACGTTTCTTCGTATGGATAATGTAGGAAGATTGCAGGGTTATTGATTAATCTAATAGCTTTATTTTGAATTTTGTGATGTGATCTTTGTGATGTGATCTTTGTTTACGGATTACAGTTTGATTGGCATTACATATTCCATACCCCCTCCTGTGTTTTTATCCTTAAGGGGAGGCAGCCCGTTTTTCTGGCCCCTCCTTCTCCCTAATGTTTAGCCCCACTAGTTTTGAGATTATAAGACGTTCGGCCCATTAGTATGGCGATTTTAACACCTTTCGCCCCATTTCGTTGTCAATTTTAAGACCTTTCGTGCCATTTAGGTGTCGATGACAATTGGGAAGGTAAATGATGTACACTCGCTCCAAGAAGTATCTGCACCCCTACGCTGGTCATTTGGTGTATACAGCTTGATAGGGTTGGCACCTCTGCCTGCAACTATATCCATGTGTCAGAGACGATCGTCTCTGACACATGGATATAGTTGCAGGCAGAGGTGCCAACCCTACCGAGCTGTACACACCAGAGAATCAGCATAGGGGTGCAGATACTTCTTGGAGCGAGTGTACATATGGATGTGTGTGTGTGAGAGAGAGAGAGAGAGAGAGAGAATGTACAATAAACAGAACACGGATTGTCTGAGGAATAAAACACTGTGAAGGCAAGGGGAACTGTGAGGGATATATAAACACAAATAAAAATATATACTATATATATATATATATATATATATATATATATATATATATATATATATATATATATATATATAGATACAATACACATACACACACAGTCAGAAAGAGAAGGATTAAGACACTAATTAGAAACACTCACGCCGGCCGGGACCAAAGGCTTTAAACACTACGCATTTATTTGGCTTCCCTTTAAACGTTAAGGGAGCCCACCTCGCTGTTTTTCTCCTTCTCTCCCTCTCTCTTTGGCTTGTATCCATTCGACCCCATTCAGCCTACTGTTTTAAGACATTTACCCCAATCTAGGTGTCAATATTTTCCTGGAAAGTGGTAGCGAGCCAGCATATGTATAATTATGTTTTGACAGCTAGCTAAATTTGTAAATTTGTCGATAGAAAAATGTCTCTGGCGAAGCCGGATTTCTCCATACAATGCTGGCCCGCTATCGCTTGCCAGGAAGAAATCGACACCTGGATGGGGATAAACGTCTTAAAACAGTTGGCTGAATGGGGCCGAATGGATACAAGCCAGGGAAAGAGAGAAAAGGAGAGAAAGATAACAAAAAAGCCGGTGACCCCCCTTAACCTTCCGTCTTGTCTGTCTGCCCACTTTGTCTGTTTGTCTGTCTCTTCTTCGGTTGATATTCATTACGCTGCACACTACCGGAGGGGTGCTTAAGGGGAGGCAGACCGTATGTTTGGTCTATTCATTCATTATTCATATATTTGTTTAGTTTCCTCCCTAGACCTCCATCAAGCTTAGAAAAACACCCCCTAGACCCCCCTTCAAGATAAATTTGTAAATTTTTCGGTAGAAAAATTTCCCGGCCGAAGGCCGGTTCCTCTTAAAATTGCAGGCTCCCTGTCGCTCGCCAAGAAATGATCGACCCCTAAATGGCACGAAAGGTCCTAACATTGACAACGAAATGGGGCGAAAGGTGTTAAAATCGCCAAACTAATGGGCCGAACGTCTTACAATCTAAAACAAATTGGGCTAAACATGGGGGAGAAGGAGATCCAGAAAAAAACCGTCTGCCTCCCCTTAATTCAAGGGTTTTGTAATCACTTACTGTCCATCCGTTATGAGCGAAATATACTTCCTCTCTCTCCAACACCCCTTCTCCCCTCTCTACACAACACACATAAGGCCACTCCAACAGCTTCCTCTCTCTCCAACACCCCTTCTCCCCTCTCTACACAACACACATAAGGCCACTCCAACAGCTTCCTCTCTCTCCAACACCCCTTCTCCCCTCTCTACACAACACACATAAGGCCACTCCAACAGCTTCCTCTCTCTCCAACACCCCTTCTCCCCTCTCTACACAACACACATAAGGCCACTCCAACAGCTTCCTCTCTCTCCAACACCCCTTCTCCCCTCTCTACACTCTTCAGAAAAATAGGAAAAGTAGAATGTAGAAACGAGGTGCCGTTGTAAAGGCACCTGACCTGACCCTGATGAGCGGAATATCACAATATTGGTGACACATACATATACGATGTATGTCTGTTTACCACCAAGATTGATACAAATCTGTTAAATATTATAAACTGGCCTTCGGCCATTTTTCTACCGAAATTTATCTTGAAAGGGACTCAAGGGGGTGTAATTTTAAGCTTGATGGAGGTCTAGGGAACCAACTAAAAACCTCCCCTAAAACAAATGTTAACGAAGTCTTGGTTAGTACTTTCATTCCAGCAGAAAAGGTAATTAATTATAGTATTAACCCCTTTAGTACCGAGTTGTCCTTGTCATTATACTGTATACTGGATATTATTAAGACGATCTTATCCAGCTTAGGGAGGACGTGTAGCAATTAAAAGGCTTCCAACTACGTCGAGTATCCATTTTAACTACCACGGTTTCCTCCTAAGCTGTATAAAATAGTGTAAATACAGCTGGAATAACCCAAAATACATCCTCGGTAAGGAAGGGGTTAAGACTACGTAACTCCCTAGCCCTTCATTTCCCTCGTGACCGATCCACATGAGCATAGTTACACACAGTTTAAACATCAAACTGAATTTGCTGAAATATCGAATGTATTAAGGGGAGGCAGACCGTTTTTCTGGACCCCCTTCTCTCTGATGTTTAGCCCACTAGTTTTGAGATTATAAGACGTACTTGCCCATTAGTTTGGCGATTTTAACACCTTTCGCCTCATTTCGTTGTCAATGTTAAGACCTTTCGTGCCATTTAGGTGTCGATTTATATCCTGGCCTTAGAAAGCGAACCTGCAATTTTAAGAGGAACCGGCCTTCGGCCGGTACATTTTTCTACTAAAAATTGTTCAAATTTATCTTGAAGGGGGTCTAGGGGGTGTTTTTCTAAGCTTGATGGAGGTCTAGGGAGGAAACTAAAAAATATGTATGAAATAATGAATTAATATTAAGACCAAACTAACGGTCTGCCTCCCCTTAAATAATATGGTAGACTGACAGTGCTAGCAGCACGTAATGGAAGTCAACCTATTTGAATGTTCTTGAATTTCTGGTTCGCTGATTTTCTGCTACTGTGCTGCTCCATCCATGTCATTATTCTTCTATATTATTATGTGTTATCCACTAGCCAACTTCACCTCTAAACTCGATTAATGAAATCAACAAATACATGTGGCACTTCAAGGACTCGAACCTAGGATACTCACATCGAAATTCCGCGCACTTTACGATATCAAGACAGTCTTATTTCTTAATTTTTCCTCTTTTGTTTTGCATTTCTCTCTATCCTTCTGTCATTTTGCCACTCTACCTGCTTTTTTTCTACGTCTCTATATGTTTCTTAGTATTAGGGGGGGGGGGGATACCAAACTCTGCTTAATTAATATATGTATTTGTTTATAAGATACATTTACATCATTTACATCATTTACATCATTTACATCATTTACATCATTTACATCATTTACATCATTTCTGAGCAAAGCTTAAGGGAGCCCACCTCGTTTTTTTTTTCTCTTTCTCCCTCTCTCTCTGGGTTATATTCATTCGGCCCCATTCAGCCTACTGTTTTAAGACGTTTACCCCCATCCAGGTGCCAATATTTTCCTGGCGAGCGGTAGCGAGCCAGCATATATATATTTTTGTTTTACAGCAAGGTAAATTTGTAAATTTTTCGATAGAAAAATTTCTCCGGCGAAGCCGGATTTCTCCATACAATGCTGGCTCTTTTTCGCTCGCTAGGAAAAAAATCGATACCTGGATGGGAATAAACGTCTTAAAACCGTTGGCTGAATGGGGGCGAATGAATACAAGCCAGGGAAAGAGAGAAAAGGAGAGAAATATAAAAAAGCGGGTGACCCCCCTTAAGAGATAAATCAAAGTAGATGCGAAATAACATCTTTCTGTGTGAATGTCTGACTCCCCATCCTTCCGGCGACATGGGCTGTGCCTTCAGTAATTGTGTTAGTGCCATTATCATCATCACTAACCTTCATATATCCGCTTGTCCTTGGTTTGTTTATGGGGGGAAGGCTGTATTTATGGGTCGATTTATATATTTATTTATTATTATCTATATTCTATTAATTTATATATTTATTTATTATTATCTATATTCTATTAATTTATATATTTATTTATTATTATCTATATTCTATTAATTTATATATTTATTTATTATTATCTATATTCTATTAATTTATATATTTATTTATTATTATCTATATTCTATTAATTTATATATTTATTTATTATTATATTATATTCTATTAATTTATATATTTATTTATTATTATCTATATTCTATTAATTTCACCACAACACCAAACACCTCCAAAGAAATTAATGAAAGCATATATTTTAGTTTCCTCCCTAGACCTCCAGCAAACAAAAAAAAAACAAAAAAAAAAAAAAAAATCTCCGAGATCCCCCTTCTAGATATATTTGTACATTTTTCGGTAGAAAAATTTCCCAGCCGAAGGCCGGTTCCTCCTAAATTGCATTTACTATGACATAATGCTAATAGGTTTAGAGTGATCACCAATGGTATTACTACTTTTACTATCATTACCATTAATTTTACTATATTATTTATGGGTGTTTTATATATATATTATTTATGGTTGTTTTATATATATATTATTTATGGGTGTTTTATATATATATTATTTATGGGTGTTTTATATATATATTATTTATGGGTGTTTTATATATATATTATTTTTTGGTTTTTTATACATATATATATATATATATATTATTTATGGGTGTTTTATATATATTATATGGTAGATATGGTTTTATATATATATTATTTATGGGTGTTTATATATTTTTTATGGGTGTTTTATATATATATTATTTATGGTTGTTTTATATATATATTATTTATGGGTGTTTTATATATATATTATTTATGGTTGTTTTATATATATATTATTTATGGGTGTTTTATATATATATATATATATATATATTATTTATGGGTGTTTTATATATATATATATATATATATATTATTTATGGGTGTTTTATATATATATATTATTTATGGGTGTTTTATATATATATTATTTATGGGTGTTTTATATATATATTATTTATGGTTGTTTTATATATATATTATTTATGGGTGTTTTATATATATATTATTTATGGGTGTTTTATATATATATTATTTATGGGTGTTTTATATATATATATTATTTATGGGTGTTTTATATATATATATTATTTATGGGTGTTTTATATATATTATTTATGGGTGTTTTATATATATATATTATTTATGGGTGTTTTATATATATATATTATTTATGGGTGTTTTATATATATATATATATTATTTATGGGTGTTTTATATATATATTATTTATGGGTGTTTTATATATATATTATTTATGGGTGTTTTATATATATATATATATATATTATTTATGGGTGTTTTATATATATATTATTTATGGGTGTTTTATATATATATATTATTTATGGGTGTTTTATATATATATTATTTATGGGTGTTTTATATACATATATTATTTATGGGTGTTTTATATATATATTCTCTATTGGTTTATTTCACTCCAACACCAAACACCTCCCAATGAAATGAATGAAAGCAAGCATGTGATCCACCGGGATTCAAACACACTCTAACCATTACACCATCAAGGCAGTTAAGGGGAGAATTCAACTGAGGGATTTTTTTCTTGACTCCTTTCTCCCCTCATGTTTAGCCTCATTGTTTTTCTAATTTTAAGACGTTTGCCCCATTATTTTGACGATTTTAAGAACTTTCAACCCATTTTTGTAAATTTTAAGACCTTTCGTGCCATTTAGGTGTCGATTTTATCCTGGCGAGCGATAGCGAGCCTGTAATTTAAGAGGAACCGGCTTTCTGCCGGGACATTTTTCTACCGAAAAATGTACAAATTTATCTTGAAAGGGGCTCAAGGGGGTGTAATCTTAAGCTTGAACGATATCTAGGGACCAAACTAAAAACCTCCCCTTAACACTAAGTTGACTATCATTACCATCACCTTTACTATATTATGTAATATGTATGTGTGTTTTATATGTATGTGTGTTTTATGTGTATGTGTGTTTTATGTGTATGTGTGTTTTATGTGTATGGGTGTTTTATGTGTATGGGTGTTTTATGTGTATGGGTGTTTTATGTGTATGTGTGTTTTATGTGTATGGGTGTTTTATGTGTATCTATAATATGTATGTGTGTTTTATGTGTATGGGTGTTTTATGTGTATGTGTGTTTTATGTGTATGGGTGTTTTATGTGTATCTATAATATGTATGTGTGTTTTATGTGTATCTATAATGTTTTCTTACCTTGACAGTCCTGAACATATGGCCGCCGGGAAAGACATAACATTTCAAAACTATTGGGGCTATACATAAGGGAGAAGGGGGTCCAAAGAAATAGCAACTAACTCCCCTTATTAATGTCTGTTTTCCCCTCTTAGAAAAAACAACTAACTCCCCTTATTAATGTCTGTTTTCCCCTCTTAGAAAAAACAACTAACTTCCCTTATTAATGTCTGTTTTTGCCCTCTTAGAAAAAACAACTAACTTTCCTTATTAATGTCTGTTTATCCCCTCTTAGAAAAAACAACTAACTCCCCTTATTAATGTCTGTTTATCCCCTCTTAGAAAAAACAACTAACTCCCCTTATTAATGTCTGTTTTTTCCCTCTTCCGCAGTCCTAAACGTGGCCGCTGGTAAGGCCCCCATGCAGTCGTCAGTAGCGGAGACCGGGATTCCTCAGCGGGCGGTGGACGGGTCAAGCTCGGCCACCTTCACCCCGGAGACCTGCACCCTCACCAACCCCGAGGCCCAGCCATGGTGGTACGTCAACCTCCTCGAACCCTACATGGTGCAACTCGTCAGGCTGGACTTCGGGCGCTCTTGTTGTGGTAAGTCGATGTTGATATATTGAAGAGAGGAAGAAAAAAGGTCAGGCTGGGAATAAAAAAACAAGATTAGAAGAAAAAGGTTAGGCTGGGAAGATAAAAGGTCTGGCCTGGAAGAAATAGGTCAGGCTGGGAAGACAAATATCAGGATTTGAAGAAAAAAGGTCATGCTGGGAAGAAAAAAGGTCAGGCCTGGAAGAAAAAGGTCAGGATGGGTAGAAAAAAGGTCAGGCTGGACTTTGGATGTTTTTGTTGTGGAAAGTCGATGCTAAAATGCTGCTGAGTGGAAGAAAAAAGGTCAGGCTGGGCTGAAGCACAGGAAGGACAACATATTTATTGACAAAAACAAAACAAAAACTACACAGGATACATATTCTGAGAACAGCATAGTAGAAAATATCATAAGAGGAACTTGTTGATTAATTAGTGAGCAGTTATACTTGATGGTAGGATTCCCAGTCCCAACCCTCCGTAGCTATCTACACTAGAAAATACTAAACACCTAATAAGGGTGCTTATAAAAATACATGGAGACATGAGAGAAATTCAGAACTTTGAGAAACTCTAAAAATGAGGAATAAAAACAACAATTTGTGTTAAAGATGATTATACTGTAATGTAGCAGTCCTCTTATCAAATCCTGTAGTCATAGCATAATAGAGGAAGGAAAATATACTCAATGAAAACAAAACCCATACATCTATTAGCGGTCTCTAATTCATAAAAATAAGAAGAAGAAGAAGAGGAAGAGGAGGAATAGGAAGAGGAGGAATAGGAAGAAGAAGAAGAAGTGTTGAAAGTGAAAGAGTTCTCGGAATAGTATAAGGGAAATACTTATATCTACCACCACAATAGAGCAGTTTACGAGTTCAATATAAGCCATTAATCTCATTATCATAATAACTTCCTCCTCCAGCCACCCCCAGTACCCCACCACAGACATTTAACCCTTTCTGTACCGGCAACGTCTTTGTAGTTTTGTCTTAGCTATATTAAGATGATTGTGTGCAGCTTAGGATGGGTCTGTGGTAGTTAAAAGGGTTGATTAAGATGGTAGTTATAGTTACTAGAGATCCTTCCTAAACTGCACAAAATCATCTAAATATAACCAGAATATACTTTAAAAGACGTCGTTTGTACAGGGTTAAAAACATGGCACTCCTTCCTTTAGGCAGCGATTTAAACACCCTTCTAAAAAAACACTCCATTTCATTGGAATGTTTTAAGGGGGTGACCTGCTTTGTTTTCTCTCCTTTTCTCTCTGTCTTTGGCTTGTATCCATTCAGCCCCATTCAGCCTACTGTTTGAATACGTTTATCCCGATTCAGATGTCGATTTCTTCCTGGCAAGCGATAGCGAGCCAGCATTGTATGGAGAAATCCGGTTTCGCCGAAGACATTTTTCTATCGAAAAATGTATAAATTTAGCCTGCTGTCAAACAAACACAAATTTGTTGGCTCGCTCCCGCTCGCCAGGAAAAAATCTACACCTGGATTGGGGTAAACTTCTTAAAGCAGTAGGCTGAATGGGCCCGAATGGATACAACCCAGAGAGAGAGGGTAAGAAAGAGAAAAAAGTGGAGGTGGGCCCCCTTAACTCTACTACAGTGACGTCATTCCTTAGGGTTATCTAGCCAAAAGTATTTCTAGATATTGTGTAGTATGTGTACACCCTTGATTCCTAGAGTACCTTCCTAAACTGAATTAAGTTTACTCGTGTTAGCTAGAATACAATAAAACAGACATACTTCTCTTGCTTCTTTTATTTCATTACTGACGCTAATGACAGTTGAGGCGTGGGAAGGACGATCGGCGGCGTCAGTAAGTTAATATATATATATATATAGCATGTGGTTGTCCTCTGGTGTCCTGGCAGGGTTTTACCATAATTTACGTGTATGATCATTGTTTAAGGAGGCTAGGTGCTTGGTTTTTGGTCTATTTATTTATATATTTATTATTTTTTTAGTTTCCTCGCTAGACTTCCATCAAACTTAGAAAAACACCCCTAGACGCCCTTTTAACACCTTATTGGCGGGCTAGGCGGTCTATTTATATGTACCGCCCAGCGGGGTGTTTTTAGCCAAAATAGGGCTGTTTACGTGATCATTTTCATGCCTAAATAAGACCCAGAGCGTAAAACAAGCATCTATCCCTGAAAGGGCATAAACAGAGCTTTCCAATGACACCACAACGATCCTTGTATGACCGCTAGTTTTCTTGCAACAACCGCGCAACACGAGTGCAAAAACCATGTAATTCGGTACTTTCCCCATTCATTTCAGTATGTAGCGAGTGTGAGAGGGTGGAGGAGGGTGGGATTCGTGTCAGTAGGCCCGCCGCGGTGGTCTGGAGCAGTCATACGCTTGCTACTCTCCTGCCACCACTTGTCTCTCTCTCTCAGCTACATTACGTGCTGAAATTGACACACGACCTATGTCGCGCGCCGCCACATAGTCCAAATTTATTTAACTCGACTTATGTTGCGGGCCGCCAATAGAGGGTTAAGATAAATTTGTAAATTTTTTGGTAGAAAAATGTCTCGGCCGAAGGCCGGATTTGTCTAAAATTAGAGGCTCGCTATCACTCGCCAGGATAGAATCGACACCTAAAGGGCACGAAAGTTCTTAATATTGATAAAAAAAAATAAAAAATAAAAAATAAAAATCTAAAAATTGCCAAACTAACGGAAACGAACATCCCCTTATTGGCGGTGCACGGCGTGCGACATATGTCGAGTGAAATAAATTTGGACTATGGCGGTGCACGACATCTGTCGAGCACCATTTTCAGCACGTAATGTTGCTGAGAGAGGGAGCTGAGCAGTGGGACGAGCGTAGTAACCTTATGACCGCTCCCCACGACCACCACGGGTCTACTGAACTGTATTCTAACTTCCTCCCCCTCTCCTCACTCGCTACACAGGGAATTATGTAAGGAAATTACCTTATTTCAGGGTTTTTGCACTCGTGTTGCACGATCGTTGCAAGAGAACCAGTGGTCGTACAAGGATGGTTCAGGTGTCATTGGAAAGCTCTGTTTATGCCCTTTCAGGGATATATACTTGTTTTGCGCTCTGGGTCTTATTTAGGCATGAAAATGAGCACGGAAACAACCCTATTTAGGGTAAAAAAAAAACGCTGGGCGCTACGGTCAAATAGACCACCTAGCCCGCTAAATAAGGGTTAAACCCTCAAAACTAATATGCTAAACATGAGGGAGAAGGGGGTCCATCAAAAGCGAGTACTACCCCCTTAACGTTATTTACTTCCATTCTCAGGTAACCAGCCGGCCACCATAGTCGTGCGAGTCGGCAACAACCGTCCGGACATCGGCGTTAACCCCATCTGTAACCGGTTTGTAGGACTACTGGAGGAGGGTCGTCCACTCTTCCTGCCCTGCAACCCTCCCATGCCCGGGGCCTTCGTCAGCGTACACTTCGAAGCTCCGGCCGGGGTTCAGTTGTCCATTTGTGAAGCTTTTGTGTATACCGACCAGGTGAGTTTGATGCATTGATGGAATGGTAAATATAAGATGGGTAGATAGATTGATAATTATATAAGTAGAGGCATACACTTACACTTATATTTTCTTTCTTTATGCCGACCAGCTGGAGTGTGGTGCATCGATAAAACGGTAAATGTTAGATGGATAGATGTATATAGATTTATTAAGATATACAGTAGATAGGGTGTAAAGCTTTTGTTTATTTTGTATACCGATAAGGTGAGTGTGGTACACATTGATATAACGGTAGATATAAGATGGATATATATGTATGTATGTATATACTCAGGCACATACCCCATTTCTTGTGGTTGCCGACTCGAGACAGAGCCCGAACAGAAACCTTTAAAGCACCGTGATGCCTTTTTACCTTTGATTGTGGCTAAAATTAGAAGAAATTATGCAGTCTAAGAGGGTTTATTGGGGGTTAAGAAGGTTTATTGAGACCAAATTTACCCCTTTGAGTTGTAGAGGTAAATTATAAACTAAAGAAAATCGGCTGATGGTAACCAGAATATGATGAGAATTACGTCATGGTGGTGAAGGAGTTAAAGCCAAGTTGTGAAGCATCTGGACTATAATAATGCATTGTATTGTCTCGTTTACGTTCGATACTGATTCAAATGCGTATATCGCCACTTATGCTTTTGACTTTACATATTGTAGCTCTGCCAATGTTCAACTCTTTGGCTGCGAGGTCTTGGCACATACGGATCAGATGAGATTAATATATTATGGTTGATTACTAGATAAATAGACACACACACACATAATTATTGGGAGATGAAAAGATAGAGAGATAGATACAGTAGGTAGGTAGAAAGAGAATATATATATATATATAATTTTAGCCAAGGTATTTCAAAATTGCTATTACCTTTGCACTTCTCTCCATTGTTTCACAGGGCTTATCAATAAAGCTATGCAGAGAGGAACACAGGAGAGTATTTCATTAATTGTTGAACATTGCAAGCACTATATTTTTCCAACTTTTTGTTTAAGCTGCATTTTTATTTGAATTTGTTATAATTACTGGCCTGTTATAACAGTATACAAATGTAAGACTAATCTAATATAAATGCTTAATTTCAGATTGAATTATACAAAGGTTTGTAAGATACTATTGATTGATAATATAGTTCGATTTAACACACCATTATGATGTGCAAGTAAGTATGCAATACAGTATATATCAAATATACTATTCAAGTAATTCCACTAATTTGTGACCTTTCCTTCCCAGGCCCTTCCCATTGAACGGTGCCCCTCCTTCCGTGACCAGCCCCCAGGGAGCACTGCCACCTACAATGGCAAGTGCTACATCTTCTACAACCAGCAGCCCAGGAACTTTGACCAATCGCTGGAGTTCTGTCGCAGCCGAGGAGGATCATTGGTGGACGAGACCAACCCAGCACTGCAGGGATTCCTATCTTGGGAGCTGTGGAGGAAACATAGGTCAGTAAAAATTATATAATATATTTTAATAGGCAGCACTGAAATGTTTATTTATTTATTTTTTTTTTTTATTTTTATTTTTTTTTAAACAATATACAGGCACACATAAATATATCATTAGTACAGACATTTGTGAGGGGCTGTTCTTGGGCAAGTACAGTTTTCACACACACACACACACACACACACACACACACACACACGCACACAGGTTGCTGTGGTCCAGTTTTTTAAGGTGCTGTGTTTCGCGCTGACCGCGAGGGGCCAGGGTGAGGGTTCGAGCTACCATCAGAATCCTAAAGATGTTTTCGGCCATAGCGACGGAGAGAATTGTATCGTGGTTCCTCCCTAACCAAGCTGCTATCAGCCTGTGTTATCTTCTCACCAATACAAAGTGCATCTGCGTATATACTTGGTGGGAAGGCACCTCACAGTCGCCAAAGGTCGCATGTGACCTCATAGTTAAGGTAGAATAAGTATTGTACTGTACCTAGGTTTAAGAAAAACTTTGTAGATTCTCAGCCTCAGGGCTGCAATGAACAATAAACCGACAATTATTATTATTATTACACACACACACATTTAGTGACAAGTACTCACAGTGTTGGGGTTTATACTGAAGTATGAATGAAGTTAAATGTATGGGTGTAACGTCATTCATGTTAGCTTTTCTTGTATTGAAACTTTAACACCCCCATGCTGGACATGTGTTTTTTTTTATATCCCAAAAGTGACTGCTACACCCCTTAACACCTTCACCACCATTTATGAAATTTTCATCGTATCCTGGTTACTATTAGACGATTTTCTTTTAGTATAATAAATCTACCTCTAGGACTCAAATGGGTTAATATGATTTCAATAAACCCTCTTAATAACATAGGTCCTTCTGAAACTGCATTGAATCGTATAACTTCAGCCAGAATTAAAGTTAAAAAGGCGTCATGGTGTTGAAGGAGTTACCGCCTATCATATTGTAATTCCATGTTCTATATTCCAGGGGTGACTCTAGCGGACAGTACTGGATGGGCGCCGTGCGAGACCCTGATGATGTCAACAACTGGAAGTGGATCGACGGCCGTGATGTGACCGTGTCCTTCTGGAACCTACCCGGCGGCAACGAGAACTGTGCCCGCTTTGACGGTACCAAGGGATGGCTCTGGTCCGATACTAACTGCAACTTTGATCTCAACTTTATCTGCCAACACCGTAAGTCACTCAATTTTTGTTTTCTATGTGTATGAATGAGACAAAAGGCAAAGCTACCTGTAACAAGTGTCCCCTCTCAAGCTTGAAAGCGTGATAGAGAGCCGAAATCAAGGTATTCCCAACTCACCCTCTTTCTAGTTTTTCTCTTCCAGTACCTCATTCTCATCTCTTAACTCGCTCCCTCCCAGTTTTCTCGAACCTCTCGCTCACTATCTTGCCCTTCCATCAGTTATCCCCTCCATTAACGCCAAATAATGTTCAGTTGCGGTACAAAAAACAAATAATAAATAACAGCACCTCAGTAACACTTACTTCTGTTGGTGAATATGCATATGTTGTTGCCGTTCCCCAAGCTGCCTGGCCGAACAGCCCCAAGGCCCCGAGCAAGGACAAGGCCACTACCGAGCGCCCCTACAGAACCCTCCCTGCCGACCACAGTAAAGCCTGGGTGACCGAAGCCACTCCATGGCAGGGAGCTGAGGAGGGTGCGGAAACGCCCGGGAAACCAAAGCCCCACCCAGGGCCCTGGTGAATATGCATAATTACAACCAGTATATTATTCAAAGAACGTCATTAAGTATATAAACAAATTTCACACTTACGGGGGCGGGGACCAAACAGCCACCGTCATCACCGTACCAAGAGGACTTGTCCAAAACACCAAACAGAGGTATTTATATATCTAACTACTTGAAAATGACAAACAGATATAGTCATTTGGCAGAGAATTATAGAAAATATCATTAACTCTTCATTCTCTAAGGTTTGGAGCTACATACAACCCATTATCTCTGAAGATGGTTTCTAAATAGCCTGAAACACTGATGAATTAAAATGTTGTACTATGTTCACCCTCCCATCAAATGTATCCACAGTTCAGTTCAGTTTAATTGAATGGGTATATAGCATTTTGTCACTCTTTTATCATTACTTATTCTTGTTCTTGTAGATGTTTGAACGGCAATTCGGGCGAAGACTCCGCCCGTCGCTACCCTCTCGCCGCAGATGCGTAGGAGGAGTCTCTACTTATCGTTACACTATACGTACTAACTCAGCCCCTCTCCCTCTCTCTCTCCCCAGGCCCCCAGACTTGCGGCAAGCCCGAGCAGCCCCCCAACTCAACCATGGTAGGAAGCAGCCTGAGTGTAGGGAGCAAGGTAGAATATCGCTGTAATCCAGGCCATGTCCTCGTAGGCCCGGCATCCAGGACCTGTCTTAACTCAGGTTTCTTCAATGAGTTCCCGCCAACCTGTAGATGTAAGTGATTATACAGTATCTGCTGTGCGTTTGTATGGGTATGTACAGTTGGCTACTTAAGTTATGTTCCTCTCTGTGGTCTTATACATGGGATTATAATGTGCATGACTGAATTACTAGTGTAGTTTCCTATGCAGTGGTTAACTAATCTGATTAGTCAACTGATACTTAATAGAAACCACACTCGCAATTAATTTATACTATTATATTTTTATAAATAAGATCACGATGAGGGACGGAACTTAGGTGGGCAACTGTACGTGTTGCATGTGTTGTGTGTGTGTGTGTGTTCATATATTTTAGTGTAGACAATAAGGTGAAGCATATTTGTGACACCAGGGAATGTCTTAGTAGGGCTGGCGACCTGGGCTTGATTTGTTTCTGACTTCTTCAACGAGTTCCCTCTCATCTGTAGGTATAAGTGTACAGACCGTGTGTGTGGGTGGGTGGGTGCGTGTGTGTGTGTGTGTGTGTATGTGTGTATGTAGTATGGTGGGGTATCACTGGTACTCCAGGCATGTCCCCGTAGAGCTGTCATCTAGGAATAGCCTTAACCCCGGATTATTCAAGGAGTTTCCCTCTACTTGTATAATTATGTAAGTGTGGACACTAAATTGAGCGAAAGTTAACTAGTTTTGGGGGTACTGTATGTTTATAGCGTGTGAGCCTGTATGTGTGTGTCTGGTGTGAGTGGAGGCAGGAAGGTGGAATATTGCTGTGATTCCGGGCATATCTTAGTACGCCTGACATCAAGAACTTGCCTTCACTCCATTTTCTTCAGCGAGTTCCCATCCATCTGTAAAAATGCTTGCAGAGAACTTTTGTGAGTGAGTGCTTATATGGGAGTGTTGGGAAAGAGTTGTAAACACATATGAACAACACTTTTAGATCTAAGCTTTCTTCAGCATTATTGGAAAGCATTTTCTGACTTTTTATCAAGAAAGGAAAATAAATTTTAATTTATGAATTCAAGACATGACTTTAGAGAGTAACTTTACAACAGGGTTCCTCACTACACCTTGTCATCACTAGAGACCCTATAGAATAACCTAACCCAACCTAACCTAACCTAACCTAACCTAACCTAACCTAACCTAACTTATTCTATAGGGTCTTTAGTCATCACCTCCGTCATCCCCCAGACCTAGAGTGTGGTTCCCCAGCCCCCATCTCCCATGGTGGGTACTCCCTTCTCAACGGCACCCGCCACTACCTCAGCGTGGTCCGGTACGAGTGCGACATGGGACATACGCTCATCGGTCGCCCGGAACTCGTATGTGATATTGACGAGCGATGGAACGGACCCCCACCTAGATGCGAGCGTGAGTATTGTGCGGGAAAGAAAGAATTGCGATGGAAGGATAAGTACTTTTGCCGGGATTGTGTGGGTCGGTTTACAGGACGATTTTTACTCTTATGGCAACATCTGGTTTGTTTCGGATTATTGGAATTGTTTAGCACTACTTTAAACACCTCATTGTTCTGGAATTGTTCTATACATGGGGACATTTTGGAATTCTCTTACATCTTTAAATAAAACTTAAGACGCACGCATCTGTTTTTAAACTATGTGATTCTTGATAACATTTATCTTTTTGAAGCACATAACAATGCTTAGTTGTTGTTGTTGTTGACTACTTTTGGTGGCTTTATTAAGCTATAATCTCTTGACAACCAACTTTGACCACATACTGTATCTGACGAATGAGTTAAGTACACCAGCACTTGTTCACATGAGTTAAGTACACCAGCACTTGTTCACATGAGTTAAGTACACCAGCACTTGTTCACATGAGTTAAGTACACCAGCACTTGTTCACATGAGTTAAGTACACCAGCACTTGTTCACATGAGTTAAGTACACCAGCACTTGTTCACATGAGTTAAGTACACCAGCACTTGTTCACATGAGTTAAGTACACCAGCACTTGTTCACATGAGTTAAGTACACCAGCACTTGTTCACATGAGTTAGCTAGAACACCACGAGCACTTCCACCACTGTCAACAATCTACAAAGCCTAGCACTTAGACTATCATACTTCTGTTACTGTCCCACTTACACACTTTTTAAACATTAATTATTACTGGAGTTGGGGATTGTATAGGCTAATGCCATTAATTCCAAGTTTTATGTTATTTAAGTTACCTGGGTTATTAAATATTAAGTTATTACCATGGGCCGAATTGTGTGTGAATTGTAGCGCAATGGATAAATACACTGAATTTCGGTGTGAGCATCCTAGGTTCGAATCCCTGGACTGCCACATGTATTTGTTGATTTCATTAATTGAGTTTAGGAGTAAAGTCGGCTGGTGGAGGGAACATAATAATTCTAGTGCAGCTAAGGTTATATAAATAACATAGTTCAGCCATTTGTATACGGAAGCAGTGCATAAACACCGAACATCAATTAGGAACGAATATGGTATTGGAGCAAACTAATCAGAGTTCTTTCTTTTGTATTTGGCCATAGTCGTTTCAGATTCGAATAATAACCCCATTTCGTGAAAATGTGGTTATGACACAGAGACATAGTAGCTTCCTATATTTCCATTGACCATCGATATATACGCTGCTAGATAAATTAATTTAACGTCAACTGAATTAAAACTGACTATAGTATAAGAGAAGCTCTTTCTATCACATATCCACCACCAAGGCGGGCCAGTTATCAAGTGTGGTGTCGCGAGTACTGCCACCACCAAGGCGGGCCAGTTATCAAGTGTGGTGTCGCGAGTACTGTACAATACTAATCAAATTCCCCGGTTGGTGACGAATCTCTCTACTTGAGCAGCAGGGTTGAAGTTTCCGTTTTCCGTGTCCACATGATTATTTTAGAAGCATTCTTCATCTACATGCTCGCAAATTACACTCGGGAAGTGATCATGGGCATGGGCCTTTGGGGAGAACCTCATAGCGTCAGTGGGGTGTAAAACTGTCTCCATCTAAGTACTGTATATACAGTATATTTATCAGATATATGCTGTATATCATTGTCAAGAATTAGACAAGAATATATATATACGCCATCTGATTGAACATGTTTAATATGTTAGATATGTTTATACGAGTATTTCAAAGTATACTCTGATAATCAAATGTTTTAAACAGCAGCTTCATCAAATCTCAAAGATTATTTTATACGAGTATGCATAATCATGACTGAAATTGACGGTAGATTGAATGACTGACATCTCTTAAAGTTTCTTCTTTACTTTTCAATTCCTATTGTTTTGTCTTCCAGTTATGTGCCAAATTATTCGTGTAACTAAGATTACGTCTTACTTTATAATTCCATCTCATTTCCTTCTTAAACATTTGGTGTGTGAAAATTCTAATTACTGGTATTCATCGTATCTCATGTTTTTATTTGCCTTATTTTAATGCTTGTTCCTCCTTACTATCTTCTGTAATTATATTAAGTTCATAATTTCATACATTCCATACTTTATTTTCTTTCTCCTTTTCAAACTTTGTATTTCTATTTTTGCTTTCCTTAATTTCCTCTCTCTCTCTCTCTCTCTCTCTCTCTCTCTCTCTCTCTCTCTCTCTCTCTCTCTCTCTCTCTCTCTCTCTCTCTCTCTCTCTCTCTCTCTCTCTTCACACACCCTTCTCCATCATTTCCACGTCAGTCATTATATTTCGGCTTTCTATAGCCTATTCGCTGTAAGTAGGCGAGAAATCATGAACTCTAACCTCTGTAACTCAAAAACAACTAGAGTAGAGTTATCGAGCTGATATTGGGAAGAGTCAGTCAAGGAATAGATGTGGAAATTTACAGACAATTTGCTTAACCCTCTCCGACATATGACGCGATTTTGAGGCTATTGGGGATACGTTAAAGCCTTTGTTACCATCAGGGGTATTTAGAAACCTATAGTTTAGTTACTTCAACCTCTGCAGTTGTCTTTGAGTTAGCTGTGGGCAGAAAACTAATTTTGGAGAGGTAATTATAAGAGTGAGAGAACTCTATTTCTTATTGCTAATCTGGCAACCTCTGCATTTCTCGCCTACTTACAGCGAATAGACTATAGTACGTTACCCCTTCTCAATCCAATATGCGTCTTGGTTCCTCACACGCCTCTCTTCCCTTATAATGGTATTTATTTTCACTTCATATCTTTAAGGGCAGGGGGGGGGGGGGGGGGGGGGGGCACTTTTTGGTCGATTTTTTTAATGTATTCATTATTTTTCTAGTTTCCTCCCTAGACCTCCATCAAATTAAGAAAAAAAACATCCATTAGATCCCCCTTCTAGATTAATTTGTACATTTTTCGGTAGCAAAATGTTCCGGGTTGAAGGCCGGTTCTTCCAACATTACAGGCTCACTATCGTTCGCCAGAGAAAAAATCGACACCTAAATAGCACGAAAGGTCTAAATATTGGCGAAGAAATGGGGCGAATGGTCTTAAAATCGACAAACTAATGGGGCAAACATCTTAACATCTGAAAACTAATGGGGCTAAACAGGAGGGAGAAAGTGGTCCAGAAAACCGGCCCATGTCCCCTTAAGTATATCTACATTGACTGATTTATCCGCATACACCACCATGCTACATTCTTGTTGTGTCTTCCCTTATCCATCCCCACATCATCCCTACTCTCTCCATACCTCATATCCTCCTTGCACATCTCTACACACCTTCCCACATCTCTACACACCTTCCCACATCTCTACACACCTTCCCACATCTCTACACACCTTTCCACATCTCTACACATCTCTACACACCTTCCCACATCTCTACACACCTTCCCACACCTGTCCAGCTGCCTTCACCCTTCCCACCGTACTCGTAGCACTGGCCCTCTTCTAAATGTCACTTATTAGTTAGTTAAAATAGGACTTCAGAGGCTATCAACCCTATTGGATTATTAAGCCAGCACACTGTAAGTCAAGAATAATGTCAGGACTGGAGCCTCTCTGCGAAAACTCCAGTCCCTTGCCCCCTCTTCTGAATGTCACTTCTATACTGCTTTCCTTCCCTCTTTAACAGCTCTCTACTACTGTACAGTCTTGGACATAAGTTCTGATACATATTGAAGCCTTCGAACTGATTAAATGAACATCCGAAATTCAAGTATAAGGTAAAGAATTAACAAGAAGATTAAATTCAGCTCAAGACAGCTTCGAGAAAATATTTATCGTCAACAATGTTCACGACTGTACAATCGGCCTAATAAGTGATGTCTCGGCACCAAGTATGTTGTGATCAATAATTGGTGTCAGCAATATCTAAGCTTCATTTCTTCATATCGAGTGAAATATACAAACATGTTCTTACACTTACCCACCCTATTCAACATATGACATACATTAATACAGCACTGAACAAGCCAAACGTAATGACAGCTGAGCCATGACTTATTAGCGCGACCGTACATACGTGACCAGCGACAGCCCTCCTCAGCTCCCCCGCGGCAACTCCAACCTAACTTTCTCCACCCCTTCCGGCCTCCCTTATCCGATTTGTATTCTATCCACACCTTCATACACCTCTCCACACACCTTCCTAATTATGTCCACACCTTCCTATGCCCACCACACCTTCCCAAAACTTCCTACACCTGTGCTGCTCTCTCTAGACCTCTCCACACCTTCATACACCTTTCCACACACCTTTCTAATTATTTCCACACCTTCCTACGCCCACCACACCTTCCCAAACCTCCCTACACCTGTGATGCTCTCCCTAGACCTTCCCACACCTTTTTAATTATTTCCACACCTTCCTACGCCCACCACACCTTCCCAAACCTCCCTACACCTGTGCTACTCTCCGTAGACCTCTCCACACCTTCATACACCTCTCCACACACCTTTCTAATTATATTCACACCTTCCTATGCCCACCACACCTGCCCAAACCTCCCTACACCTGGGCTCCTCTCCCTAGACCTTCCCACCCCTTCATACACCTCTCCACACACCTTTCTAATTATGTCCACACCTTCCTACGCCCACCACACCTTCTCAAACCTCCCTACACCTGTGCTACTCTCCCTAGACCTCTCCACACCTTCATACACCTCTCCACTCACCTTTCTAATTATGTCCACACCTTCCCAAACCTCCCTACACCTGTGCTGCTCTCCCTAGACCTTCCCACCCCTCTCATACAACTCTCCACACGCCTTTCTAATTATGTCCACACCTTCCTATGCCCACCACACCTTCTCAAACTTCCCTACACCTGTGCTGCTCTCCTTAGACCTTCCCACCCCCGTCATAGACTCACCCCTCTTCAGAATGTCTCTACTATTTCCTTCTGGTCGCCCCCCTCCTACAGCTGTGACCTGCGATGCCCCTCCCCAGCTCCCCCACGGCACCTCCAACCTGACCTCCCCCACCCTGCTGGCTGGGGAGGCGGTGGTTTACAGTTGTGACCAGGGGTACGTGCTGGTGGGGCCCCGTACCACCCTCTGCACCGTTCAGGGTACCTTCGATGCACCGGTCCCTAGCTGTAAAGGTAAAACAAGGGACGAGCACTCTACTTTAAGGGACCCCACCTCGTTTTTTTTTCTTCTCTTTCTCTCTCTCTCTCTTTGGCTTGTATCCATTCGGCCCCATTCACCCTACTGTTTTAAGACGTTTAGCCCCATCCAGGTGTCAATATTTCCCTGCATATATATATTTTTTTTTCTTTTGACAGCAAGCTAAATTTTACATTTTTCGATAGAAAAATTTCTCCGGCGAAGCCGGATTTCTCCATACAATGCAGGCTCGCGAAATCGACACCTGGATGGGGATAAACATCTTAAAACAGTTGGCTGAATGGGGCCGAGTGGATACAAGCCAGGGAAAGAGAGAAAAGGAGATAAATACCAAAAAAAAACACGGTGACCCTCCTTAATAATATAATTGACCACATGCTATTTTCGGGCTATAAGGAAGACGGAGCTGTAAACGTCGATATTTAGTAGGAATGTAATGAATTAAATTATGTTAACTCGGAGTTAATGTGCTTATGTATGTATTACAAACGAATGTTAGCTTGTATATCAGCTGAATAATGATGTTTACGACCTCAACTTCATTAAACCGGAAGTGGTCAATCCAGGTCAGTTCCAAGCAGGACAACGATAAAATTAAAAAATTGAGCATAGAGTAAATAAATAAAAATAGATAAAAATGTATAATATAATTGCTTAAGCCTTCAAGTATCTAATTTTCAGAAAACATGTATATATATATACCGGTATATATATATATAACCACAAAATCTGAAGCCGTGTATTTGCTTAGTCTGTGCTAAGTTTCTTATGTTATCAATGGGTGTTTTACTGTTTGGAAATTAGCAAAAAAAAAAAAAAAAAAAAAAAGGAAAGATGGGGAATGGGCCTGAGTACATAGATAGATAGATATATAAATAGTATTGTATCTATGCTTGTTCTCCTCATTAAGGGGACATTGGCTGTTTGTTCTCCTCATTAAGTTGTAGTTTCGCTCTTGTTTATGGAAAGTACTTAACCTTTGCTTGTTTACATTGTTATTAAGTTTTAAATTTTTACCTAATATTCTGATCTTATTAATATTTTCAATTGCTGTTTTTATGTTCTTTGCTCTCTCTGTTTATATATTGTTGACTGATGCATTGTATAGTAGGTAGTTGGTTTGGTTCTGGATCGTTATTTGCAATGTTTGTTCTATGCATGCTTTATTAAATCTTACCTCTTGTATTTCCTTTGTAAAGCTTGATCATTTTCTTTACACTTTAAATATATTATAATAATGAAATATGTGTGCATGTTTAATATTAGTAAACTCTATTATCATAGTGTAATAATATGTCGTGTATACACAGATAAATGCATTCTAGTGTTGTTCTGTTTCAGAAATCTTCCTGCTAAGCTAAGACAAAGTATAATATATATAATGGTATGCATATATGATATTATTTGTAATATGTTGTGTTCTTACAGTAGAATAGTAGTTTTTTATTTTTTATTTGTATTTGTTTTATTTATTTATTTTATTTTATTTATTTATTTTTATTTTATTTTTCCATTTTTCTCATTTTTCCTAACATGTTAATTTATTATTTTGTATTTGTATTTGTTTTATTTGTTTGTTTTATTTTATATATTTATTATTATTTTGTTGTTTTCGTTTTTCCTAACATATTTTCCCCTCCTCCCTCCGCCGTAGTGGATGAAGCCGTGAAGCCCGACCTGCCCGAGACCAGACCGGGTGAAGAAGGAGGCCGAAGACCAGGAAGCCGTCGCCCCGGAGGCCGACCCAACGGCAGACCGAACAGCCGTCAGCGTCCGGGACCCCCTTATCTTACTGACAACGCCGTGGAAGGTTCGAATCCCGCCGAGGCCACCCTTCTGCCATCACTGGAAGCCGGCGACAACAACCACATCAACAATATCAACAACGACAGGGGCCCCAGTGTGGACGGGCCCAGCTTTGACCTCAGGGACGAGAACGGGGGCAAGGATACGCAGAAGTTACATTTAGGTGAGTAAGAGCGGTGAGAAAAACAATAACAAACAATAGACAATAAACAATAACAAACAATAGACAATAAACAATAACAAACAATAGACAATAAACAATAAACACAATAAATATAATAGCAATAAACATTGGACAAGCAATTGACCACTTGCGAGTTTCGTTCTATAAGGAAGTTGGAGCTGTAGACATAGATATTTAGCAGATACCAACTAAAATACAGTTGTAGTACATTTATAAATACATTAAACCCAACTCAACATACTCTCTAGCCATCAGAAACTTACATTATTATTACATTTATACTTAAAATCGATGTCTACAGCTCCAACTTCCTTATAGAATGAAACTCGCAAGTCGGCAATTATTGGGAGGTTATGAAGAGCTATGGAGAGAGAGGGGGAATATGCAGAGACTAGACCAATATGTGACAAGAACTAACAAACACTGCCTCTGACTGAATTACTAGGGATCAGTCGAGTTCTGTTACTCTTCTTTGGAAGAGAGTTTGAAGTAGTAAAAACAAACCATACATTTTGAGCAATATTAACAAGCACAATACATTTAATGAATAGAGATCTCCACAACGCTTTGTCTGAAATACTTAACATTATTACCATTACCCTGGGGAAAAATGTCTTCATACTGAAGATAGGCAAGCATATATCGATTGAGTATGTAACACCCCGTTCTTTAACATTAATATCAATTACAAACCCCAATGTACTTGAATAAACTAATGAAAGAATATGGCCCTCCCGGGATTCGAACCCGGGACACCACACATTAGGTTAGACATCATGGTGCTATATTTGCGATGTACAGTGTCCGAAGTGACTATCATTACGAATTACTAAGTTATTACTCGCCGTTCCATCCACTCACTCATAGACAACACGCAGCTGCACGCACGACCTCCCGAAATCCATCCTTCTGAATCCTCCCTTCCTCGCGAGGACAGAGTCCACCTGGCCAGGCTGAGATGCGGACACCATCCAGCTCTTCTGAGCTATCAGAAGAGACTGTATGACTCCGTCGTCGACACCTGCCCGGGTTGTAACACAGCACCCCATACCATAAAACACATCATAGAAGACTGCATTTCACACAACCACTTACGCCAACAACACAATTTACACTATTTGAGAGCTCTGTGGGAGAGCCCGACCGTGGCCATGGCCTTCCTTAAGGACTCGGGGCTGTTCGGCCAGGCAGCTTAGGGAACAACAACAACAACAACAACTAAGTTATTATGCCATATTTCTCAAGAATGTATAATTATAGATTGATCACTTGCATTGCTATATTTTGCCAGGAATATCAGAGTAATTAACTGTATCTAACTTAGTTAACATCCCATCCCAACGTAAAATTACTTAACCTATACTAATTTACCAGTAGCCCAGCTTAGCGTACAGTAATGCCATTTGATAAATGCATGTGATACTTTGCCCACATAGAATTTTAAGACTGGACTTCATTCATATTTAAATTATTAAAATGTAAAACTTGCAAACTAAACAAACCAAACCTGGGGCAAAGACAATATAAAGGCAAAATAACTAATCAAAATCGCTGTGTGAAAACAACGCTTACTCAAATATAATTGCTATATATCAATTGCTATGAGTCATAGAGATGGTGTACAGTTTCAAACTTGTTGCATAATGTGTACGATTGTTTAGTTTACCCATCAACCAAGTTGCCTTATATGTTACTGTTCCCATCTCTAACCTCCCCCCTCTGCCCCCCCCCCCCCCCCCCAGGAGGTATCATCGCCCTGGGTGTGTTTGGAGGATTCGTGTTCCTGGCAGCGGTCATCACCACCATTGTCATACTCGTCAGAAGGTAAGGGATCTGGAATTTAACACTTTATTATATTTTGTTCTCTCTCTCTCTCTCTCTCTCTCTCTCTCTCTCTCTCTCTCTCTCTCTCTCTCTCTCTCTCTCTCTCTCTCTCTCTCTCTCTCTCTCTCTCTCTGTGTGTGTATATATATATATATTATGTCTCCCTTTTCGTACATACCTTCCGCTGTCTCCCTCCTCTTAGTCTCCCTCCTCCTATAAATTCTTCCTTTTCATCATGCCTATTATTGCCTGCCTCTTGTTTAACTTCAAGTGCATTGTGTTTAATATACTAAGTACACATAATATAAGTTTAATAATATAAGTAAACTTCTCTTGACTTTCCTTCCTGACCAAGCGACTGTTTAAACAATGTACGACACATTCAGAAAACTAATCCCAAAACTTATTGACCATTCTTGTAACCCTGTCCGTGTATCATTTAAGGGAGCCCACCTCGCCTTTTTTCTCTTTCTCTCTCTCTCTCTCTCTCTTTGGCTTGTATCCATTCGGCCCCATTCAGCCTACTGTTTTGAGACGCTTACCCCCATCCAGGTGTCCATATTTTCCTGGCGAGCGGTAACGAGCCAGCATATATTTATATTTGTTTTGACAGCAAGTTAAATTTTTACATTTTTCGATAGAAGAATGTCTCCGGCGAAGCCGGATTTCTCCATACAACGCTGGCTCGCTATCGCTCGCCAGGAAGAAATCGACACCTGGATGGGGATAAACGTCTTAAAACAGTTGGCTGAATGGGGCCGAGTGAATACAAGCCAGGGAAAGAGAGAAAAAGAGAGAAAAATAATACAAAAACGGTGACCCCCCTTAAGATTGTCAATATACTTGCTTTACCTGTCTGCTTTACCTGTCTGCTTTACCTGTCTGCTTTACCTGTCTGCTTTACCTGTCTGCTTTACCTGTCTGCTTTACCTGTCTGCTTTACCTGTCTGCTTTACCTGTCTGCTTTACCTGTCTGCTTGCTAGCTGATAATTCCATGCTTTATTGTATGTGTATGTTTGCTTGCTAGACTGTATTGTATTGCTTTATTAATAACGCATTTTGTAACAATACCGTGGGGCTAAACAAATGATTTAACCCCTTCTGTACCGACGACGTCTTTTTAATAGTATGCTAGCTGTATTTAGACGATTGTGTACAGTTTAAGAAGGATCTGTGGCAGTAAAAAGGGTTAAATGAGTAATTCGAAGCCTTTTAATTGCTGGAGGTCCTTATAAAACTGAATCAAATCGTCTAATAGTAGCCAGAATAAATCGTCTAATAGTAGCCAGAATAAATCGTCTAATAGTAGCCAGAATAAATCGTCTAATAGTAGCCAGAATAAAGGCAATCGTCTAATAGTAGCCAGAATAAAGGCAATCGTCTAATAGTAGCCAGAATAAAGGCAATCGTCTAATAGTAGCCAGAATAAAGGCAATCGGACGTCGCGATGCAGAGGGGTTAAAGGTTTGGTATTTTATTCGCTGCACCCAAACTGTTTCAAGAGGCTGTTCGCTTTTGTTTTCCTCTAGGTAGTGTTACAAAATGCGCTATATGTTATTATAAGACTGCCAGTTTATGTACCATATATTTTGCTTGGAACAGAATGTAATATAAAATGTGGGTCATATTCCTATAACGACCAATTAACAAATTACTGTATTCAATTATGAGTTAAAAGAAATGAACTAGCTCAATGCCACAAACATTAAATATCTATCAAATATAATTGCTCAAGTTATAAGACTAAGACCTCACATAAAACCTTACTAACATTATAATTGATGTAAATATATTAAACATTAAGGTTAAGGGGAGACTGGCCGTTTGTTTGGTCTATTGATTCATGTATTCATATATTTTTTTAGTTTCCTCCCTAGACCTCCATCAATCTTAGAAAAACACCCCCTAGACCCCCCTTCAAGATAAATGTGTACATTTTTCGGTAGAAAAATTTCCCGGCCGAAGGCCGGTTCCTCTTAAAATTGCAGGCTCGCTATCGCTCATCAGGAGAAAATCATGGGGCGAAAGGTGTTAAAATCGCCAAACTAATGGGCCGAACGTCTTATAATCTCAAAACTAGTGGGGCTAAGCATTAGGGAGAAGGAAGGGGGTCCAGAAAAACGGTCTGCCTCCCCTTATGGTTCCATTCATGTCATCACCACACATTGGACACTCATCACACATTGGACACTCACCACACATTGGACACTCATCACACATTGGACACTCATCACACATTGGACACTCACCACACATTGGACACTCATCACACATTGGACACTCACCACACATTGGACACTCATCACATATTGAACACTCATCACATTCTCTACATTCACTGTCAAATATTCCATGGTTTCCTTTACATAGCCACAAATTATCTACAGATGTACAGAAAACAAAAACTGATGTAGTTTCGTCATTAAGTCAGCGTTATATTCATATTGACTCATTTTCAATAATTTGATATATTAGAAGTTATTCCAGCCTTCAGAAAAAAATACTAACCACTGGGTAATTATATAGCATTTGACTAGTTTCAATGTTGTCAGTGCCTATAGCTTAATCTAGTTAAATTGATGTTAGTCCAATCATTATTCTAGAATTCGTGATTAATCAGATTAGTCAGCCTGACGAATTAATGAATTTGCTTAACTAGTTTATGCTTTCTGTGGACCACCACCTATTTAACTGACAACATCACCATAATTATATTATTACCATTGCATTATCAGCTCTCACACTCCCTAACATAAATAAGTAACACCCCGTTCTTAACATTAATCATCAATTACAAACCCCAATGTACTTGAATAAACATAAAAACATCTACAACAATCCTAACCTTCTTTACTACAGAGTGACCTTTGTTGTCGTTGTTATACCTTGCTCCAAATAAATAGGTCAGAAATCGTGAAACCTAACCTCTGTAACTCAAAAAGGGCTCGAGCAAATGGGCTGTACATTTCCGCACCTATGCCTTGGCTGACTCTTCCCAAATGGTAGACATATTAGCTCGATTACTCTGGTCGTTCGCGAGTTGTAAAGATTAAGGGAGCCCACCTCGCTTTTTTTCTCCTTCTCTCCCTCTCTCTTTGGCTTTTATCCATTCGGCCCCATTCAGCCTATTGTTTTAAGACGTTTACCCCCATCCAGGTGTCAATATTTTCCTGGCGAGTGGTAGCGAGCCAGCATATTTGTTTTTATTTTGATAGCAAGGTAAATTTGTACATTTTTCGATAGAAAACATTTCTCCGGCGAAGCCGGATTTCTCCAAACAATGCTGGCTTGCTATCGCTCGCCAGGAAGAATCGGCACCTGGATGGGGATAAACGTCTTAAAACAGTTGGCTGAATGGGGCCGAATGGATACAAGCCAAAGAAAGAGAGAAAAAGAGAGAAAAAGCAGGTGACCCCCTTAAAGAGTTTTGGCCTACTAATTTGGAACAGGGTATATTATGCTCGGCTGATTACCGAGAAGACACAAATACGAGGCAGAGCAATTGGTGATTTGTAGACCTGATGCCTCTGTTTACCTAGCAGTAAATAGGATCCTGGAGCCAGTGAACATTTGTGAAGCACTACCTGGGGTATTAGTCTGCACTGTGCTGTGAATTTGCTGGAAGAACTGCCGCTTCATAAAAGACCTAAGATTATTATTGTTAATATGACTATCACAGGCACTCTATAAATACCTACCTCCCTCCACAAATACCTCCTTCCCTCCACAAATACCTCCTTCCCTCCACAAATACCTCCTTCCCTCCACAAATACCTCCTTCCCTCCACAAATACCTCCTTCCCTCCACAAATACCTACCTCCCTCCACAAATACCTCCTTCCCTCCACAAATACCTCCTTCCCTCCACAAATACCTACCTCCCTCCACAAATACCTCCTTCCCTCCACAAATACCTACCTCCCTCCACAAATACCTCCTTCCCTCCACAAATACCTCCTTCCCTCCACAAATACCTCCTTCCCTCCACAAATAACTACCTCCCTCCACAAATACCTCCTTCCCTCCACAAATACCTCCTTCCCTCCACAAATACCTATTTCCCTCCACAAATACCTACCTCCCTCCCTCCACAAACATCTACCTCCCTCCCTCCACAAATATCTCCTTCCCTCCACAAATACCTACCTCCCTCCCTCCACAAATACCTCCTTCCCTCCACAAATACCTCCTTCCCTCCACAAATACCTACCTCCCTCCCTCCACAAATACCTACCTCCCTCCCTCCACAAATACCTCCTTCCCTCCACAAATACCTCCTTCCCTCCACAAATACCTCCTTCCCTCCACAAATACCTCCTTCCCTCCACAAATATCTCCTTCCCTCCACAAATACCTACCTCCCTCCCTCCACAAATACCTCCTTCCCTCCACAAATACCTCCTTCCCTCCACAAATACCTCCTTCCCTCCACAAATACCTCCTTCCCTCCACAAATATCTCCTTCCCTCCACAAATACCTACCTCCCTCCCTCCACAAATACCTCCTTCCCTCCACAAATACCTCCTTCCCTCCACAAATACCTCCTTCCCTCCACAAATACCCTCCTTCACTCCACAAATATCTCCTTCCCTCCACAAATACCTACCTCCCTCCCTCCACAAATACCTCCTTCCCTCCACAAATACCTCCTTCCCTCCACAAATATCTCCTTCCCTCCACAAATACCTACCTCCCTCCCTCCACAAATACCTCCTTCCCTCCACAAATACCTCCTTCCCTCCACAAATATCTCCTTCCCTCCACAAATACCTACCTCCCTCCCTCCACAAATACCTCCTTCCCTCCACAAATACCTCCTTCCCTCCACAAATACCTCCTTCCCTCCACAAATACCTCCTTCCCTCCACAAATACCTCCTTCCCTCCACAAATACCTCCTTCCCTCCACAAATATCTCCTTCCCTCCACAAATACCTACCTCCCTCCACAAATACCTCCTTCCCTCCACAAATACCTACCTCCCTCCACAAATACCTCCCTCCCTCCACAAATACCTCCTTCCCTCCACAAATATCTCCCTCCCTCCACAAATATCTCCCTCCCTCCACAAATACCTACCTCCCTCCCTCCACAAATACCTACCTCCCTCCCTCCACAAATATCTCCCTCCCGCCACAAATACCTACCACAATCATAAAACCATATATTCTCCTCTCTAACCACAACCACAACAATCATAACCACCCTCATCCACCACAATCATAGCAACCCCCCTCCAACACAATCACTCAACATATTTGCTCCTCTGTAACCACAACTACTACAATCATAACCCCCCCCCCCCCTGCCCCCTTCACCACAATCACCCCCAACCAACCGTCGTACCCCCCAGTGGACCGCGACCGCTGGGCCCTGATCTGGTAGTCGGGGGGCCCAGGGGTGGAGCGGCGCCCTCTGGTGATAATGGGTCCCGCTGGTACACCCTGCTGGCCCTACCCTTCCCTGACGTGACGGTGGGTAGACGGGAGCTGGTGGCGAGGCGGGGACCCAGGGCAGACTCTTATTCTAGTCATAGGCGACACTATAAACACTAGCGACAGGAGACACTACACTATACCGTTCCAAATAGGTTGGCTAGGAATCGTGAACCCTAACCTCTGTAACTCAAAAGGGGCTAGACCAAATGGGCTGTAAATTTGCACACGTATACACTGGCTGACCCTTCTCAAATGCTAGAAGTACTAGCTCGATTATTCCAGTCATTTGTGAGTTATTAAGGTTAATGTTCAAAAGTTGTGGCCTAATTATTTAGAACAGGGTATAACTACGTGAGACACTCGCTCTATGAACACTAGTCACGTCATAAGAACCTGTTAGTTATACTATAAGCTATAGGCACATTATCACACACCTTATAAACACAAGCCACGGGACACATGCCACCTCAAAGATAGTATAATAGGGGAGATAGGTAGCAAGAGGGAGGGGTCAGAGGGTTCTCCTTGTCCAGATGTCAGGGCTCGATGCCAGACCGATAGATTCACCTCTTGTGGTGAAAGGCCAGCATGTTTCTATAGAATACAAAGGCTGTCATCCTCATGGATTGAGAACATTACATCCATGGCAGGATCTAATAGGCACTCATGGACTGTATGCCCATTAAGGGGGGTCACCTGCTTGTTTTATCTTTCTCTCATTTTCTCTCTTTCTCTGGCTTGTATTCATTCGGCCCCATTCAGCCAACTGTTTTAAGACGTTTATCCCCATCCAGGTGTCGATTTCTTCCTGGCGAGCGATAGCGAGCTAGCATTGTATGGAGAAATCCGGCTTCGCCGGAGACATTCTATCGAAAAATGTACAAATTTCGCTTGCTGTCAAAACAAAAATATATATATGCTGGCTCGCTACCGCTCACCAGGAAAATATTGACACCTGGATGGGGATAAACGTCTTAAAACAGTAGGCTGAATGGGGCCTAATGGATACAAGCCAAAGAGAGAGGGAGAATAAAGAATAGAGTCAGTTACAGGGAAAGTCCACAATACTACACGAAGTGCTTGTTATAAAATGTAAATATAATGTTGTACAATAAAAACGAAGACATGCAGGATAAGGGTTGGTTACCGAGGCCACCCCAATTGACCACTTGCGAGTTTCAGGTTATAAGGAAGTTGGAGCTGTTGACATCGATATTAAACACAAATACAGTAATTATGTAGGTTTCCGATGAATATATAGTATGTTGAATTTGGTTTTATGTATTTATAGAATTACTAAAACCGTATTATAGCTGGTTATTCTGCTAAATATCGATGTCTACAGCTCCAACTTCCTTATAGCCTGAAACTCGCAAGTAGTCAATTCCCCTTCACACTCTTTTCATGTGTACATATTCTTACGATCCATTATCATAGTCATAGTTAATCATCGCTGATAGAAGTAAGGTAGTATTGTAGTGATTCTGTAAATAATAATAATAATAATAATAATAATAATAACAATGATAATAATAATAATAATAATAATAACAATGATAATAATAATAATAAACAAATAATATACTACTACTACTAATATTAATAATAATAATAATAATAACAATAATAATAATAGTACCAAACACGTTCACTAACTCTATAAATATGAAAAGGGTTAAGCAACAACAATTGCACAGATCGATCAAATAATATGTTGTCAAAATTACTGTAAAATAGATTTGGCTAATGGGTTGATACAGGGACCAACACAACGATATTAGCACGGCCATTATATAGACTAGACCATTATATAGACTAGACCATTATATAGACTAGACCATTATATAGACTAGACCATTATATAGACTAGACCATTATATAGACTAGACCATTATATAGACTAGACCATTATATAGACTAGACCATTATATAGACTAGACCATTATATAGACTAGACCATTATATAGACTAGACCATTATATAGACTAGACCATTATATAGACTAGACATTATATAGACTAGACCATTATATAGACTAGACCATTATATAGACTAGACCATTATATAGACTAGACCATTATATAGACTAGACCATTATATAGACTAGACCATTATATAGACTATACCATTATATAGACTAGACCATTATATAGACTAGACCATTATATAGACTAGACATTATATAGACTAGACCATTATATAGACTAGACCATTATATAGACTAGACCATTATATAGACTAGACCATTATATAGACTAGACATTATATAGACTAGACCATTATATAGACTAGACCATTATATAGACTAGACCATTATATAGACTAGACCATTATAGACTAGACCATTATATAGACTAGATCATTATATAGACTAGACCATTATATAGACTAGACCATTATATAGACTAGACCATTATATAGACTAGACCATTATATAGACTAGACCATTATATAGACTAGACCATTATATAGACTATACCATTATATAGACTAGACATTATATAGACTAGACCATTATATAGACTAGACCATTATATAGACTAGGCCATTATATAGACTAGACCATTATATAGACTAGGCCATTATATAGACTAGACCAATATATAGACTAGGCCATTATATAGACTAGACCATTATATAGACTAGACAATTATATAGACTAGACCATTATATAGACTAGACCATTATATAGACTAGGTCACTAGACCATTATATAGACTAGACCATTATATAGACTAGACCATTATATAGACTAGACCATTATATAGACTAGACCATTATATAGACTAGACCATTATATAGACTAGACCATTATATAGACTAGAACATTATATAGACTAGACCATTATATAGACTAGATCATTAAATAGGGGAGATTTCCACGAGAGGGATTTTTTTCTGGACCCCTTTCTCCCTCATGTTTAGTCTCATTGCTTTATAGATTTTAAGACGCGCGCCCCCTTTAGTTTGGCGATTTTAAGAACTTTCGCCCCATTTCTGTAAATTTTAAGAAGTTTCGTGCCATTTAGGTGTCGATATTTTCCTGGCGAGCGATAGCGAGCCTGTAATTTAAGATGAACCGGCCTTCGGCCGGGACATTTTTCTACCGAAAAATTTACAAATTTATCTTGAAAGGGGGTCTAGGGGGTGTAATTTTAAGCTTGATGGAGGTCTAGGAAACACACTAAATACCTCCCCTTAAATACACCGTAATATTACCAGTCATTAAATTACACTCTATTCGGCCAGGCCGCTTAGGGAACAACAACAACCAATCATTAAATTGCACTGTTATATCGACTAGACCATTACACTCGCCTCAATATGATGGTGATTTCCTTTGCCAGCCTACTTACCGAATATTACCACAATCATTATATTACACTCTTGTTATATAGATGGTTCAGACACATACAATATATATTAACCCCAGTCATTGTTATGTATTATAGATAATTCAGACACTTACATATCACCACAATCATTGAATTATGGCCTGCCTCGCCACACAACCCTTCTCCCTACATACTAGAACAGCTGAAAGAGGTATGCCATTGTTACAACCCATATGTCCTCTTCCTCTCTCTGTATTCCTCTTCCTTTCCCTGTATTCCTCTTGTTGTTTACTTTTGTCATGGCATATAATCGTCAGGCAGTAAGTAGTTGTATATCAGATGCCACGAATCAAAGGCAAAAAGGCGTCACGGTGGTAATGGGGTTACTACTTTCTCTGCCTGTCTTTAGTCCTATAATGCTGTACCGACTATCGTATAATTATGCATGCGTATAATATTATGTTACCCTTCACAACACTCCTGTTTATGTATTATGTTACCCTTCACAACACTCCTGTTTATGTATTATGTTACCCTTCACAACACTCCTGTTTATGTATTATGTTACCCTTCACAACACTCCTGTTTATGTATTATGTTACCCTTCACAACACTCCTGTTTATGTATTATGTTACCCTTCACAACACTCCTGTTTATGTATTATGTTACCCTTCACAACACTCCTGTTTATGTATTCAACACCACTCATCAGGTCGGCTTAAGGGGGAGGTAGTCGCTTTTTTGGGACCCCCCCCCCCCTTCTCCCTCGTGTTTAACATATTACTTTTGAGATTTTAAGACGTTCGTTCCATTTGTTTGGCGATTTTGAGACATTTCGCCCCATTTCTTTGCCAATATTAAGACCTTTCGTGTGATTTAGGTGTCGTTTTTTTCGTGGCGAGCGATAGCGAGCCTGTATTTTCATAAGGAACCGGCCTTCGGCCGGGACGTACAAATTTATCTTGAAAGTGTGTCCAGGAGTTTTTTTTAAGCTTGATGGAGTAGGTCTAGCGAGGACATTCAAAAATAAATAAATAAATTCATAGACCAAAATCCAAGCACTACCCCCTTAATAACTTGATGAGTGTATTCTTCCAACTACAGTATATGTTGTATTTCCTGTGTTATACTCACCGTTGTATTACACACGAAGCTTTGTAGGTTGGTCTGCAGGAATTTGGTTCACATTATCAAGTATTCCTAGACAATCCTCTCAAAGTTCCCAACTGATAATCATTCAGTAACACCCTGTTCTTAACATTAATCATCAACTACAAACCCCAATGCACTTGAATAAACTAATGAAAGCATATGGTCCTCTCGGGATTCTAACTCGGGACACCACACCCAGAACATAGGCATCTAAAGTATAATGGGAAAATATTAAAGTTGGATACAAATTTAAATACTTTGTGTCTTCCACTTCGCGATGGCATCTGCGAAATGGAAATATCGCCATGAAAATTAATTATCTTTTCCAACCAGGTTTGTTACGCTTTAAAGCCTTGACATTGAATTAATGTATGTTCAAATATATTTAATCAGTTTTGTAGAGTTCTGTCTAGGATTACTCCACGTATTTATGGTTACATTGCGTTGTATTATATGTCAACCCTTTGAAGCTCTGACGCGTTTTAGCAGTATATTTTGGCTATCATTAGACGATTTTATGCAGCTTAGGAAGGATATGTGGGTATTAAAAGGGTAAATACTATCTTAATCAACCTTTTGACTTCCATATACCGTTACTAGTCTGAATAAAATCGTCTAATAGTAGCCAGAAACAGAACAGAAACGCGTATTGGAGCTTGAAAGGGTTAATTTGTGCGCATGATATAACCCCATCCACAGCATGCAGACGAGCACCCTCTCCTACAGTATACTTATCTTCACTACACCCCGTGTCAACTAACCTGGCAAACATCCTGACCGCTTAACATCTTATGGCTTAGAATAAATGAAGACAATCGAGTTGGTATTTCTATGATTTGTTAAGGGTAAACCAGTAATCGACCACTTGCGAGTTTCAGGCTATAAGGAAGTTAGAACCGTAAACATCGATATAATACAGGAATGCTATAATAATGTGAGTTTCTGATGGATAAAAAGTATGATAAGTTTGGTTATATATTTTTATAAATGTATGTTGACTTTATTTTAGCTGATAATTCTGCTAAATATTGATGGCCACAGCTCCAACTTCCTTATAAACCAAAACTCGCAAGTGGTCAACTAGATGTGTCAAATTATAGCCTGTTTGCTATAGCCGTTCCCGAGATATAAAGAAACTATGGATCACAATTATTGCCAAGTTAGCTGACACAGGGTATGGTCCTCCACTTTCTATTGCAGTAGATTTTCATCAACCTTACACTTTCTGCTACAGTATGTATTATTTATGTAACCATTGTATTCATATGTACACGACTACATATTTTTACACCGTACACTCGACTAAAAAACAATCTTTACACTGGTGAGCTGTAAATAATCTAGTGTGAACGAAATGAATCGGGTGAACCATACGACTGTGAGGTATTATCATAAGATTTCGACCCACTTCCAGAAAGTTTAGAGTGTTAGTGTAAATATTGTTTTTTGGTCGAGTGTACATATTGTTTGATATTCCCACCACCTTTCCTAATTCTTCTTCCTCCACTTTTTGTCCTCCACCTTTGACTTAAGGGAGCCCACCTCGCTTGTGTTCTCTTGCTCTCCCTCTCTCTTTGGCTTGTATCCATTCGGCCCCATTCAGCCTACTGTTTTAAGACGTTTACCCCCATCCAGGTGTCAATATTTTCCTGGCGAGCGGTAGCGAGCCAGCATATATATATTTTTGTTTTGACAGCAAGCTAAATTTGCAAATATTTCGATAGAAAAATTTCTCCGGCGAAGCCGGATTTCTCCATACAATGCTGGGTCGCTATCGCTCGCCAGGAAGAAATTGACACCTGGATGGGGATAAACGTCTTAAAACAGTTGGCTGAATGGGGCCGAGTGGATACAAGCCAGACAAAGAGAGAAAAGGAGAGAAAGATAAAAAAAAAACGGTGACCCCCCTTAATTTGACCACTCTCCACCACTTCACCAACATTCTTCTCTCACCTAGCCTTCCTCTATCATCTTCCCACTCTCCATCACAACCCTCTCCAACATTTGTTTATTATATCTTCCACCTCCCTTCTCCATCACAACCCTCTCCACCACCACCACCACCACCACTTCTCCACCACTCACTCTCCACTACCACCACCACCACCACCACACGACCACTCTTCACTACTTCTCCATCAATCACTCTCCACTACCACCACCACTTCTCCACCACTTGTTCTCCACCACTTCTCCACCACTCACTCTCCACCACCACCACCGACTTGACCTCAACTTGACTAAACAAGGACTCTCTAGACAACCTTTTGAAATATATTAAACTTTGTATATTAATGTGTTTGTGTGTGTGCTTTCTATTGTGTTTGTGTATGTGCTTTCTATTCCTACTAATGTGTTTGTGTATGTGCTTTCTATTCCTACTCAGGCTAAACTTCTCAACAGGGAACCGGTCCTAACATAATGTAACACCTTACTGTACATAAACTTCTCAACAGGGAACCGGTACTAACATAATGTAACACCTTACTGTACATAAACTTCTCAACAGGGAACCGGTACTAACATAATGTAACACCTTACTGTACATAAACTTCTCAACAGGGAACCGGTACTAACATAATGTAACACCTTACTGTACATAAACTTCTCAACAGGGAACCGGTACTAACATAATGTAACACCTTACTGTACATAAACTTCTCAACAGGGAACCGGTACTAACATAATGTAACACCTTACTGTACATAAACTTCTCAACAGGGAACCGGTACTAACATGTAACACCTTACTGTACATAAACTTCTCAACAGGGAACCGGTACTAACATAATGTAACACCTTACTGTACATAAACTTCTCAACAGGGAACCGGTACTAACATAATGTAACACCTTACTGTACATAAACTTTATTGAATAGTAGAAATGTCCTCTAAAATTTCAGATGCTCACAATTGTTCACACTTAATAGTCAATGTGCTCCTCACAATAAAGCAGCGAATGTATATTGTTCATTGTAACTGTAGATGAATTATTATTCTAATAAGTTAGAGGAAGGGAAGGAAGGTTTGAGCAAGACTTAGAATTTATGGTTTCAATATTGCAAATCAATATATCCTTCTAATATATCAGGATAAAAATAATTGTTACTAATGTCATACTTTGTATATGGTTACATTAAATCAATAACAGATTACTGTGTAATATAGAAGCTTGAATTAATTTAAGTATTTTATGCTTAGGAAGTTAAAGATCTAGGGAAGAAGAAGGTTGTCTCTTGCTAATATTGTTAACATTCTTTTGAATTGACCTACATTATGTTGTTGAAAGATGTGTGCCTCACCAGACTTCACTGATATTGGACCCATGACTGTTACTGATTGTAATGCTGTAGTGGCACTTTAGTTAGTCTTAAGGGGAGGTATTTAGGTTGTTCCCTAGACCTCTATCAAGCTAAAAACTACACCCCCTAGACCCCCTTTCAAGATAAATTTGTACATTTTTCGGTAGAAAAATGTCCCGGCCGAAGGCCGATTCCTCTTAAATTACAGGCTCGCTATCGCTCGCCAGGAAAAAATCGACACCTAAATTGCACGAACGGTCTTAAAATTGACAGAAATTGGGCGAAAGTTCTTAAGATCGTCTAAGTTATCTCCAAATCTTAACAGCATTGGGGCTAAACATGAGGGAGAAAGGGATTCAGAAAAAACTCCTCCAGGTGGAAATCTCCCCTTAAGAAGCACTTAGTAGTGTAGTGGCAGAAATGTCGTGACCGCATAGTGGTTCTCTTTGATTATCATGAGCATGACCGTCATTATATATAGTATTTAGCTTCATAAAATAGCAGCACTTAAATATAATGAAAAACAAGCTGAAATCGATCCATTGACACTCGCTAAACCCTGATCCAAGTTGGTAGGTCAGAAATTGTGAACCCTAACCTCTGTAACTCGAAATGGGCTGTAAATTTCCACACCGATTCCCAGGCTGACCCTTCCCAAATGGTAGAAATGTTAGCTCGATTACTCCAGTAGTCGTTTGTGAGTTATACAGGTTAATGTTCAAGAGTTTTGGCCAACTAGTTCGGAACAGGGTACAGTTTGCTTGCTTGGAGGGTAAACATGGGATAAGTCCAGTTGAGTGATCCAAATCTAAGGAAGAAATGCTGAGTTTTTATATTTGTTTTCACCAACCCACCAATTAATTTACAAATAAACCTAACTAACGAAAGCAATGAAAGTAATGAATCAGATAACTTAGTCAGGTGCCAGATCATATATATATATAAATACTGGGTACTTTGATGCATATTTTACATGGATTCGAGAGGATAATGTATATATACAAATTCAACCCAAGGCATTACGAATATTGATAAAGATACCATGAAACGCAACACCACACACACGTCTAACATAATTAATACACTTCTATAACCAACATTTAATTTCTTAATACACTTCTATAACCAACATTTAATTTCTTAATACACTTCTATAACCAACATTTAATTTCTTAATACACTTCCAACATTTAATTTCTTAATACACTTCTATAACCAACATTTAATTTCTTAATACACTTCTATAACCAACATTTAATTTCTTAATACACTTCTATAACCAACATTTAATTTCTTAATACACTTCTATAACCAACATTTAATTTCTTAATACACTTCTATAACCAACATTTAATTTCTTAATACACTTCTATAACCAACATTTAATTTCTTAATACACTTCTATAACCAACATTTAATTTCTTAATACACTTCTATAACCAACATTTAATTTCTTAATACACTTCTATAACCAACATTTAATTTCAAAACTGGGATCCCTTCATTATAACTATTATTTTCGGGAATTACTGCAGCTTTTTAACCTTTTCAGTACCGGTAACTTTATTCTGGCTACTATTAGACGATTTATTGAGTTTCAAAAGGGCCTCCAGCAATTAACAGACAGCTAACTATCTCCCTTAACCCTTTATACTACCACAGATCCTTCTTAAACTGCACGAAATCGTCTAAATATAGCAAGAATAAAATGAAAAAGACGTCGCCGGTACAGAAAGGGTTGATCTTGCCCTTGCACAGCTTTGTTCCTTTTCACTTTAGGGGAGATTTCCACTTGAGAGATTTTTTTCTTTACCCCTTTCTCCCTCATGTTTAGCCCCATTGCTTTTGAGATTTTAAGACGTTCGCCCTATTAGTTTGGCGATTTTAAGAACTTTCGCCCCATTTATGTCACTTAAGACCTTTCGTCCCATTTAGGTGTCGATCTTTTTCCTGGCGAGCGATAGCGAGCCTGTAGTTTAAGAGGAACCGGCCTTCGGCCGGGACATTATTCTACCGAAAAATGTACAAATTTATCTTGAAAGGGGGTCAAGGGGGTGTAATTTCAAGCTTAATGGAAGTCTAGGAAACACACTAAAAACGTAGATGATGAACATTGCACTATATCCCATACACGCTTTTATTTCCCATTGTCTATCTTATTACATCTATACTTTGATATTACAAATCTATTTATCAAAGACATTTTTAATATGTATTATGAAACAAAACTAAACGCTTTTCAAAATATTCAGTCATAGTTCTTACTTTGCATATTACGTTTTTAGCGACTAATATATGTAAATAAGCTGTATCATATATTTGATTAACCCTTTGAAGATCCAAGACGCATATTTTCTATTTTCCGGCTAATATAAGACGATTTTATTCAGATTGGGACATATGGAAGTCAAATGGTTAATTGAGATAGTCTTTACCCTTATAATACCCACAGACCCTTCTTGAACTGTATAAAGTTGTCTAATGATAGCCAGAATATACGGTAAAAAGGCGTCACAATCTTCATAGGATTAATAAAAGACCATGCACGTTATAGTCCTGTGCCGTATATAAACAGTATTTATATAGTGAAGAGTAGTATTTAATTGCAGCCTTAGTTATAAATGGGTATAGCCTTAATTGTAACTGTTTGTAGAATCTGTAGTTGAATGTAGCTTACTTGTAAATAATTGTAGGTGTAGTTGACTGAAGCTTACTTGTAAATAATTGTAGGTGCTAGTTGTTATGCTTTTAGCTGGACAGACTGTGAGCTGATCTCCCTAACAGTATAACATAGAGTAATTACTAACACGCTCACTAACTCTGACTTGCAGATCCCGGGAACTATAAACACGCAATTGAGAAAGTCATGTGATCCAATACTGGTGAAGTCTGGGGTGTTCATTATCATTGTAACCAATTAACTTATAAAAAGAGGCAACCAACTACTTATCAGCTACCAAAAATCTACTCACACTCTACCTACCTACAAACTACCTACTAGGACCCAAAACGGACCTGCAAAGAAGTACGTCCGCCGCAGCGACGACGGAACAGCCTCCTCCTACGATTCGGCCTCCTCCTCCGACGGACACGGGTTGAACAAGTACTACAAGCGGGCCTGGGAGAACCTCAGGGAAGGCGGCACCAGCGGAGACCTGGAGAAGAACAACAATCCAACCCATACCTCCTCCCGTATGACTGCACGAACGGAGACCCTGGACAATGCCGATTTCCGCTCCACCCGATCGCTGGGACAGGAAGGCCTACGCGACGGATCGGAGATGACGGTGAATGATGTAGCGGCCATGTACACACGACCAGAGAAGCGACGTCACCATCATCACCATCACGGCCACCGCCACGGTAAGGGAGGCGAGACCCGCGAAGCCCGCGAAGCCCGCGAACACCACCACCACGAGCGACCCCATGATCGGGACTACCGTGAACGCAGGAAGTACTAATGGAGAAGTTGACCACACATTTATGATGATCGAAGTTCCGTTGGATTTATATCGGATTTACCATGAAGAATTATTCAGATAGATCAATTGCTATATGTATTTTCATCCATCTAATTTTATTTATTACTTTACCCAAGTGCATTTTTGCTATAAATAGCAATATTGAATTCGTAGAAAAACTATAATGGAGTTTAGGTTACTACATGGTAAGGATAACTGGGTTGGGAGGTGGTTAAAAGGGAAGAATGGTCATCATTCTACAGGTATGTATTATCATCAGATATACTTTCTACACCAAATACTATATATTTAAAATAGGTTGTCTAAAACTTAGGAATACAGTATGTTTTCAAATACAAGAATATTATTTCATAACTTGTTAGAAAAAAAATGGCTTCTTGCATTCATTGTGATGTAACTACTTTATTATTTTAGTAAACAAAACCTGATATTTTAGATATCAGCTTATGATAATCACGTTCACAGTATTGTACTCCTTGCATAAGTGGCTTTAGCAGAGCCATCATCTCACTCCAGCTCAATATTTACTCTCAGCCTTAAGCCGGTATCACACGAGCGCATTTTCCCTCAATATTTTTGCTCAACACTGGTCTGGCAGCTTATGAGGTCAACATTTTAACTATTTCGGTGACCTAAATTCATCTATCATCAGTCTAGTTTCCGATACCAGCGCAAATTATTCCAGAAACGTTGCCAGAAAAATGTTGATTGTCGAATGTTGACTATAAAAGCTCTCGTGTGATACCGGCTGTAGCCATCCTTAATTCACCAGATTGATAATTCACTTAAGGGGAGATTTGCATTGTTTGGATTAATGTGTCCTTGTTTCAATTTATCTATTTGTTATTTATTGTTTCCTCCCAAGACCTCCACCAAGCTTTAAAAAAATACCCCCAAGACCCCCCTTCGAGATAAATTTGTACATTTTTCGGTAGCAAAATGTCCTTCCTAAATTACAAGCTCGCTATCGCTCGCTAGGAGAAAGAAAATACACTAAAGGTCATAGATTTGCCAAACTAATGGGGCTAAACATGAGGGAGCAGGGTGTGTAGAACAACCAAACCTCCCCTTAATATCTAATGGACACTAGTTGATTCTCCGTGTTAGTCCTTACTAGAGGCATTACTCAACACTACTGCTTTATTCTTACTTTTATATTCCCCTACTAACTGTGATTACTATTATTGGCCCCTCAACTTTCCCTTCATAATTGCTGAGGGGCACAGGGCCTTGGGTGGGGCTTTGGTTTCCCGGGCGTTTCCGCACCCTCCTCAGCTCCCTGCCTTGGAGTGGCTTCGGTCACCCGGGCTTTATTAGTGGTAAGCAGGGAGGGTTTTGTGGGGGCGCTCGTTTATGGCCTTGGCCTTGCTCTGGGACCTTGGGGCTGTTCGGCCAGACAGCCTGGGGAACAGCAACAACAACAACAACAACTATTATTGGCATACTTTCTTCATTAGGTGGGCTACATTTCCGCTTGTTGGTAGGTTAGGTAGGTATACGACAGCTTCGTGACCGCACCTTGGTTGTCATTCATCTTTAGGCTTGTTTCCCTTATGTAAACAGAGCATATTAACCAAACATAGGAAAAGTAGAATGTAGATATGAGGTGCCGTTGTAAAGGCTTATCCCTCAATACCTTCACCTGACCTGACATATAACACCCCCAGGCCATATTTTAAATATTAAATCGTGTGTAAAACAAGTAATTCTCCATTGATTAAATATATTTATTATGTAACACACGCAATGTTTTTATGTGTATCTATTTTATTGGTGTATTTATCAAACTCGTAGCAATTGCCTGTTCATGTGCTTTAACAAAAACTTACCGCTCCGCCGTTCATTTCAATGTATATTTATTTGTAAAGTAACGTAGCCATATTGTCCTCCCATTCATATTTGTAATTACTTGAGTAACTTAATAACTAGTTACTGTAAGTTTGGAGGCTTGGCTTTCGACCTATAATTTAGAGAAATGGAAAGGAGAAGTAGGATCCAATATTTGAACAAACTCCACAATTCTCCCCCACCATGCATTCCAACAAGCATAATTTGTTCTAGACAAGCCTAGGATACAAACAGGGACGGGGGAGGAGTGTTTTGGTTTGTCTGATCTGTTTGCGTGACGGAAAATACGCCTTTAAAGGAATATATGTTTACTATGGTAGCACAACATTATCGACCCCCTTGCAGTGCACACATCTTAATAGCATCTGTGATTTGGTTTTCAGAGGTTTGTAAAAAGGGGGAATTTTATATTATGAAATGTCGGATATTTTCCAGTTACCCACAAACATTGTTACTCATCCCGTGATTTTATGTAGGGAGGGACATATAGAATGACTTGTTTATGTAAGGAGGGACATATAGAATGACTTGTTTACGAGTGTAGATTGTTAGCAGTGGTTATCATTCGTATGATCAGTTAATAGTTATACAGCAAATTATTAAGGGGGGTCATCGGCTTTTTTTTATATTTTTATCTTTCTCTCTTGCTTTGGCTTGTATCCATTTGGCCCCATTCAGCCTACTGTTTAAGACGTTTATCCCCATCCAGGTGTCGATTTCCTCCTGGCGAGCCAGCATTGTATGGAGAAATCCGGCTTCACCGGAGACATTTTTCTATCGAAAAATTTACAAATTTAGCCTGCTGTCAAAAGCATTTTAACAATATGCTGGCTCGCTACCGCTCGACAGGAAAAACCGACACCTGAATGGGGATAAACGTCTTAAAACAGTAGGCTGAATGGGGCCAAATGGATACAACCCGAAGAGAGAGGGAGAAAGAGAGAAAACAACGAGGTGGGTCTCCTTAATGGAAGTTCATCACACTAATTTGACTTCCATACATAGAATCAGGAAGTGGGGCCGAAATCATAAAGGTTAGATACAACTCAGACAGCATTTCATAATCTCAGAAATATATATAGTCGTTGAACAATGTATGCAAGTTTTATCTTAGTATCCCCTTATTTCAGCCTGTATATATTAACCCTTTCAAGATCCAATACGCATATATTTTCTATTTTCCGGCTATTATTAGACGATTTTATTTAGATTAGGAAGGGCATATGGAAGTCAGAGGGTTAACTGAGTAGGTCTTTACCCTTATAATCCCCACAGATCCTTCTTAAACTGCACATAATCGTCTAATGATAGCCAGAATAAGCTATCAAAATACGTCACAATCTCCAAAGGGTGAAGTAGCTCCAACCAATGTACCGTCTGTGCAAGCCTATCCTTACTGTATTTTTTGTATGCAGCAATATACAGCTCAAATAATAAACCAAATATGCATATGTTGTTGCTTATGCAGTAGAGTGGTATGCGGTACACGGGTCAGGTGAAGGTATTGAGGGACAAGCCTTTACAACGGCACCTCGTATCTAGTTTTCGAAGAGTGTTGAGAGGGGAGAAGTGGTGTTGGAGAGAGAGAAAGCTGTTGGAGAGAGAGGAAGATGTTGGAGTGGCTTTACTGTGTGCGGTATTAGTGTACAAGAGAAGTCAGCCACTAGGAGAACTCTGCCAATTCCACTTACTTGACCTAACCTCTCCCCCACGATTGACATAACCTAAGCTACTGCCCACGCCCAACTTCTTGACTTTACACAACCTACCCTTACATACATACAAGTTTAAAGACCGTTTGTCCACAGAGAATGTCGTTACAGTCTCACGTCTTAAATGGCAGCTTTCCAAGCGGCCCTGTCAAGGGCTGCCTCTAGCTAACATAATATAACTTACTCTCCAGACCTACCTCTTTACCTTACACAACCTAACCTCTTCCCCACGCCTGACAAAGTCTAAAGTTACTCCCTAGACTGACTTCTTTACCTTACATAACCTACCCTAAACTAACATAATATAACTTAATCTCCAGACCTACTTCTTGATCATACATAACATGCATAACATATCGTACTCCCCACTTATTGAAAAAGCCGAGTTCTCTTAGGGCGACTTCTCTCAGAGGCCGAATTCTCCTGATACTGCAATTTGTAAACATAATCAAAACAAAGCCACTCCAACAGCTTCCTCTCTCTCCAACACCCCTTCTCCCCTCTCAACGCTCTTCGGAAAATAGAAAGTAGATACAAGGTGCCGTTGTAAAGGCTTATCCCTCAATACCTTCACCTGACCTGATCTCTAGACTATGCATTTTTAGTTATCGCAATCAACGAACTCCATAACTTTCCCAACATCGACTACGCTGTTAAGAACTCTTTATCTACATACTAAAATATGTATTATTACTCCAAGGCTATATGTATTATTCGCTGTATGTAGGCGAGAAATTATTACCTCTAACCTCTGTAATTCAGAAACGACTAGAGTAATCGAGCTAACATTTCTACCATATGGAAAGAGTCAACCAAGGAAAATAGATGTGGAAATTTACAGCCAATTTGCTCTAGCCCTATTTAAGTTACAGAGGATGAAGGCCAATCATTTCTCGCCTACATACAGCGAATAGACTTTAACACATAACTCTTTAGGATAAGCTTTTCATCATGTACATTATAAAATATGTTTTATTTATTGAGGCATTAACGGAAGATGTTTATAATAACGATAATATTTACTCGCTCTCGGCCTCAAAGATTATAACCTAGGTTATTTTTGTTTTTGCTAATTCTTAAGAAATTGCAAAGGAAAATGGAAAAGGTCCAAAATATGATCGAGGTGATTTTGTATTACATAATTTTCTATTATTTATTATTGTTTAGTGAACGTTTTTAGTGAATATTATTGTTATTGTTCTTAAATGTAGTTCAATAATATAGTAGTATTTGTTTTTTGTTTATTACTCTGTATGATTGCACCTGTTGTTTTGCTTGCGAATGAATGAGATGTATGATACACTATTAAATGTATATAATAGAGCAGGCAGTCTTTATTGTATCCTTCCTATTAACCAATACAGTACCAGGGACGTCATTTTTATCATATTCTGGCAGCTATTAGACGATTGTATTCAGCTTAGGAAGGACCTCTAGCAGTAATAGGGCTTGAAACTATCTCAACCAAGCCTTTCACCTACCACAGATCCTTCCTAAGCTGCATAATGTTGTCTAAATATAGCTAGTCTAAAATATAACACGTAGCTGGTACTCAAAGGGTTAAATATGTGTTTATAGTCTTGTATTTCAGCTGATGGTAATTGAATTCTATAATGGCTGATTTTTTGTATATTTAATGGACAAATGTGAAGTTACTATGTCTCTATATGAAGTAAATGCCAGGTCTTCGTAATTAAGGGAGCCCACCTCGCTTTTTTTCCCTTTCTCTCCCTCTCTCTTTGTTTTGTATCCATTCGGCCCCATTCAGCCTACTGTTTTAAGACTTTTACCCCCATCCAGGTGTCAATATTTTCCTGGCGAGCGGTAGTGAGCCAGCATACTGTATATACAGTATATTTTTGTTTGGACAGCAAGCTAAATTTGTACATTTTTCGATAGAAAAATGTCTCCGGCAAAGCCGGATTTCTCCATACAATTTTGGCTCGCTAACGCTCGCCAGGAAGAAATCGATACCTGGATGGGGATAAACTTCTTAAAACAGTTGGCTGAATGGGGCCGAATGGATACAAGCCAGAGAAAGAGAGAAAAGGAGAGAAATAACAAAAAAACGGTGACCCCCCTTAACAATATAATTATCTCACTTAAAAATCTTCGTAATAGGTGAGTAATTGTGTTGAAGGGATTACAATTGACCGCCTACTGAACATAAACCGGCCAGTTAAGGGAGCCCAGACGGTATTGTGCAGCATAATTGACTGGTTCGGCTCAATGGTTTAAGGAGGGGGTTAAGTTTGCTATCTGAACCTCTGAGCTTGAACTATCAAGCTTAAAAAAACACCAACAAGACCCCCCTTCGATATAAATTTGTAAATTTTTCGGTAGAAAAACGTCTCGGCCGAAGGCCGATTCCTCTTCAAATACAGGCTCGCTTTCGCTCGCCAGTAAAAAATCGATACCTAAATGGCACGAAAGGTCTTAATATTGGCAAAGAAATGGGGCAACATTTCTGAAAATCGCCAAACTCATGAGGCGAATGTTTTGAAATCTCATAATTAATAGGGCTAAACATGAGGGAGGAGGAGGACTCGAAAAACCAACTGCCTCCCCTTAATAATTGTTGTTATTTATAATTGATCGATTTCCAAATATTCAAAATACTACTATAATAATTGTTGCCATAGATAGAGGGACCTCAGTAGAGAAGCTAGCCTGAGCCTTTGGTACCCAGTAAACAATCAAGGGGTTATCGCTCGCCATGAAAAAAGTCAACACCTAAAGGGAATGAAAGATCTTAAAATTTCCTAACTAATGGGGATAACGTCTTAAAATCTCAAACGAATGGGGCTAAATACGAGAGAGAAAGGGGCCCAGCAAACCTCCCATTTAACCCGTACAGTACCAGTGACGTCCTTTTCATTATATTTCGGCAACTATTAGACGATATTATTCAGATTAAAAAGGACTTCTAACAATAATAAGGCTTCAATCTAGCAGCTCTAGCTCAACCAACCTTTTTAACTACCAAAGAATGCACAGATCCTTCCTAAGCTGCATAATATTGTCTAAAAATAGCTAGAATACTATATAACAGACGTCGCTGGTACTGAAAGGGTTATTTATTTTATTTTTATTTTTTTTTTTTTTTCTATGTTATTGAGGGAGGCAAAATATGAACGATCTTACGCGAGAAACCCAAGAATAGTAGTTAAAGGGAGGCAGACCGTTTGTTTGGTCTATTAATTAATTTATTCATATGTTTGTTTAGTTTCTTCCCTAGAGGAAAATCTTAGAAAAAAAGATAATTTTGTAAATTTTTCGGTAGAAAAATTTCCTGACCGAAGGCCGGTTCCTCTTAAAATTGCAGGCTCGCTATCGCTCGCCAGGAAATAATCGACACCTAAATGGTACGAAAGGTCATAAAATTGACAACGAAATTGGGCGAAAGGTGTTAAAATCGCCAGACTAATAGGCCGAACGTCTTATAATTTCAAAACTAGTGGGGCTAAACATTAGGGAGAAGGGGGTCCAGAAAAACTGTCTGCTTCCCGCTAAAGGGTTGTTACAATGACTGAGGCCTGCCAATATTAAGGAGGTAGTGTTTATTTGTTGGTCTAGATATTTATGTTTGAATATATTTCTTTAGTTTCCTTGCTAGACCTCCATCAAGCTTAAGGGGAGGTCTCCACTTGAGGGATTTTTTTCTTAACCCCTTTCTCCCTCATGGTTAGCCCCATTGCTTTTGAGATTTTAAGACGTTTGCCCCATTAGTTTGGTGATTTCAAGAATTTCCGCGCCATTCTGTCAATTTTAAGACCTTTTGTGCAATTTAGGTGTCGATTTTATCCTGGCGAGCGATAGCGAGCCTGTAATTTAAGAGTAACCGGCCTTCGGCCGGGACATTTTTCTACCGAAAAATGTAAAAATTTATCTTGAAAGGGGGTCAAGGGGGTGAATTTTTTAGATTGCTGGAGGAGTAGGAAACAAACTAGAAACCTCCCCTTAAGGTTCATGGCGAGGGGGCATGATTTCTAGCACATAGTAACATACTGTACATGGTGAGGAGAAGACGAATAACAGTGAGAAGCGGTAGTTGGAGGAAGGTCATCAACCAACTGAAAACGAAAGTTAGCGAATATGTGTAAACAAACCCCTTCTCAGGTATACCAACCCTTCACATTTAGCTTTCATGATATACACAGGCGTACCAACCAACCAACGAACCTCTTCCACGAAGGGGACGCTCAGGTAGCGTTTAATAATACCGCACGAAGGAACGACCCCGCCGTGAGGGTTGTTCGTGAGCAAACGAAGGGGACATCTAATAATTCCCACAGATCCTTCCTAAGCTGTATAAAATCGTCTAATGATAGCCCCTACTAAAACACTTCATAATGATAGCCCCTACTAAAACACTTCATAATGATAGCCCCTACTAAAACACTTCATAATGATAGCCCCTACTAAAACACTTCATAATGATAGCCCCTACTAAAACACTTCATAATGATAGCCCCTACTAAAACACTTCATATCATCTAGGGGTTAAGGGGGAGGTAGTTGTTTTTTCTGGACTCCCCATTATTTTATTTTTTTTTGGCCCCCTTCACCCTCATGCTTAGCCCCATTAGTTTACAGATTTTAAGACGTTCGTTCCATTAGTTTGGCGATTTTACCACCTTTCATTCCATTTCTGTGTCATCATTAGGACCTGTCGAGCCATTTAGGTTTCGATTTTTTTCTTGGCGAGCGATAGCCAGCCTGTAATTTTAGGAGGAACCGGACTTCGGCTGGGACATTTTTCTACCGAAAAATGTATAAATTTATCTCGACAGGGGGTCTAGGGAGAGTTTTATTTTATTTTATTTGTATTTATTTATTTGTATTTACATTTTTGTTGTCATATTTTATGTTTAATATTGATAGAGGCTTAGGGAGAAAACTACAAAACATATAAAAAAAAAAAAAAAATATATATATATATATATATATATATATATATATATATATAAACAAATATATAAAACATATATAAATAAAAGGAATAAACAAAATTATCCCCCCTACAGACATAAACCCTGGCTCAATGTGAAGCCTCGAACACCCAAACGAAACCCCGAAACGTAAATATTAGGTAAAACGAAAATAATTACAAGGGGGGTTGAGTTTATTTATTGCTCGATTTATATATATAAGAACATAAGAACATAAGAAAATGGGAGTCTGCAGAAAGCCGATTGGCCTACACAAGGCAGATTCCTGTCACACCCAACCCTAATTATAAGGCCTAATTATAAGCCCAGCTTAAAAACACCATTAGGACTTACCTCACCGAAACGGTCAGAGGTCAGAAAAACGGGGATCTGCAGATCCCTACACCTGACAGATCACCCTCACACCCAACCCCTCTCGTCCATGTGCCTATCTAATTGTATCTTAAAGCTCCTTATCGTTCTTGATCCCACTATAGCACTTGGTAGCCTATTCCACCTATCTACAACTCTGTTACCAAACCAATATTTGCCTATATCTTTCTTGAAACGAAATTTATCTAATTTGAAACCATTTGTACGAGTTCTTTCGCTATCACTGAGCTTTAGTACATTTTTCATGTCCCCTTTATTAATCCCACTGACCCACTTGAAAAATACCTCTATCATGTCCCCTCTAACTCTGCGTCTCTCTAACGAATGTAAGCCTAATTTCTTCAACCTTTCTTTATTCGGAAGATTTCTAATATTATGGATCATTTTTGTCATTATACGTTGTACTCTCTCCAATAAATCTATGTCCATTCTGTAATAAGGACACCAAAATTGAACAGCATAATCCATATGGGGTCTCACTAATGACGAGTAAAGTTTTAAGATAACATCAGCAGTTCTGTTACTCACACTCCTAGAGATGAACCCGAGAATCCTGTTTGCCTTGTTTCGAACGCTTATACACTGTGTTCTAGGCTTCAAATCATTGCTAACAAATACACCTAGATCTTTCTCACAATTTGAGTTTTCTAATTCCATATTAGCTAGTTTATATTTAACATTTGTATGCATCTTCCCTATCTTTAATACCTTGCATTTGTCAATGTTAAACTTCATCTGCCAATTTACTGACCATTCGTGTAAGGTATCTAGATCCCTTTGGAGGCACTCTATATCTCTATCTGAATCAATTGTTCTCCCCATTTTGGTATCGTCTGCAAATTTACTTATCCTACTAGTTATACCTAAATCAAGGTCATTTATGTATATAACAAACAACAGACTAATACAGATCCCTGGGGGACACCACTTTTGACTGCTCCCCACTCTGACTTCGTACCATTTATGCTGACTCTCTGCTTCCTACCAATTAGCCATGACCTAATCCATCCCAACAACGCCCCAGCTATTCCATGTGCCTCAACCTTTCTCATCAATCTCTCATGGGGGACTCTGTCGAAAGCTTTACTGAAATCTAAATATATTATATCATATGACTTGTCATTATCTACTGCTTCATATACCTCTGAGAAAAAACTAAGCAAATTAGTAAGGCAAGAACGTCCCTGAGTGAATCCATGCTGAGAAGAATTTAGTAAATTAAATGTGTAAGTGGTTTCTAATTTTACTAGCAATAATTGACTCTAGTAGCTTTCCTATGATTGATGTAAGACTAATGGGACGGTAATTGGATGCTATTGATTTATCACCTTTTTTGAAGATCGGAACTACGTTTGCAAGCTTCCAAGCTTCTGGAACTATACCTATCTCTAATGACTTGTTAAATAGAAATGTTAATGGGTAACCTAACTCATCTCTATATTTGTTTAATACTCTAGCATATACCTCATCAGGACCAGGCGATTTATGAGGTTTCAGTCTGTCAATTTCCTTAAGCACATCATTTCTACTTATAGTAACCGTACTTAACCTATTTTCTATACTATCGCTATATAACCTACCTTACGGACTTCTGGAAACTGTGCCAAATTTTCATAGTGAAAACGGAAAGAAATTGACTATTTAATGTACTGCACATTTCTAAATAATTTTCTGTCATTTATCCTATCGAAGTTTTATATATATATATATATATATATATATATATATATATATATATATATATATATATATATATATATATATATATATATGTGTGTGTGTGTGTGTGTGTGTACAGTACATACTTATACTGTAAACAAAATAAAAGGTAGGAAAAAGGTATATAAGATCATTGGGTATATTGATAATGAGAGGGAGGGTGGGAGGGAGGGAAGTCTGTGTGTCGCTGTCCAAGGCCAGCCACGGCAGTCAGCTGTATGTTAGGGCGGCGTTGGCAGGGCCAGCTGCAGCAATAAATTATCTGCAGTAAAAAGGCAGAACGCATTAACTCCAAAAATCCGATTTCTACAAATTTGGTATCTATGGAATTGTGAGAAAGAGACGAATCTATTCCCTAGGGCCTAGGTGGACATAATGTATTTTGCCATACATCTGATTAGCAGAGGTCCTGGATGGCAATATTATGTTTGTCCCTGTCGCCGTTGTCGCCTTGCCCTTCGTCCCTTTCTTCCCTTTGGCAGTGGCAGGGGCAGAAGGGTCGGCAGGGCCAGCAGAGGTCCTGGATGGCAATATTATGGTTGTCCCTGTCGCCGTTGTCGCCTTGCCCTTCGTCCCTTTCTTCCCTTTGGCAGGGGCAGAGGCAGGGGTAGTGGCAGGGTCAGAAGGGCCGGCAGGGGCAGAGGCGGCTGCTGGTGGTGGTGGCGGCAAGGTGATAGTGGCAGAGGTAAAAGTTTTTTTACCCATGCCCTTCCCTGTCTTCCCAGTGGCCCCCGCAGGTCCTGCAGCCCAAGGGCAGCCTCCTGCATCGGTGATAGTGGTGGCAGTGGTGGTGGTAGTGGTGGTAGCAGTTGCCTGGGTGGTACCTTACCTTTGGATACCTTTGGATGTGTTCGCCGATCCTCTAGCGGCACCAAGGAGCGCGACGCCCCTCGTTATGGGTGGTGATTTGGTGCAGTAGACTGTTTGAAGCGACAGCTCGCTCCCTTGCGAGGATGGGCTCGTCTGGCACTTTTTGCAGTTCGACATCTAGGGCTCTCTTGAAGTTGTCTAACGAGATGTCCCTCATGTCTCTTACTCGCCGTGGGAGTTTGTTGAAGAGACGTGGGCCTCTGTGTGATAACCAGCCCTCTCGCAGAGAGCCCATAGCACCCCTGTTATTCATCCGGGGGATTTCGCATTCCCAGCCTCTCCTATCACTGAATTTCATGACTATCGGAGTATGTAGGTTTGGTACTAAACCCTCTGCGATTTTCCATGTGTATATTATTAGGTAACGTTCTCTTCTACGTTCCAGTGAGTACAGATTCAGTGCTCTTAAACGCTCCCAATAGTGTAGATGTTTTATCGAACTTATATGCGAAGTGAAATTTCTTTGTACACTCTCTACGTCATTTATTTCACCTGCTTTGTATGGGGATGTTAATACGCTACAGTATTCAAGCCGCGGTGGTGGCAGTGTCCCAGAAAGACAATGATTCTGTGCACTGCCCTTGCTTGCACGTGTTTTACATGCTTTACGTGCAGGTTCCTCGTCCTTGGACCTACTCGTGCCGTAGTAATGGTAGCTAGGGTCTTTGGCAGCCACTCTCTGCCTTCCACGGCCGCTGACACCACCAGAAGGAGGGCTGGTAGTGTCATCAGGGCGAGAGCGTGTGGGTGGTGTAGGCTCCAATGCGTGTGTACGTGCGTGCGTGTTTACCGCTTGCCTGTGTGCGGGCCGAGCGTGTGGGGTGGTGGTATCGAGAGGTGCCAAGTCGTACTACACTCGCACCAATTTGTAGCCGCCTGGCTGTAAGACCGCGGTTTTGGTACGCGTTCAAAAACCGGGATTATATAAGGGGTTCCGCAGCGCAGCGGTAAAACTCTTATTAGTGCTTCAGCACTTGCCGGGTTAAAGGGTTTATTGAAATTGTATTTACCCATTTGAGTAGTAGAGGTAGATTGCAAACTAAGCAGAATCGTCTAATGGTAACCAGAATATGATGAAAATTACGTCATGGGGGTGAAGGAGTTAGTATGTAGCGGAGAGATTCCAGCGGATTTAACGTTGGTAACTCCGAATCTCACAACAACAATGGCAACGTAGAGGAGACTTTGTTCCTGAACCTCCTCATAATGACGACACTTTCATGATGATCTGGCCTACTCGGTAGCCTTTACAGTAGATATGTCTATTGAACTCGGTAATGTTAACCCTCTCACGACCATAGGACGCAGAGGTTGCCAGATTAGCAATAAGAAATAGATTACTCTCACTGTTATAATTACCTCTCCAAAATTAGTTTTCTGCCCACAGCTAACTCAAAGACAACTGCAGAGGTTGAAGTAAACAAACTAAAGGTTTATAGATACCCCTGACAGTAACAAAGGCTTTAAAGTATCCCTAATAGGCTCAAAAATCGAGTCAGGATGTGAGAGGGTTAACAGAGTCTTCGGTTAACAGTGAATTAATTATTCATAGCGTTCATAGTACAGATACCCTCTCTTTTTCTCTTGCGATTGTGCTGCCATCTCTGTTGTGTGCGGATCACTATTATCAGAACTATGACGTCACTTCTTCCACTCTTTATACCATACCCTGTTTTCCCGAGATATAGGAGACTGGACAGCAGAGGAGAGAGGAGTCTTCCTATATGTATTCTATTAATAAAAAGGTGCCTCTAAACGTTGCCAGTTACCCTTTTTCGACATTTATTTTTCAGCGCCATCTATTGCAGGGTTCCAGAACTACTCAACGTGAATAAATCTACGATGCACCCTCCATTCTGTGTTTTTTTTGTTATTATATGTACACTACTTTTCTCTCTCTCTCTCTCTCTCTCTATATATATATATATATATACATATATATATATATATATATATATATATATACTGTATATATATATATATATATATATATACAGTATACTGTATATACGGTATATATATATATATATATATATATATATATATATATATATATATATATATATATATATATATATATATATTATTTATGTTTGACCAAAGTTTGAGTGTGGCTGTGTGTACTTCCAAGTTCGTAACTTATATTACAATTTAAATACTTTTTCTTCAATTGAGATTAGTTTTTCATATAGGATACATTCATTGTTAATAAATTTACAGTCGATATCAAATAATCAACAACAGCCTTCATGATCCATTGCAAACCATATCCTTATTCTCAAGGTCAACCACAGCCTCCTTACATCATCACGGAGGCTTGGTTCAGCTTGATAAGCTATGTAATTAACCCCTTCTATACCGACGACGTCTTTTGATTTTATTCTGGCTCCTACTAATCGATTGTATTCACTTTAGGAAGGATCTTTAGCAATTATAAGGCTTCGAACTATCTCAATCAACCCTTTTAACTACCACAGATCCTTTCTAAGCTGTATAAAATCGTCTACATATTGCTTGAATAAAATATAACATACGTCGACGGTACAGAAGGGGTTAATGGAGTATTGTTCACATTTCAGTGTAGGCAATACTTGGGAGTGCTTTTGCATATCAGTGTACTCTTAAATCATTGTATTCATAATGACTATGGCTGATATGGTGATAGCAAACAAGTTACATGAGTTTCTATAGACGACACGAGACACGTGTACACCATTGCAGCCAAGGGAGAGGAACTGTACTGTAGCTATGCGCTACCGCCATCTAGTGCAGGGTTCCCGCCAAATCTGTAAATAATGGCCAACTACTATTAACACGGCTGATTTTCCCAGCACGCCCCTCTTAGCTATTCTTACTCTATGCTGGACAGGTGGCAGCAGGCGGCCGCAGCCAGCAGTTTCAACAATGGCGGAATCTGTGCGGGGTGAAGTGAGTGTTGTGCTGTAAACTGTGTTCAATAATCCTCTACTTGGCTAATTACCACGATTTACTACAACCTTGACATAACCTAGAGTGGTCATTGATAAGCTGGGCCGCCTGGGACACCTTGAAATTACGCTCTAGTTGGTAAGTAATGTTTTGACAGTAGCCATGGCTGGGATGTGGGGGGGACGAGGGAGGGTTCAGAGGTTATTATTGATTTAATGTGCCGTGCTATGTAATGCCTTTATTGTCTCGATGTACACATTATCGTCTTCGTGAATATATCCAGTTTGGCTAAGAATTCATTGTTCCTGTTGTATGGCACCTAGCTTCGGGGTAGCTAACCAGGTGAGATGTGGCTTAGTATGTGGAGAGAAAACGAGCAAGGAGGGGGGGGGGGATTTCCGAAACGAGTGGTAGTTTCGGTAATAAGTAGGCTACCAGGGGGGGGGGGGGGGAGCAAGTAGAGGGACAGTGCTAGGAGCCAAGATTATAAAAGGGGGTAAGGGAGATGAAGATAGGGATATAAGGGGAGGTGTGGTGGAGTGGTCTTGCCACTGGCCTGGTAATCCAAAGGTCCCGGGTTCAAATCCCGATGTATCAATGGGAAGATATTATTGGGATGGAATTTGTGCTGTACCTAGTATCAGTGCATTACCACAAGCCAACCGAAACGTCAATAAAATACCCTCATTGTTCCCTGATTAAATAGCACTGTATGAATATTCCCATATTCAAAATATGCTATAGGGGTGCAATGCCTGGTGAGTTATCTGCTCAACAGGTGGCGTTGTGTGTGTGTAAGTGTGAGAGTCCGAGTGTAGGGGATGAGACAGTGAAGCATGGGAACGAGGTGGCTTCAGAGATGGGGTCGTTTCGGGCCATGAGTGAGCACCGTGCCTCATGTGAAGGCAAGATGGCAGGTGCTCGTTGTACTCTACGTGCTTCACATGTCTCATCCCCTAGACTGGAACAAGACCTCACGGGCTTCACTGTTCATTGTAAAGCGGTGAATGTTAAGGCTCTCAGCCTATGCCCGAGAGGAAGTAAGTTGGAATATAGAAAAAAAAAAAAAAAAAAAAAAAAAAAAAAAACGGCAATTAGATGAAGGAGAGAAGAGATAAGAAGGGGAAGGAGGACGAAATTACGAGAGTTTGTGGTCCTACCCTCCTGCATACCCTGTTTATTGCACCACCACCACCAAACCATCTCTCCCTCTCAACCAATCCAAGGAAACTCATCACATACAGTAAATACGGTTATACTGATGTTTTAATAACTAATTAAATAATTAATAATAAAGAATTAATAATTGTCACTACCCAACTTTTGTATGTGGATTCAAGGGTAATTTGATGTTTCTTAGTTTAAGCAAAGTACATGGTTACCAACTACGCTCTTGTGCAAAGCATGCTTATATTTTAATATTCATATGGCTACTGTATATATTAGTTATTTATACATGAACTAAAACAGTTTATTGGTGTATCGGCCTGTTTAATGATCAATTGTGAAAGAATATGATGTAATTTGTGTACAGGAAGGTAATTGAACTAATATTGAACAGAATTTTACTGGTAATGTGTTTGGTTTCAGTCGTAATAAGTAATTTTGTTAAATATGCATAATTTATGCTAATTAATCGCCATAAATATGCCCAAATATAACCCTGCAGATATCATTACACCTTAAAAGGACAAAAGTTTCATTTATTTACCTCAAATGCTCACCAAAACACAACTACTATGGTATTTCTCATAATTTCCGTTAATTCATTCAAATATGCAAATTATCTCATTATATATGCACGATACAATAATGCCCCAAGCAGAAATGGATTCTACAGGAAAAATTACCCTAGAAACCACTGAGAAAAGTTTGGTGGTGACGATTATCAAATTATTCTAGGTTTAGCCCTGTCTAAACTGGGCTATACCCAGGAGAGGCTGTAGGCATTTAATAAGGAGCTGCTGGAACTCCTGTTTCATTTGCTTGGCCTCTCTTACTGATTCCCTTTGTGCCTCACTTACACTGAGAGTAGTCCAGCCTGCTCTAACAAACACCTCTTCCTCCTATCTACTTCACTACACTTAACATGCACACCACACTCCCTCCTTCCACAAAAAACAATTTTTAAAAATTATGAATTCACACCAAGCCTCGGAGTCCCCAGGGGGGGCGGACCATAAATGCCCCCACACCTACCCGACCTTCCCCTGACGACCCCTCTAAATGCTCTGGACCACGGCCTGTCACTCTTACTATCAACTTTTGCCAATATTCGCGGCCTTTCCTCTAATTTTCACGCAGTCGAACACCATCTCTCCTACAAACCTCATCTTCTTTTCCTCACCGAAACCCAGGTATCTGAGACATCTGCCAGCAGCCCCTTCTCTGTATCCTCCTAGTTTCAAAGCCAAAGGCGGATGTTGTGCATACGTACACAACAAACTCACTTGCTCTCATGTTCCCGATTTCGACTCCTCTGAATTCTCAACTTTATGGCTCAAACTATCCTGTCATTCTCATACTAAATATTTCTGTGCTGTCTATCTTTCCCCTAACTCTACCGACTTTCCCAAATTCTTTGACTATCTAAACGCTAAAGTGGAACACATTCTATCCATCTCTCGTTTCTATGAAATCTCCATCTTAGGAGATTTCAACGTTCACCACCGCCAATGGCTCTCCTGTCACACTACTGAACAACCTGGTGAGCAAGCCTACATCTTTTCTATCATAAATTAATGACCTAGAGCAGCTGGTCAAGCAACCCACCCGTATCCTGGATCGCTTCGGAGATCGGCCCAACATTCTTGACTTATTTCTGACTTCTAACCCTTCTTCTTATACTGTCAATCTTTTCTCTCCTTTGGGCTCCTCCGACAATAAACTTATCTCCATCACCTGTCCTATCTCTCCAGTACGGCCACCCGATCCTCCTAGCCGGTGGTGCTTGTGGCACTTTGGCGCTGCCGACTGGAAGGCTCTCTGGCAGTACTTCTTTGATTTCCCATGGAATGACTTCTGCTTCCGTGGCCGAGGACCCTCGGAGAGTGCTGAACGCATTACCGAGGTAATCCTCTCGGGCATGGAAGCGTACATCCCATTTTCTTTCTCTCAGTCTAATGCAAAACAAATCTTGGTTTACTCACGCTTGTTCTACTGCTGTCCACAAAAGGAGGAAGCATTCAAACGGTACCGACGCCCCAAAAAAACTTAAAGAATCTCATCTTCCTTTCTTTGTCTTCTTTCCTTTCTTTTCTCTGCCGGGATCAAGCCAAATCTGTTCTTTTGTTCTGGTTCTGTTCTTCGACTTGCCAAGCACTCTTTCATCAATAATAAATGCACTGAACTATCCATCTCTAGCTCTTCCCAGGCTTTCTGGCATCTAGCCGAAAACCTCTCTAACAACTTTTTGTCCTCATCTTTCCCTCTCCTTTTCCACTCGAATGGCACAACCATCACTTCGGACAATATATACGAGTCGCACCACAGCTAGCAGCACTATCTTAATAGTTGATGGCAAAGTAACATAAAGATTAAGATTTTTTAAGATAGGTTTAAACTTCCGGAAATTAATGGGTAATAAATACGATGATTTCTTATTTTAACTTACGTCCGCCGCCGCACTCATGTTATTGTTGTGATTCTCGGTCCTCCTCTCGCTGCCACTCGTTGCCGGAGTTAGGGAAAAATTTCATACCGTCTTTGCCTTCCAAGACTTATTGTCTTTTTTTGTAAAATGAACGTTTTTTCTCTCCTCCACATAGGCGCTAATTGAAAAATTTCAATAAGTCTCTAATTATTGTTTATTCCACATAAATCGTTTATGCCCTAAGTATGTTAATCTTCTATTTTTTACCAAACAAACATTTATTTTCATTATCTTAATAACTTGTTATTTCACCTCTTTTTTCACCTACCCTACAATGTTACTATTATTTATAAAATTTACATCAGATACATTTCATAAAACAGCCACAAAGACATCGTAATATATACTTAAAAAAGAAATTACACTTACGTCCTGCCACTACAACGTCGGCATGGTGGACAAGTGCCTGCCCTCACATGGCAATATTTCGCCGCAAATTGGCTGAAACAAAAGCAGCCAAATTAGAGCTCATCATTGTTATCACGTCTAATCACTGTCAGTCCAATCACATGTTACCACAGATTTTCACTCATCCGGGGGAACGAGGATACATTTTTCTGCTGTCAGTTTTTGAGCATGGCTGCCATTTGTCTCGGGTTGTGGGACGAAGCTCTCAGAGTTCTCACCACTATTTTCGAAAAAACGACTCTGCCATTACAAAATCCTAACAGCTCACGGTGTAAACTTCCTTCCTCTGTTTCAGTGCCCGAACTGTCATCAACAGTGTTATAAATATTACAGAGAGGACGAACAACGGTGGATTTGGAGGTGTTCACGTAACTTATTACCCCCAAAAAGAAAAAATCCTAAAACTAAAAAAAGGAAGTGGTGTGGTTTTAGCAGTTTCGCATTTCAAGGGAACATTTCTTGATCAATCAAAAACTCCCTCCCGGCTTGGAAAGTTCTTTGTTTTGTGGTGGTATATTGGGTTAGACAAAGATTTTAAACATAGACAGGCCCCATTTCAAATCTTAGGATTTCCTCTGAAAAAACTAACTAGCGTAGATTGGCGGAGCTCTGTTAGTGAGGTGACAGACTCTTTGGCTTCATTTTACAACCACCAATTGGCGGAAAAAAATAATTATTGTTGAAATAGACGAAACTCTTATTGTCAGACGTAAATTTAATTATGTGGGGAGAGTAGTGAAGCAGGTGTGGTTATTTTGGCGGGATTGAGAGAGTTTTCTAAAAAAAAGGTTCTTATCCCACTGATTGACGAAAACATGAATCTAGGCCAGAAGCAAGGAAAATATTGGTTACCTATAATTCACAAATATATCCTACCTGATTTCTGTGGTGTATAGTGACGAGTGGCGGGCGGCTACTAATTCACTGCAACACGAGGGTTTTTACACATGGAACAATTAATCATTCGCTGAATTTTGTAAACCCAGACAATAAAATCATTCATACACAGAATATCGAAAGGCTATGGTTTGGATGTTAAACAGTATATTAAACGCCCCCTGGTATGAGAAACACACTTTCTCAAACAATATCTCAGTCGCAACCCCCCCAAAAACCCCAAATACCTCTTTCTGAAAAACATACCAAGAGTCGCCTCTACATCACTTCCTGCTTCACGCCGCTTCATTGTATGAGCCTCAGTCAGACCTACACCGTCCGGCTCCACCACACACTCCCCAGCCTGACGACCCGGACTTGTCGGATGTAAAACCACGACTCTGAAGATGAGGTAGATGACCCTGAACCTGTACTCCCTCACCCATCCCATTCCCACACTCAACCGCTGGCACCTCTGCACTGTACCTGCCTCAGCCCTCCATTCACCTCAACCCTGGGCACCTCATCTTCTCATGATTAACGGTATGTCCCAACCCATAATAACTGTGTTTTTTGCACTTTTACCCAAGGAGCTCGGGTGTGAGAGCGGCAGCCCCCGCAACCATAATACTATAGGATTAGGTTAGGTAACATTGGAATCATAACTAAGAATATGAAAAACACTAATTTCGCAAAAAATCGGGGGGAAAAAAAACATGAACAATATGGGTGCGAGCCTATTCCCTATAATTACTCCCTCACCCCAACTGATTTTTAACCATTAGCAAACTTACCCAACAAGCGGGGGGGGCTGGGGGGGGGGGGCCTCAAGTACCATTAGCAGCCCACAGCTGGGGTGTGGGGGCGGACCCAAACCATTATACTAGGTTAGGTTAGGGTAATGTCTCCTCAAGAGTACCATTAGCAGTTTGACCCAAACAGCGGGGCTGTGGGGGCGGGAGCCCCCACCATAATACTAGGTTAGGTTAGGTTGGTTAGGTTAGCTTAGGTTAGGTTAGCTTATGTTAGGTTAGGTGCGGTTAGGGTTAGGTTAGGTTAGGGGTAATGGTCTCCTCAAGTACCATTAGCAGTTTTGACCCAAACAGAGGGGGTGTGGGGGCGGCAGCCCCCAACCCATAATACTAGGTTAGGTTAGGTTAGGTTAGGTTAGGTTAGGTTAGGGTAATGTCTCCTCAAGTACCATTAGCAGTTTGACCCAAACAAGCGGGTGGTGTGGGGGCGGCAGCCCCCACCCATAATACTAGGATAGGTTAGGTAAGGTTGTTAGGTTAGGATAAATGTCTTGGATTCTAGTTATATAACCTACCGGTAGGCCTACTTTCTTTATTTATTTGCTATGAATGATCTAAAGCAGAGTAAACTTTTCAGGAAACACATGGCTAGGAATGTTCGCAAAATCGCATTTTAGGTATCTGCAAACTTCACAAAACACCAGCAAACATTTGTATTAAGGGTTACTAATGTTTATTTTATCTGAAAACTTGGTAAATCCGAGCCAACTTTCGTCAAAACTTGGCTCGGGTTTTTTCAACAAGTCGCCTTTTATTTTTATGGGTCTCGAAATTACCAAACTCCGAGCCAACTTTTTATTAAGGTTACTATGTTTTATGGTATCTGAAAACTTGGTAAATCCCAGCCAACTTTCGTCAAAACTTGGCTCGGGTTTTCAACAAATCAGGTTTTATTATGGGTCTCGAAATTACCAAACTCCGAGCCCAACTTTTATTTAAGGTTATTGTGTTTTTTTTTTTGCTGAGAAATCGTTAAATCCGAGCCAAAACTTTCGTTAAAAGTTGGCTCGAGTTCTCAATAAATTGGGTTTTTATGGGTCTCCAAAACTGGATAAACCCGAGCCAAATTCTAATTACAAATGCAATACTATATTACGATTTAGTATACGCTTTTTTTTTAAAAAATTTAAAACCCCTCAATTTCCCTATTCTTCATAGCCCTTCCCACTATCGGGGGCCGTGTTTTTAGATTCTTGGTAATGGGTAAATACTCATTTCCATGAAATAATTTTATTATGCAATGCTTATAAACCATACAAATAAGTAATCCACAAAAAAAAATCCTTGAAAATACCTGTGGTGTGACTCGTAAATATTGACCATCACTTCTTCCTCTGACAAAGCTGAACTCTTCGCTCAAACTTTTGCTAGAAACTCTACCTTGGATGATTCCGGTGCTATTCCTCCCTCTCCACCTCCCTCTCGTACTTATACCTAATATCCTAATCTCTTCTAAAGATGTACTTTCTACCCTCTCTGGGCTTAATACTAAGAAGGCGTACGGTCCGGACGGTGTTCTTTCCGTTGTACTAAAAAACTGTGCTTCCGTGCTGACTCCCTGCCTAGGCAAACTCTTTCGTCTCTGTCTCTCCTCTAACGTCTTCACTTCTTGCTGGAAGTTTGCTCTCATTCAACCTGTCTCACAGAAGGGTGACCGCTCGCAACCCTCCAACTATCGTCCAATTGCTCTCATCTCTTGTATCTCTAAAGTTTTTAAAAATATTCTTGCTTCCAAATTTCTTAAGCATTTCTCTTCTCATAATCTGCTCTCAGATCGCCAGTATGGCTTCCTTAAGGGTCGCTGTACTAGTGATCTTCTTTCATATCTTACTAACTCTTGGTCATCCTCCTTTCGGGACTTCGGTGAGACCTTTTCTATTGCACTAGACATATCGAAGACCTTCGATAGAGTCTGGCACAAATCATTAATTTCTAAACTACCCTCCTTCGGTTTCTATCCCTCTATCTAATTTCTAATTTTTTTTCCGGCCTTCCATAGCTGCGGTTGTGGATGGCCATCGCTCACTTCTTCATTCTATCAACTCTGGTGTTCCTCAGGGTTCTGTCCTATCTCCTATTCTCTTTCTAATTTTTTATAAATGATCTCAACTGTACATCCAGTCCCATCCATTCATACGCAGAAGACTCTACCTTACACTACTCAATTAGTTTTCCAGAACACCCCAGCCAGCAATCCATTAAAGACAAATGTAATGAAGCCATAGAGCACTTTTCTTCCGATCTAGCTACTATTTCTAATTGGGGTAGAGAAAACCTTGTTGCATTTAATGCTTTCAAAACCCAATTTTTCCATCTTACTATTTGTTCGGAACCTCCAGAGGACCATCCCTTATTCTTCAACAATACAAAAATCAAACCTTCATCTTCTCTCAATATTCTCGGTGTCTCTTTTTCTTCTGCTCTCACTTGGAAGGACCATATTACCAGTCATGCTATGGCAGCCTCCCAGAAGCTGGGTGTGCTCAACCGCCTCTAGGGATTCTTTACCCCTGCGCAGCTTCTTACTCTGTATAGGGGCATAGTGCGTCCTTGTATTGAGAATTGTTCACATGTGTGGGGAGGATCCTCTCACACCGCACTCCTAGACAAAGTAGAAAGGAAAGCCTATCGTATCATTAACTCGCGTCCACTCACCAACTCTCTGCAATCTCTCTCTCTTCCCGTCCACTCACCAACTCTGCAATCTCTCTCTCTTTGTCGCAATGTTGCATCTCTCTCGCTTTTCTATCACTACTACAATAATCAGTGTTCCTCGGAGCTTTCCCAGTGTATACCACCTCCTCTACGTAGGCTACGTAGTACCCATCTTGCAACACAATCCCACCCCTACTCTGTGCAACTCTCCAACCCAAGAGTGAAACAGTATTCTCAGAATTTCTTCTATTCAACTGCTGAGCTCTGGAACTCTCTCCCAGAATCAGTCTTTCCCTCTTCCTATGACTTAAATCGCTTCAAACTCTGTGTGTCCAGGCATTTTAGCTCGAACGTCCCTTGATTTAGGGCCTGTCACTCTTTCAACTCTGGGGGAGGCACTCGCTGCAGGCAGTTCTGCCTTTTGTCTCCCTCATTCACATAAAAAAATATAAAATAAAAAAATAATAATCTATATATATATATATATACATACCGGTATATATAATAATAATAATCGGTTTATTTCAAGCTGGCAGCCAATGGGGCTGAAAATACACAGACTGATCATGGCTGCTAACGAGTGCGCCTACATACCCCCGAGGGTAGTAGGATGTGGGCAGGAGACTTTGTGGGTCACCCGAGATGGTCCGTCCAGACCTTGCCTTCACAGCCAGGGAAAGTGTTTGAGAGAACTTCCCCTGCCGGCGCGTGGGATCGAACCCCCGACACCAGAGCTAGCACTCCCAATACAGAATACGAAGCGCAATTGGTCACCGTGACCGTAAATATATATATACAGTATATGTGTGTGTTCATACAATGTTTATGTATCTACTGCTCTATTTTCAGATACCACTATCCATTGAAAGATCGAATTTCCTGTTAAACCATCCCTATCATAAATTTGAGGAAGCGAATCACTCCAGGAAACTGGTCAGATAGCTTGTACTAAGTTCCCTCACCCAGTGATAGAACTACCCCCATCCAATGATAGAACTACCCCCACCCAGTGATAGAACTACCCCCACCCAGTGATAGGTGTGGTGGAGTGGACATGCCACTGGATTGGTAATCCAATGGACCCGGGTTCAAATCCCGATATGTCAATGGGAAGATATTATTGGGATTGAATATGTGCTGTACCTAGTATCAGTGCATTACCACAAAGCCCACCGAAATGCCAAAAAAAATACCCTCATTGTTCCCTGATTAAATAACACTGTATGAATATTCCCATATTCAAAATATGTTATAGGGGGACAATGCCTAGTGAGTTCACTGCTCAATAGGTGGCGTTCTGAGAGTGAGGGTCTGAGTCTGGAGGGTGAGACGGTGAAGCACTTGAGCGAAGCAACCAGCCGCTTCAGAGATGGAGCTGCTTCGAGCCATGATGGATGCTTCGCATGTCTCACTCCCCAGGCTGGAACAAGACCTCACGGGCTGCACGTGTTGAGCGGTGGAATGTACAGGCTCTCAGCCTATGCCCGAGAGGGAGTAGTTGGAATATAGAAAAAACAAAAAACAACCCAGTGATAGAACTAAACACACCCCAATATTTAACAAACTTGATTTGCATATTAACACTATCTGGTCTGACGTGTTCTGGGTTGTTAAGATTATTTGTTTGATTATTATTGAGGATTTATTTTGCTTTTGCCATTTTTGTGCAATGTATTTTAGGCTGTCCCCTACGCTAACAAAAAGGCCTTCCCAGACTTCTTTTAAACTAAACAAACATACCAACCAAGACCCCCTGAAGCTACAATTATACATTTTTCGATAGAAAAGTTTCCCGGCCGAAGGCCGATTTTTCTCGAGTTACAGGCTCGCTATCGCTCGCTCAGAATAAAATCGACACCTGCATGGGGTGAAGCATCTTACTATCGCCAAACTAATGGGGTGAAACGTCTTAACATTTCCAAACTAATTAAGGGAAACGGGATCTCGGGTCAAGACTTTCATAACTGAATAGCTAATATTGTGGATTCATGAAGATACAATGCAATAGGGCTAAATTAATATAATACATAAAACAGTATATACAACGATAGAATTATATATAACTTTTTAAAAAGCAAGGACCTCTAATCCAACTTATAAAATATTTAACCCCTTCTATATCAGTGTTGTCATTATAACTATATGCTGGTAACTATTGGACGTTTTTAATCAGCTTAAAAAGGGCCCCCCCAGTAATGATCAGGCTTCGAACTATCTCACTTAACCCTTTTTACTACCACAGATCATTCTTAAAATGCACAACATCGTCTAAATATAGCTAGACTAATATACAATAGACGTCGCCGGTACAGTAGGTGTTCATAGTATGGAGCTACATGATAATGTACACAGGAAGGGCTGGAACAAATGGCCTGTATACCTCTAAATATGCATACTGGTTGACTCTTACCATATTTTTGTTTCTATGTGAATGAAAGCGACAAAAGGCAAAGCTGACTGTAACAAGTGTCTCCCCCAAAGGTGAAAGAGTGATAAAGATCCAAATTCAAGGTACGTTAGAGTCAAAATACCTGGACACACGAAGCAGTCTAAATCAAAGGATGAAGGAATGACTGATTGAGGGAAAGATTTCCAGAGTTCACTTGCTGAGTAGAAGAAAGACTGAGAATTATTATTAATTCTTGGGTTGGAGAGCTGTACAGAATAGGAGTGGGATTGCGTTGAAAGGCGGGTGCCTCTCACTCGCCGTAAGGGAGAGGGTATGCACTGAGAGAGCTCTGAAGAACACTGATTGTTGTAATATGGTCGAAATATCAGCTTGATATTAATGTTCGTTTATAATTAAGGGGGGACGGGCGTATTTATTGGTTCATTTATGTATCTTTTAATTATCGTTTTTTACTTTCCTCCCTAGACCTCCATCTATCTATCTATCTATCTATTGCCTGACGCCGTGATCCCCGAATGGGTGGCCACGAATGAACCGCCCCCATGCACCTCTGTCCCCAATCAGTCGACGCCCGTCCCCCCAACCAGCACCGCCTTCGTTCATGTACAGTCTACGACAGAACTTGTTGTCATGGCCTGAGGCAATGTATTAGTTCACTTATCTTTTAATAGATGGCCCTTTAATCGCTTCTAATAAAAGGAGGCGGGGTTAATATAGAGGTTGGAAGGAGGAGGAGTCAAATGTGTGTGTGTGTGTGTGTGTTCTAGAACAGCACGCAGAATAAGTTTATTTTAACATAACACACATTAGATTAACCCATGCCGGATCACAAATAAGTAACACACATCAGGTGTTGCGTTATTTATGGAATTTAATATACAGACAATCAAGGTTGTATCCTTCGAACTTCCCATTCCCCCCTCCTCCCCTTCTCTCTGCTGCCTTCCACTATCTCCCCCCTTCTCTCTTTTTCTCTCCCCCTTCTCTCTCCTAACCGAGTATATAATTGTCCTCATCATCGTGCTCAAAGCTGTCCATAAAAATTACTTTGGTGTTTTAATAATACTGTTCTTTTTACCTTTACTGATTCTCAATTATTAACTCGTATTCTATGCTTTACCTTATACAATGTGTTATAGAAAATAAATAGATATGCTCCGTTGCAAAACACTCAAAGTTACCAACCTTAGCGTCCTGGTTAGTTTGAACATTCGTATAAATATATAAGTAATTGAAACGGGATGTTACAATCCACGCATCAAGACAAGTTGGATCACATTGTAATCTAGCTTGGACCAAATTATAACCAAATATATGTATCATACAGACAAGATAATATCGGCTCAGTTAGAGAAAACACTTTAGATGAGCCGAAACGTGTTTCTTTGTAATAAAAACAAATGTTGATATTAGAGTAAATATTTGTTTTCTTCCATACCACAATTCACAGCACTGTGGTTGACCAATTCAAAATCTACCTTAACATGTAATATGACACGCTATGATTATTGCATTATACTTTTCTCAGTGGATTCTTAATTACTAGCTTAATTACAGTGGCTTCCCATTATCAGTAAACAGTTCGGCGCTACCCATTGTAATGATTTACTATAAAGTAAGTCATCGAATTGAACAATTAACGTTAATCCAAGCAATCTGGTTATGTTGTTTTAAAATTGATATAAATTGTTTGGGCTTTTATATTTTTACTTCGAATTGTTTAAATTATCCTCCAAACATAATTAAAAGTATACTATAGCTCTGTGTATGTTACCTTGAATTTAATTTAATATGTATTATTTCACCATCATTATGTTATGGTGAACATTGGAAACACATACACATTATATAATATATATAAAGGGTTCTTAAATGTAAACATTTACAATTTATATTTATTCAATCAATATGATCTCCACCCACAAGCTACATCAACTACCTCCTGTATTCTCGTTGGAGCTGATTACAACATTTCCCAACTTATATTAGGGCGGCGACGGATTCCCCCCCCCCCCCCCCCCCTGAAGGATAAGCCTTTACTACGGCACCTCGTAGCTACATTCTACTTTTCCTATTGTCTGAAGAGTGTAGAGAGGGGAGAAGGGTTGTTGGAGAGAGACGAAGTTGTTGTAGTGGCTTTGTTATGTGTGTTATTAGTCTGTATACGTCGTAAGGCTCAGGATGGCCATGGCACGCACTGAAGACAGCAGCATTTCCTCACTAATGCTAATACCTTTTCTAGTTTGCCTGGACCAGTGTGTGTGTGTGTGTGTGTGTGTGTGTGTGCGTTTTATGTTATCATGTGTGAGTGATTTGTGCCCATTACGTTGTATGTGATCATGTGTGTGATGTGCGTTTTATGTTATCGGGTGTGAGTGTGTGTGTGTTTTGTATCCTGTGTGGGTGTGGGTGGGTTGGTGCTTGCATGTGATGGACAGAGGAGAGAGGTTGAAGCGCCGTCTCCCCAAACATTACAAATTGTGGAGGTCATAAGTATATGTATTATTCAACTTATTCCTTGAGCCAATACAAATAACTTGAATCCTAAGTGTTATTGTTACACTTAATATATATACAAACAAATATAGACGTGTTCTTCGGGAATCGTAGCTTAAGTAGGAAGAGGATAACTAGCGAGGCAGCGAGCAATAGGTGTTGTTCGCTGCCTCGCTAGTTATCCTATTCCTAATCAATATATGTTAGTTATTTTAGTCATCCCTAACATATATTATGTATATGTAAATTCAAAACAATTGCATAGTATTAATCTGCGTATTTTAGAGGGTATCATTTACGTCCGAGAGAGAGAGAGAGATAGAGAGAGAGAGAGAGAGAGAGATAGGTGGGAGGGAGGGGAGAGAAAGCTAGTGAAGAGGAAGAGTTGGGGTGAAAGGGAGAGGGGGAGGAGGGGGAATGGGAAGTGCGAAAGATATAAACTGATTGTCTGTTTAAATTCCATAAATAACGCAACACCTGATGTGTGTTACTTATTTGTGATCCGGCATGGGTTAATCTAATAATATAGCCTGTGTGTTATGTTAAAATAAACTTATTCTGCGTGCTGTTCTAGAACACACACACACACACACACACATTTGACTACTCCTCCTTCCAACCTCTATATTAACACCGCCTCCTTTTATTAGAAGCGATTAAAGGGCCATCTATTAAAAGATAAGTGAACTAATACATTGCCTCAGGCCATGACAGCAGATCTGTCGTAGACTGTACTTCCTCACTTCATCCTTTCACCTCTCATTCGGTCTACCTCTCCCTCTCTGTCCCTCCACCTCGCTCTCATACACCCTCTTATTCATTCTCTCGCTTTCCATACGTTCCATATGGCCGAACCATCTCAAGTTGTTCCTTTTCACACTTTCCAGCACACCTACCTCCACACCACACCTCCTTCTCACTTCCTCATTAGTCTGTCTATCCCTCCATGTAACTCCGCACGCACTCCTTAAGTAATTCATTTCCACTGCTCTCACTCTTGGTTTGAGTCACTCAACCAACGTCCATGCTTCGCTTCCGTAAGTCAGTGTCGGGATTACCACACTGTCATGCAAGGACTTCTTCACTTCCATACTGACCACCCTATTTCTTGTTACTGCTTTTAGCGTTCCTACAACCCTCTTCCCCTGTTGTACCCTCTCCCGCACTTCTTCATCCATAGTCCCATCTTTACTCAATACACTGCCCAGATACTTAAAAGAGCTGACAATCTCCATAGCCTGACCGTTCAGCTTCACCTCACACTCTGTGACTTCACCTCTTTTGAAGACCATAACCTTGCTCTTCCCCGCATTTACCTTCAAATTCCGTTTTTCGCACACTGTTCCAAACTCATTTACCAGACCCTGCAACTCCCATTCATTATCATTCATCAGAACTGTATCATCCGCAAACAGCAGTATAGGTAGCTTCCACTCAATTCCCTCCCTTTTCAGCGATACACCAACATCCACTGCTCTTGATAGTATTTCTTTCATGACTCCATCCATATATACAGTAAACAACCATGGGGACATCACACACCCCTGTTTCAAACCAACATTCAGGTCAAAGAACTCGCTCTGCTCACTCTCCACACGTACTGCCGCCTTTGCACCCTCATACATGCTCTTCACTGCTTTCAGCAACTTGCCCTCTACTCCGTATATTCTAAGTACTTTCCACAAACCTTCTCTATCCACTCTGTCATAGGCCTTCTCCAAGTCCATAAAGGCAACATACACCTTTTGTTTCTTCTCCAGATACTTCTCCACAACACAATTCAGGGTAAAAATCTGATCTACACATCCTCTTCCCTTCCTAAAACCTCCCTGCTCGTCGCCTATCCATTTCTCCGTTCTCACTCACTCTCACTCTCTCAATCACTACCCTACTGTATACCTTCCCTACTACGCTTAGAAGACATATTCCTCGGTGGTTACCACACACTCCTCTTTCCCCTATGCCCTTATATAGGGAGACTATTATGACAGTCTTCCAGTCATCGGGTGCACTCCCCTTCTCCCATGCTAGTTTGCACATTTTCCATACCCATTCTATCACTATCTCACCACCATACCTCAACATTTCCCCACACACTCCATCTGTTCCTGGTGCTTTCCCCAACTTCACTCTTTTCATGGCTTCCCACACTTCTGACCTCCTGATCCCCACCTCCTCCTCCACTACTTCTCTTCTTCTCCCTCCCATACCATATCCAGCTATGTTTGCTGGCTCTTCATTCCTTACATTTAGCAACTCACTGAAGTACTCCCTCCATCTTTCGACTCTCTCTTGCTTCTCGGCTAGCATTCTCCCATTCTTATCTTTCACACCCTTACTGTTTCCCTTGCTACCTTCCCTAACTTTCTTGACTTCTTTCCAGAACAGTTTCTTACTCTCCCTCCATTTTACACTCAGATTCCTTCCAAATTCCTCATCTACTCTTCTCTTACTTTCCTTCACTACTCTCTTCACCACCCTCTTACTCTCCACGTACCTCGCTCGTTTCTGTCTCTCGAAATCTTCATTCCCTCTACTACCCAACCACTCTCTATATGCTTTCTTCTTTTCTTCCACAGCTATTCTTACCTCTTCTGTCCACCATGCTGTACCTTTCACTCCCCTCCCTCTTCTCCTCACTCCACACACCTCCTCACATGCTGCACAGATCTCATCCTTAAACACCTTGCTCATCTCCTCCACTTCCACCATAACTTCCAGGTCGAACCCACCTAGTCGTCTTTCCACTGTTCTCCTGTACTCCTCCCTGACTTCCTCCTCCTGCAACCTCTCCACCCTCCTCACCATTCCACCCTCCTCTCGCCTCCCTCCAGCTCTCCTCACTCACTTCTTTTGTATCCTAACCTTAGCTACCACTACATAATGATCAGACAGACCCCCTCCAATACCCCTATACACCCTAGCATCCATCACAGATTTCTTCATTCGTTCATCCACACATACATAATCAATCAATGACTTTCGTTCCACCACTGTCTTATCCTTCATTGTCAACATCCGTTTCCACGTGTACCTGTGGATCATTCTGTGTCGGAAGAAGGTGTTGGCTATCCACAGCCTCCTCCCCACACATACGTCCACAAGTGCACTACTATTCCCATTCACCTCTGATGGTACCCCCCACCCTCCCACCACTCCCTCAACTTTCCTATCACCCACCTTACCATTCATATCCCCAATCAGAAATATTCTTTCGTTCTTGTCAAACTTCTCCAGGTACGCCGCCACATTCATCCAGAACTCCTCTTTCTTTCTTTCAAGTATATCCTCTGTCGGGGCATACACGCATACAATCACCCACGTTTGTATTCCTACTTTCATTCTCACCCACACAATCCTTGAACCCACAGACCCATACTCTCTTACACATTCCTTCCATTTGCTACTTACAAACAAACATGCACCTTCTCTCGCTGTTCCTTCACTCACTACAGCACACACACCCATTCCACACTCCCACTCTCTCACATCTGAACCTTTCCATTTGGTCTCTGTCATTCCACATACATCCAGCCTGGCATTCACTAACACTTCCAGAACCTCTCTCTCTTTTGTGCCATCATTCATGTCACTAACATTCCACGTAGCCATTCACAGAATGTCCGAAGGTATGTCCTTAGTCGGTCGTGGTTCGTCAACGTAGGTTCCGTCCGCACCCGAGGCTGTTCGTTCGTTTTTCTTTGCTTAGATATTTTTTCCGGGTGGGAGTCGCAAGCCCACCGACCCAACCTCTTTAGTCGCCTCTTACGACACACAGAAGGCACGTGGGGCATGTTCTATTCCCTAACCCCCATGGCTTAAAAAACACCCACCCAATGCCCTCCTTCAAGATATATTTTTTAATTTTCCGACAGAAAAATATCACGGCCCCGGTTCCTCTTAAATTACAGGCTCGCTTTCGTTCGCCAGGAAAAAATCGACACCTAAATGACACGAAAAGTCTTAATATTGACAAAAACATGGGGTGAAAAGTCTAAAATCGACAAACTAATGGACCAAGCATCTTAAAATCTTAAAAGTATTGGGGCTAAAGATGAGGGAAAAAGGGGGCCAGAAAACCAGCCCATCTCCCTTAAGATTGGTTGAAGGTCGGGATACTAAGCTGGTCACAATGTATAGACTATAGTTTAAAGTCTTTCACACAGCATTTGGGACAGAACGTTCATTTTGTAAGATAATGAAAAAGCGAGCCCAAGGACGCGTTTTTACCTTTGAATCTGGCTAATATTAGATAATTTCATGCAGCTTAAGAGGGACCTGTGTCATTCCGAGGGTTGATTGAGATCGTGTTGACCCCTTTGAATCTTATAGGTAAATTATAAGCCAAAGAAAATTGTCTAATGGTAACCAGAATATGGTGACAAATACGTCATTGTGTTGAAGGGGTTAAAGGGGGTGAACTGCTTTTTGTTCTCTCCTGTTCTCTCTCTCTCTCTCTCTCTCTCTCTCTCTCTCTCTCTCTCTCTCTCTCTCTCTCTCTCTCTCTCTCTCTCTCTCTCTCTCTCTCTCTCTCTCTCTCTCTCTCTCTCTCTCTCTCTCTCTCTCTCTCTCTCTCTCTCTCTCTCTCTCTCTCTCTCTCTCTCTCTCTCTCTCTGTGTTGGTTGTATTCATTCGGCCCTATTCCGCCTACTGTTTTAAGATGTTTATCCCCATCCAGGTATCGATTTCTTCCTGGCGAGCGATAGCTAGCCAGCATTGTATGAAGAAATCCGGCCTTGCCGGAGATAAATTTAGCCTGCTATCAAAAACACTTTAAAAAAAACGACACCTGGATGGGGATAAACTTCTTAAAACAGTAGGCTGAATTGGGCCAAATGGATTCAACCCAGAGAGAGAGCGAGAGAGAGAAAAAAAAATGAGGTAATAACAAATATAATGGGAGAGTGTGGAAGAAGCACACCAGTAACATACTGTAAGTAGAAAAAAGAACTCCGAGTCAGAAACAGGTTGATGAGCAAAAACTGGTACCGGTATAATGCCATAATAACCAGCAAGATAATTATACTGAGATGTCTGGTTATATCTGCTGTTGGACTCTGATACGTCGATATATAGTCGATTATATAGTAGGCCAGACATTATGACCACTAAACTCTATAACTGCAAAATGACAAGAGTAATTGAGCATAAGAAATTTTGAGGCAAGAATAGTTTAAAAAAATTTAGAGATGCAGGAAATGAGAGCAATTGGACAATAGCTGGAGGGTTGAGAGCGGTCACCCTTCTTTGGAACAGGTTGAATGGGAGCAAACTTCCAGCAAGAAGGAAAGACGTTAGAAGAGAGACAGAGACGGAAAAGTTTCCCTAGGCATGGAGTCAGCACGGAAGCACAGTTTTTTAGTACAACAGGAGGAACACCGTCCGTCCGTACGCCTTCTTAGTAATTAGCCCAGAGAGGGTGGAAAGTACATCCTTAGAAGAGATTATGATGTTAAGCATTAGTAGGAGATATGGGGGTGGAGAAGGAGGAATAGCACCGGAATCATCCAGAGTGGAGTTTTTAGCTTAAGTGTTAGCAAAGAGTTTAGCTTTGTCAGAGGAAGAAGTGACGGTGGAGCCATCAGAGGGGTAAAGAGGAGGGAAAGAAGAAGAAGAAAAATTGTTGGAGAAGTTTTTGGCTAGATGCCAGAAAGCTTGGGAAGAGCTAGAGTTGGATAGTTCAGTGCATTTATTATTGATGAAAGTATGCTTGCCGAGGCAAAGAACAGATTTGGCTTGTTCCCAGCAGAAAGATAGGAAGTATGAGATTCTTGAGTTTGGAGGCGACAGTACCATTTGAATGCTTCCTTCTTATTGCGGACAGCAGTAGAGCAAGCGTGAGTAAACCAAAAAAATTTTGCACTAGACTGAGAGAAAGAAAATTTAATGTATGCTTCCATGCCCGAGAGCATTACCTCGGTAATGCGTCCAGCACTCTCGGAGGGTCCCCGGCCACGGAAGCAAAAGTCAATCCATGGGAAATCAAAGAAGTACTGCCGGAGAGCCTCCCAGTCGGCAGCGCCAAAGTGCCACAAGCGCCGCCGGCTGGGAGGATTAGGTGGCCGTACCGGAGAGATAGGACAGGTGACAGATATAAGTTTATGGTCAGAGGAGCCTAAAGGAGAGAAAAGATTTACAGTATAAACAGAAGCGTTAGAGGTTAGAAATAAGTCAAGAATGTTGGGCCAATCTCCGAAGCGATCCGGGATACGGTTGGTTTGGTGGACTAACTGCTCTCGGTCATTTAGGATATAAAAGACGTAGGCTTGTTCACCAGGTTGGTCAGTGGAAACAGAGGAGAGCCATTGGCGGTGGTGTACATTGAAAGCTCCTAAGATTGAGATTTCTGTGAAAGGAGAGATGGAGAGAACGTGTTCCACATTAGAAGTTAGATAGTCAAAGAATTTGGATAGTCAGTAGAATTAGGGGAGAGATAAACAGCGCAGGAATACTTAGTGTGAGAGTGACAAGAAAGCTTTAGCCAGAGAGTTGAGAATTCAGAAGAATCAAAGTTGGGAACACGAGAGAAAGCAAGAATGCTGTGTACATAGACGCAACATCCACCTTTGGCTTGAAACTGAGGATAGAGATAGTAGGAGGATACAGAGAAAGGTTTGCTGTCAGTAGTCCCAGACAACTGTATATACTGTATATATAGAGTGGTGGTGTCTGGTAGTTGTGGAGTGGTGGTGTCTGTTAGGGGTGGGGTGGTAGTGCCTGGTAGGGGTGGAGTGGTAATGTCTGGTAGTGGTAGTGTGGTAGTGTCTGGTAGGGGTGGAGTGGTAGTGTGGTAGTGTCTGGTAGGAGTAGTAGTAGTGTGGTGGTGTCTGGTAGTAGTGGAGGCACCACAGGTGTGGCTATGCTCAGTTGGATGACAATATTCGTCTAGAGGTAGACACAGCTGGGGCCCTTTGTCCTCGTTTGGTCACACACACACACACACACACACACATATATATATATATATATATATATATATATATATATATATATTTTATATATATATATATATATATATATATATATATATATATATATATATATATATATATATACATACATATATATACTGTATATATATAAATGTTACATGGAATCTGCGTAATCAGGGATTTCCCGAAATCCCTAGTGAATTTGTGAACTAAAGTTATATACGTGCTTATAATTCTATGTTCTTATTATTTCAAGTTGCGTTATATAATTGTATGTGCTGTAAAATTTTGGTAACGTTAAAATGGTAAATAAAGTAAGGAAAGGAGGACACAAGAGGGAAGAGTCAGTGAAAGATGAAAATGGAGAATTACTAGTGGAACCAGTTGAAGTGAGGAAAAGATATGCCGAGTATTTTGAATCTTTGTTAACCCTTAATTAGCGGCGAGCAACATAAGTCGAGTTAAATAAAGCTGGACTATGTGGCGGCGCTCGACATAGGTCGAGTGGCAATTTCAGCACGTAATGTGGCTGAGAGAGAGAGACAAGTGGTGGCAGGAGACTAGCGAGCGTATGACTGCTCCAGACCACCGCGGCGAACCTACTGACACAAATCTCAGCTCCCTCCTCCCTCTCTCACTCGCTACATACTCAATTATGTACCGAAAGTACCGAATTACCTGCTTTTTGCAATCGCGTTGCACGGTTATTGCAAGAAAACTATCCATCATACAAGGATCGTTATGGTGTCATTCGAAAGCTCTGTTTATGCCCTTTCAGGGATAGGTACTTGTTTTACGTTCTGGGTCTTATTTAGGCATGAAAATGATCACGTAAACAGCCCTATTTTGGCTAAAAACACCCCGCTGTGCGGTACATATAAATAAACCGCATAGGCCGCTCGTAAGGTGTTAAGTACAAGAGATGGAAGAGAAGCAGTGATTGAAGCAGAGGTGGATGGAGATAGGTTACCCAGGCCACCCAGGTGGCAGGGAATGAATGAAAGGATTGAGGAAAATGAGGTGAAAGAAGCAGTGAAACAAATGAGAGCGGGAAAAGCAGAAGGTTTGGATGGTATTGCTGTGGAGTGTATAAAGAAGGGTGGAGATGTGATAATAGATTGGTTGGTGAGACTTTTCAATGTGTACTTTGCTGTGTCAATGGTACCAATAGACTGGAAGAGTGCATGTATTGTGCCGTTGTACAAGGGGAAGGGAGATCGGCAGGAGTGTTCAAGTTATAGAGGTATTAGTTTATTGTCAGTGGTTGGAAAGCTGTATGGCAGGGTGTTGATAGAGAGAATAATAAAGTGTACGGAAGTTGCAATAGGAGAAGAACAGTGCGGTTTTAGGAGGGGAAGAGGGTGCGTGGATCATATGTTTGCAGAAAGACAGTTATGCGAGAAGTATTTAGAGAAGCATAAGGAGATATTTTGGGCTTTTATGGACTTGGAAAAAGCGTATGATCGTGTGGACCGTGAAGCAATGTGGAAGGTGTTAAGGATTTATGAAATAGGAGGAAATTTGTTAGAAGCAGTTAAGAGTTTTTATGAAGGGAGCAGAGCATGTGTGAGAGTAGGAAATGGTGAGTTGAGTGAATAGTTTGAGGTAAAGGTAGGTTTGCGACAGGGTTGTGTAATGTCACCATGGTTGTTTAATATGTTTATGGATAGTGTGGTGAGGGAGGTGAAAAGGAGAACTATGGGAAGAGGATTGGATTTAGTAGGAAAGAATGGTAGAGATTGGGAGTTGAATCAGTTGCTGTTCGCTGATGACACAGCATTGGTGGCGGATTCTGATGAGAAACTGCAGCGGGTAGTCAAAGAGTTTGGTGTGGTTTGTGGAAGGAGGAAACTGAAGGTGAACGTCAATAAAAGTAAAGTAATGGTGTGTAATAGGGGAGAGCATAGGGTGAATCTAGATGTGAGGCTGGATGGGGAAATATTGGAACAAGTAGAGTGTTTTAAATATCTAGGAGGAACGATAAGCAGGAGTGGAGGTATGGAAGTGGAGGTAAAACAGAGAGTGTGTGAAGGAAGGAAGGTTTTCGGAGCAATGGGAAGTATGTGGAAGACGAGAAATCTCGGAGTGAAAGTAAAAAGTGCACTGTATCAAGGAATTGTTGTGCCAACAGTGATGTATGGGGCTGAGACATGGGCTCTGAAGAAAAAGGAGAAAAGAGGGCTGGATGTGATGGAGATGAGCTGCTTGAGGAGTATGTGTGGAGTTACTCGTAAAGACAGATTGAGGAATGAAGAGATACGTAGGAGAGTGGGGCAGCAGGAACATTTGTCAGCCAGAGTGGACAGAAGGGTGCTGAGCTGGTATGGTCATGTTGAACGAATGGGAGATGAAAGGCTTACAAAGAGAATATGTGAGTCAGGTACAAGGGGAGATAGAAGGGCAGGAAGACCCCCATTGAGATGGAGAGACTGTGTAAGAAAGGCTTTGAATGATAGAGGAATGACTATAGATCAGGCAGGGGATGTGGTGGTGGACAGGAGTGAATGGAGAATGCTTGTGAATAGTTGAGTGAACACGTGGTCATTTGGAGTAAGGGGTCGGGCGCAAGTTGGACTAGATAATAGTCCATCAGGCGCCTGGCCCGGGGAGACGATTAATATGAAGGGTGTGCCTGGAAGTGTGGTGGGAGGGCTTGTGGCTTTGGCTCCGCTGCATGTCTGCCTGCCGAGATCGGAACCTCTCCGGGTGGTCAGGGGCCGGGGGAGTGCTGGAGCGACCTTGGTAACCCTGGTCTCTGGGTCTTCTCCTGGGTGACCTGGATGTGTGAGAGTTTGTGTTTTTTATCTGTGTTTATTTTTTGTTTTATGTTGTTTTTGTGTTTTCCCTGTTCTTGCTCTGTCTTGAGTCGGCTACCCTTTGGGGATTGGGCCTGAGCATATAGATAGATAGATAGATAGAAAATGTGCCAAGCTAGATAAATAAATGATTAATATTTATTTAATTAATTACCGGTATTTACTAAAATTTGAAAGTTTATTAGTATAGTCCTATAATATTCAGTTCGGAAAGATATATGGTAGTTTGGTTAAACTGGACCTAACCTAATCTGTCCACTATAAGATATCCTAAATATAGGGCATGGTATCAGAAATATTTTGAAATTAAATATTTAATATTACGAATTCAATAGGGATTTCGTGAAACTCTTGATTACACAGATTCCCTGTAATATATATATACTCTCTCTCTCTCTCTCTCTCTCTCTCTCTCTCTCTCTATATATATATATATATATATATATATATATATATATATATATATATACTGTAGGTAGATAGATAGATAATGCATGCGATCGGACAGTTCTATTTGCTTATCTTTGGTAGGTAATTTGTGTATAAACCTGAGAGTTTTGGGGCACAAGTGTGTGTTTCTGTCCCTCCACATGTGGGCGATGGTGCATCTAAACGCATATGTGCGTGTATGTGTGTCTGTGGTCGTGTATGTGTGTGATTGTGTGTGTATATATGTGTGCCTATGGCCTTGTATGTGTGCCTTTGTTTGTGTGTGTTTGTGCGCCTGTGGTAGTGTATGTGTGCCTGTTGCCGTGTATGTGTGTCTCTGTGTGTGTGTTTGTGTGCCTGTGGTAGTGTTTGTGTGTGTGCCTGTGGTCGTGTATGTATGTATGTGTGTGTTTGTTGGATTTACAGTATACGTCACTCTTTTCAGTGTATTGTGTGCACTATATGGTTGGCTGATATTCCATATACATATCTGCACTACGTATATTTGTACTTTGTCTGCGTATATCTCTGTAGTGATATGGTGTGTAAATAATAATAATAATAATAATAATAATAATAATAATTCGTTTCAATTCAACAACCATAATCGTAAAAAATACAAGCATTGGCTACAGTTCACAAGAGTCAAATTGCAACAATTAGGTTAGTCTCTAACAATGTGAACTTGATGCCCTATGAATGATATGTCCTCATATAATCTGGATAATCATTGCAAGTCAACAAAATAATCAGAGAATGTGTAATTGTGCATACACATATGAACAAGCACACACACATAAACATAGGTCACATACGATAATAAAAATAATCGGTTTATATTATTGCGATAGCCAAAGAGAATCCACTAACTCGTCTACAGTCAACAGACTGACCCTGGTTGTCACAAGGAAACCTTTACACTGTCGGAGAGGTAAAACATGGGCACTGAGACAATGGCACCCACTCATAATCTACCATACTACCACTACCAGACACTACCACTCCACCCCTACCCTACCAGACACTACCACTACTACTGTGGGAGAGGTAAAACATGGGCACTGAGACAATGGCACCCACTCATAATCTACCATACTACCACTACCAGACACTACCACGTACACTACCACTACCAGACACTACCACTCCACCCCTACCAGACACTACCACTACTACTGTGGGAGAGGTAAAACATGGGCACTGAGACAATGGCACCCACTCATGATCTCCTCGGCCAGGAATATTTGTTTACAGAAATCCCACCTGCAGTTAGAGGAATTCATTCTCTCTGTATTTAACACCTTACGAGCGGCCTATGCGGTTTATTTATATGTACCGCCCAGCGGGGTGTTTTTAGCCAAAATAGGGCTGTTTACGTGATCATTTTCATGCCTAAAGAAGACCCAGAACGTAAAACAAGTACCTATCCCTGAAAGGGCATAAACAGAGCTTTCGAATGACACCATAATGATCCTTTTATGATGGCTAGTTTTCTTGCAATAACCGTGCAACGCGAGTGCAAAAAGCATGTAATTCGGTACTTTCCCATATAATTCAGTATGTAGCGAGTGAGAGAGGGAGGAGGGAGCTGAGATTCGTGTCAGTAGGTTCGCCGCGGTGGTCTGGAGCAGTCATACGCTCGCTAGTCTCCTGCCACCACTTGTCTCTCTCTCTCAGCAACATTACGTGCTGAAATTGCCACTCGACCTATGTCGAGCGCCGCCACATAGTCCAGCTTTATTTAACTCGACTTATGTGGTGAGCCGCTAATTAAGGGTTAAAGGAGCCCACCTCGCTATTTTTCTCTTTCTCTCCCTCTATCTTTGGCTTGTATCCATTCGGCCCCATTCAGCCTACTATTTTAAGACGTTTACCCCCATCCAGGTGTCAATATTTTCCTGGCGAGCGGTAGCGAGCCAGCATATATATATATTTTTGTTTTGACAGCAAGCTAAATTTGTAAATTTTTCGATAAAAATATTTTTCCGGCGAAGCCGGATTTCTCCATACAATGCTGGCTCGCTATCGCTCGCCAGGAAGAAATCAACACCTGGATGGGGATAAACATCTAAACACAGTTTGGCGATTTCCAGACCTTTTGCCCAATTTTTTTGCCAATATATATATATATATATATATATATATATATATATATATATATATATATATATTTTTTTTTTTATTTTTTTTTTTTTTAAGAGACAATGAACGGAGGAAGGAAAAACGCAGATAATACACAAAGGTCCATGTGCCTAAAGGCATCCTCCATTCATAATATGTTTGTAACAACTGGATTTAAACTTTTGTAGATTGTAAGTTTGTGGAAAGCAACTCGAGGGAAGTGAATTCCAAAGAGTAGTAGTTCTAGGGATAATTGAATTTTGATAGGCAGAAGTTCTGCATTGTGGAGGAGAAAGTGTAAATTCATGGGCGCTCTCAGCTGCCCTAGTTCTACGGGGAAAGATGTGGACTTGCCAGGAAAAAATTGACACCTAGATGGGGATAAACGTCTTAAAACAGTAGGCTGAATGGGGCCGAATGGATTCAAGCCAGAGAGAGGGTTTCGACTTGGGATCATAATTGGCAACAGTACTCTTAAATGGATAATTAGTTGTGTCATTAATTCAGGGGGGTGGAGTTGTACGCCCCTGGTTACCTGCCTCAGCTCTCTGTGCAGACCCGCACACACGAATCAATGACACCCTGAGGTTAGCCAGCTCAGCCGCCTTCTGCAGAGTTTTTGGTTGCTTTTCTTACAGGTTAAGAGTCAAGTCACTGCCAGTACATTTACAAAATTGCTCTAACAACACTAATTGCTTCACTGCCTCAAAAGTAGTTGCCTTCTCCGATCTTAACAAATGCTCAAATGCATCTGACAGCTCTCTAGTGTGTTCCTGGAAAGTACTCTCCTTTCTCTTGGAAACAGCCCTAAATTTCAGCCTATAGGTCTCTGGCTGCAACTCATACGCCCTCAGGACAGCCTCTTTCAACGCCTCATAATTCACGCAGGAATCTAGGGGCAAAGCATCATATGCCTTGAGTGCTTTCCCCGTCAAACATGACGAAACAAGGGCTGCCCACTTCTCCTCGGGCCATTGGTGCTCCTGGCACTTTTTCTCGAACCGGAGAACAAATTTGGTAACTCCTAACTCATCAAACACTGGAACCAACTTTAGTAGATGCGACAGGGACTGGTCATGGGGGCGACCCCCCTGGACGACCCGGTTCCTTGTCACCTCTACACGCGTTTTTTCTAGATCAACATCGGCACAATACCTTGCAGACTCATACTTGAGCTCAGCCTCTCGCTGCTGCTGCTGTGCCTGAGCTCAGCCTCATGCTTTCGCTGCTCGAGCTCAGCCTCATACTTCCGCTGCTCGAGCTCAGCCTGTCGCTCTTGCTGCTTAAGTTTGGCGAGCTCGAGCTGAAACAACATCTCGGAAGACAAACCCTGAGGAGGGGGTGCTACTATTGGGGACCCACCCCTTGAATCACCTAGAGGCATACCCAACCGCCAGCGGCCATTGGCCTGCGGGAACGTACCCGGCTCCGGAGCCCGAGGGGGCGCCATGATAGGAGTCGAGTGGAATGGGGGCTGGGCCGAAGGTGCCCCAGCTCCCGCTCCACCCGAAGCCCCATGCACCCCACCGAGCACCCAGGTAACCAGCTCACCTCTCGACAAACCGCTAGTACCGGAAAACCCTAAGACCGTTGCTACACACTGCAGTCCGTACCGGTCCAGCCCCGACATCCGGTCTGCCGACACAGGCTCCTCCAAAAAAATCCGAGCATCCACCTCATTGTTCACCACCCGAACGCCGTTAGACAACTCCACCTTCTCCAACTCCTCGCCTGTCTCTCGCAATGTGCCCTCACTATGTTCAGACCCATCCAGTGACATGATGGAGTCAACAAAAACAAATCTCAAGTCAAGACAAAAGTAGCCAAACTCTCGCGTAGCTTTATTCACAAAAATATTCGAAGATGTTCTTGAGTGCAATATTAGGTCACCAATAAACTCCAACAAGTTCTATATATCCTCAAAACAATGTCCACTGCCAACAATGCGAGAAATAAATTCAACCCCAAATGGCAATAAGATTTCTCAAAAAAAAAATGTAATATTCAGTTACTATATACTGGTCTAAGGTTGCCATTTGTTACGACCGGCACTACGAAATAAACAAGGGCACTTAATAATGGACTAGATGATAGGCTATATCTGCAACAACGGTACGCTAATTCCAAACCCTCGAACTATTACGCCGGTGAAGAAAACACTTAAACCCTCCAGAGTTAATCTACTGGATAATGGGGTATTAATTAACTGGGTTTTAGTGCAATTCTACAAAGGCTTTCCGGTTACGGCAAAGCCTACTCACAACAGGAGTACTTTACGTTAATAAAATGCTCTCAAGTAATAACAATGCTTAAATAAACTATAACAAGATTTAATAAAGGAGTATATGCTTACGTTAACTTTAGTGTGAGTCTGAACTCAACACTAAACTCTTCAATGCTCTATGAAAACACTGGAAGTCTAGTCCTACAGCAAACAGATATGGAATCTTCTGAAAACGTCTGATGCTCTAAGATGCTCGTCGAATATAGAACAGAAATAATGCAGGGGCAGGACACCAAAGCGTGTATCTTAAATACACCAATAAGTAGGATACAAATATATAACAAGGGAGTGCAACAACTCTGTGACAGAACTAATAATAGCCACACAAAACAGTACTTCATTAGCCAAAGTAACAGCCATACTGGGTTGTGCACCAAGCATCAACCTAGGCTAAAATAATACGTGAATAATTCCTAAAGCATACACAGTTAAAGTTAATAAACACAATGCTGTCTTTATTACTAATAAAGTCTAGCAGCGGCATAAAAGGTACCAGGAGGCTAGGCAGAGCGCAAGCATGCTCGTAGCCTACTGTCTCCCCTTGAACAGATTTCCCTTATGTTACGTTAAGTGACTAGGAGGCTCTCTTGGTAAGTCCAGATCTCAAGTATCTGGTCTTACCCTGGCGCTCCACAAAGGTCAACAAAATGAGGTAGCGAGCATACAAGTAACTGTAGGCAAATGCTCTTCGCTTGTATACTGCTACACTCGCAAAGGAAAAATATGCACAAGGGTTACCGGCACCTAGCTCCGTCGAAGTCGTACAGGCTCTGACTTTCCATGTACATAACTCAGACAACGACTAAAGATACCCTCCACTGTCTAGCAATAAATAGTAACAAAGAACAACTCAATAATTAGAAGCACCCAATGATAATATGATTCATGTGACTTTGACTAATAATCCCTAAAGCTAGTGCAAAACATGTATGTGAGAACTGGTGCTGGTAATACGACTGGCCGACTATGGAAGTCGTATGCAGAACCAGAAGGGATAAGTAATTGAATAAAGATGAGAAGTAATGGAAAAGAAGAAGTTCAGAGAGAGAAACAGCAGTACAGGTGGTTAGATTTGGGACAGATTGCAAGGGACGTCTAGGACCAAGCACACCATGCCAAGCTCTAAGGAGACACGTGGGCAGGAGACTCCAAGCACCAACACTAGGACAGCGGCTCCCAATCACAGACCACTACGTCATGAAGAGCAAGCGTCCTATGACGTAGCCAGGCCCGCCGGCCAATCAAGAGCGTGGGAAACCCCGCCCGAGCGAGGAAGGCACACGTACATACACACGCACATAATACAACGTCGCTGCCTCCCTCGCTCTCTCTCTCCTTAACTTCACACTGCATATCTTATACTCTATCACTGATATAAAATACTTCCAAGTGTCACAGACAAGAATAAAGACCACCACTGATCTGGCTGTGACTACATGAATACTAAGAAAGAAAGAACATCGTTCTACGATTATTATAGCCCATTTCACTGCCCTGGCGAGCGCTAGCGAGTACGAGCACATTCTGGCAAGCTGGCCAGCGTAACACCGTATATCCTAGATACTGGACCGTACTCTTTACAAAGGTGCATTTCTTAAGATTTACCACCAGATTGGCATCAGCAAGATTTAAGAACAGCAATCTAAGTTGGTAAAGATGCTCCTCCCATGACTGTGAAAAGATAATAATATCATCGATGTAGACAACGCATCCAGGTACCCCTTCAGTCACCAAATTCATGAGGCGCTGGAATGTAGTTGGAGCGTTTTTCAAGCCGTAGGGCATTACGTTACAGCCGAAGGCTTGATTATTGACTACAAAGCATGATATTTCCCTCGCTCTAGGGGTGAGAGCTACTTGCCAATATCCCTTCATTAAGTCAATCTTGCTGATATAGGTGGCTGTACCAATCTGGTCAATGCAGTCGTCGATCCGTGGCAGTGGGTAGGTATCGTTCTTTGTGACAGCATTAACTTGCCTATAGTCCATACATAACCTATGGCTCCCGTCTGGCTTTGGCACAAGTATGACCGGACTACTCCACTGGCTTAAGGCCCTAGTGATCAGCTCGTTGGACAACATGAAGTCAAGCTCGACCTGCAGTATACTCCTGCGTTGTGGTGAGACACGGTAGGGGGCTAGTTTAATGGGTGTTGCATCCCCTACGTCGATGTCGTGCACGGCCAAAGAAGTGAGCCCTGGAGTATCACGGAACACACTGGGAGACTGAGATAAAACAGAGATTAGTTGGTTCGCTTGATCAGAGGGAAGATGACATAGTTTAGATGGTAATTCCCCCCAAGCTACTGAGTTATACTTAAAGTTGGATAGGCTACATGACAAGTCAAAGTCTGCATGGATACCTTCAGGCTCTGGAACAGTCTGTTGCGGGTCAGTAAGAGAACTGAAGACTTCGTCCGCACCAGGCTGTCCACAAGTCCTGACATTCACTGCCACAGTGGGAGAATCTGGAGGAGAGGAATCAGGGGACCTATGGTAGGGTTTCAACATATTTATATGGAATACTTGTGTGGGCTTTCTCCTGTCTGGGGTAGTTACTAGATAATCGGTAATGCTCACCCTCTGAATGATCTTATATGGGCCCCTGAACTTGGCAGATAAAGGTTGGCCAAAAAGGGGGAGCAGGACCAAAACCTCATCACCGGGCTGAAATTCCCTCTCACAGGCTTTTCTGTCATACCAGTTCTTCATGGAGCTTTTAGCCACTGTCAAGTTTTGAGCTGCAAACTCACATGAGGATCTCAGCCGGGTTTTGAAATCTGAAACATACTTGAGGAGGTTTTGGTTCCCCTCCTGGCCAACTAGGCTATCCTGCAATAGTTGCAAAGGACCTCTTACCTGGTGACCGAAAACTAGCTCATTAGGGGAAAAACCCAGGGATTCACTTGGAACCTTACGAGTAGCAAATAAAAGAAAAGGTACCCCCTTATCCCACTCAACTCCGGTCTCTGTACAATATTTATGCAACATGGCTTTCAAAGTTTGATGAAACCGTTCGAGAACCCCTTGACTCTCTGGGTGGTAGGTGCTCGACTTAACATGCTCGATACCCAACTCCTTCAGGGACTGCTGAAAAATGTTAGAGGTAAAATTAGTTCCTTGATCACTTTGCACCTCATGGGGGAAACCCATTCTGGTGAAGAATTTGAGCAGTTCCTTGATGACAGTTGGATCAGAGGTAGTCCTTAAGGGACTCTGGGTAGCGCGTTGTCATGTCCATAATAGTTAATAAATAGTTACCTTGGGAAGTCTTAGGCAATGGGCCTACAATGTCCACTACCACCCGAGTAAAAGGATTCTCGAAGACGGCCAAGGGCACCAGAGGATGTACAGGCACCTTCTGATTGGGTTTTCCTGTCATCTGGCAGGTGTGACACACTCTACAAAACTCCACTACTTCTGCACATATTCCTGGCCAGTGAAAGTGGGCTCTGATTCCGTCTAGAGTTTTTCTCACACCTAGGTGTCCTGCCAATGGTATACAATGTGCCATTTCCAAGATATCTCTACGACAAGGTTTGGGGACTACTACTTGATGGACGTGCCAGGCCCCGTCATCGATTGGTCTGTGTGGCTGTCTCCATCTACACCACAATACTCCTCCTTTGAGGTAGAAACATTCACCACCCTCCTTCTCACATTCCTCTTCACTCACGGCCCTGGCAGCTAACTCCTTGCATTCTCTATCATCTCTCTGTAGCTCTACCAGGCCACTAGGACAATTTGGAGGGGTTTCATGGTCATCGTTAGGGTCAAGATGAGCCATAAAGGTGTCAGATAAATCCACCTCAGTCACATCATCAGGCACAGTTGGAGCGTCATTCACACTCTCATCATCCCTTTCATCAATTCTTACATTCGGTACATTTCTGTCTGAGGGAACTGCTACTTGAGACATTGAACGTGTGACAGCACACAGGGAAAACTGTTGGCATCTCCTTTTCGAGCTCACCGGTTAGTGGCTCGTTAACAGGGGAAAGTGACAAAATGGGGTCTGGTCGGACCTTCTCACCTGCTACATCATTCCCCAAAAGGAGTGTTACCCCGGGCACAGGGATATCTTGGGACCTATACAAAGCTATGGTGGCCTCACCCTGTAGTAACTCACATTCAATTTCGCCTTTTACCAAGTAAGCATAAAATTGGCCTCCAGCACCTCTCATTATAACTGGTTCGCCAGGTGGGCACTCAGTGTAAGGATTCACCATGAGGGTGCTAGTAGAACCTGTGTCTCTCAGAATTTTTACCTCATGCATGCAACCATTTAATCTCACGTTGCCAGATGAAATAAAGGGACGGTAACTGTCCTGCACCGATGGTGAAATTAGTATTGGCTTAACCCTACTGGGTTGCACCACGCATGCTACTACACCCCTGTCTAGATGGTTTACGTTAGCTGCTAGGTACTCCTTCTGTCGGGAGTCCTGCATTAAAGGCACATATGGAGTTTGAGATATGGCGGCGACTGTTTGCCCCGATCTCTCGGTTCTCTCCTTGGCCCAGCACTGATAAGCTAGGTGGCCTCTCTTGCCACAAAAAGTACATACTTTAGGGAATACGGGAACATTCCCTCTTTGAGCATTACTATTACTTTGGGCCCCACCTGTTACCATTGCCCTGAGTCGCATTTTTAGTTGGGGGGAACAATTCTATTTTGGCTAGCTGGGGAAGACGTTACAGGCTTGAGACTGGGTCTGTCAGATATGTGATTGGGATACTTAGAATTAGAACTAGAATTATCGTAAGGCTTCTTTCCACGAAATTTGTTGTTGAGCACGTATGTGTCAGCCATGTCAAATGAGTACAAAGGAAATCAAGCAACAACAGGTCTAGTGACCTTCTAGGCTGCTTGTCCTCCAAAACACTGAGGATCAAGTTTCCAAACAGTGGTTTAGAGTGGGTAAGGGAATATTGGAAAGGGAACTACTGCCCTGGAACTAATGTCCGTGGCAGGACTAGGAAGTTAGTAGGGGACATATGGGTTAGTAACTGAGGGGAGGATAAAATAAAGTTATTCATTTACAAACGCAGTCAGTCGCGGGTTTGATGCGAGATATTTGTCTAGGCGGAGTTTAAATGAATCAACGGTGCTGCAGTCTATTACATCTCGGGGAAGCCCATTCCACAAATTGACAACTCGTTTGAAGAAGAAATTCTTAGATTCGTGTGAGTTAAAAGATTTACCAATAATTTTGCAACCGTTTCCCCGCGTGTAATTAGATTGGTCGATAGTGAAGTACTTACTACAGTTCATGTTGTCGATGCCTTTGATGATTTTGAACACTTGAATTAAGTCACCTCTTAATCTGCGCTGGGTTAAAGGAAATAGATTTAATTCTCTAAGACGCTCTTCGTATGGTTTGTACTTTAGGCTAGGTATAAGTTTGGTAACTCTACGTTGAACTCGTTCTAGCTTGTTTATGTCTTTTTGGTAATAAGGGCACCAGCATTGAACGCAGTATTCCAGAAGAGGGCGGACTAAGGAATTGTAAAGGGTTAGGATAACGTCTTTGGATTTATGCTCAAATGACCTGCCTATAAAGCCGATTATTTTGTTTGCCTTCTTAACAACTTCTGAACATTGTTGACTCGGTTTTAGGTTACTCGATATTGTTTCTCCCAGATCGGTTTCTCTGTTTACATTCTTAAGCTGAGTGCCATTCATCGAATAGTTTGCTTTCTCATTTAGGTATCCGATATGTAGTACTTTACATTTATCCGCATTGAAACTCATTTGCCAAATTTGGGCCCAATGTGGCAATTTATCTAGATTGTGTTGCATATCGTCAACTTGATCTTTTGAGAGTACGCTATTTGCAATTTTTGTATCGTCAGCAAATTTTGAGATTGTACAGGTGAGACCCTTATCTATGTCGTTGATGTAAATTAGAAAGAGAATTGGTCCTAGTACCGATCCCTGGGGTACCCCGCTACTTACATTGGTCCCTTTAGATGCCTTACCGCTTATGACTACTCTTTGCTTTCTGTCGCTGAGCCAATTTTCTATCCATTTCAACACACCGTCTTGTATTCCATGCGCTTTTAGTTTTAGCAGTAAACGTTTGTGGGGAACTTTGTCAAAGGCCTTTTGAAAATCAAGGTATATAATATCTATAGCTTTACTCTCATCGTAGAGGTTGAGGATATCGTGGAAGAAGTCTAAGAGGTTTGTTAAACAGGAACGTTTTTTACGAAAGCTGTGATGAGTATCTTTAAGTATGTTATTTTCCTCTAAGTGATTTACGAGTCTGTCTCTTATAACCGTTTCTAGCATTTTACATACAACTGAGGTTAAGCTAATTGGACGATAGTTACTGGGTAGGGATTTGCTGCCTTTTTTTAATATCGGTGTTACGTTGGCTATCTTCCACTGATCAGGCATAGTTCCAGACTGCAAGGATTTATTGAATAGTAATGTCAGTGGTTTGGAGAGCTCATCCTTAGCTTCCTTTAGAACTCTAGGCGAGATTGTATCAGGTCCAGGCGTTTTATTTACCTTGAATTTATCTAAACAATTCAATACTTCTCTCTCTGTAACGGTGATATTGCTTAGAACATCTGAATTATCTGAATCGGCGATGGTGTAGGGATATCACTGAGGTCTTCTGTTGTAAAAACTGATGCAAAGAAGGTATTGAGGGCATTACTCATTTGTACTTCGTCTTTGGTGTATTCTCCATTTTCATCGACTAACGGTCGAACAGTTGAAGTAACTACTTTTTTCTTTCTGATATAACTATAGAATTCTTTCGGGTTTGTTTTACTTTGATTCGCAATATGTAACTCTAGGGTCTTTTTACTTTGCTTAATTAACTTTTTGGCTTTGCGTCGTAGCTCTACAAATTTCACCCGTTCTTCGTCATTTTGTGAGGATTTTAATCTATCATTAGCAAATTTTTTAGCAAACAGGCAGTTTGAAATATCTTTATTCAACCATTTGGGCTTATTATTATGGCCTGGACGCCGTATTTTCGATGGTATGCAGTCTTGCACTGCTTTTAGGTAAGTGGTTTCGAATAACTTCCAAGATGTATTTATGTCGTTATTGTTAATTAAAAAGCTCCAGTCAGTTTCTTTAAACATAGCTCTAAGTTTATGAAAGTTTGCTTTCTTGAAATTAGGGATTTTTTCGATGCTACTATTTGGTTCGTTACTAGTAAACTTTAAAGTGAAAGTTATCGTACGATGGTCGCTGTTACTGAATTCATCACCAACATTCAAATTCTCTATTAATTCTTCTTTTGTTGCAAGTACAATGTCAAGAACGTTATTACCACGGGTCGGTGTTCGAACAAATTGATAAAGCGAACTCTCTTGCAAGTTCGTATACAAGTCATGTCCAGAGTGTGAAGTAAGAGTATCGCCCCACTTGGTCACAGGTAAATTAAAGTCGCCAATAAATACGGTATCTTGTGAGTTACTTACATCTGCAATTTGTTCATAAATTTCTCGATCAGTTTGCACTGATTGAGCAGGAGGTCTGTATATTAATGCAAGTATTATTTTTGTACCTTTATTATTCTTTATTAGCACAAAAGATGTGTTGACGTTCACAATTTGAGGTTTTGACAAGAGGGTCGGGTTAAGACTTTCTTTGATATAAAATAAAACGCCACCTCCATTTTTATTTATTCGGCTTTTCTCAAACATTACATAACCGGGAAGTGAATACTCTGCTAAAAAGTCTCTATCTACTGTATTGAGCCAAGATTCTGTTATACCAATCACATCATAATTTTCATGTCAGCGGCGTCGGCAAGACAATCTACCTTTTTCCCCCTCAAATGATAGGTTACAGAAGAATCAATTTTCCATAGGAAATTTTCTAACAGGACCAACTCCTTCAGATCGTTGTAGCTTGTGACTTTCTTACTCTTGACCCAATGATTGAAAGTTTTAGTCATTGTCCTGGCAAATACCTTATGGGTTTCTTCTACTTTCTTCTGTTTTGTACGGAAAGATTGCCTGTAAGCCTCAGGCTGTAATTGATAGGTTTTTAGGATAGCTTCTTTGAGATTGTCATAATCCTGCCTAACCTCTGCTACTTCTGACAAATACGTGGCTCGAGCCTGCCCTATAAAAACGGTTTGTAACATAAAAGGCCATTGATCTCTTGTCCACCTCATACCTCCAGCAACTTCCTCAAACAAAACAAAGAAATCCTTCACATTATCCTCAGTGAAAGGTGGAATGACACTGGTCATAGTCAATCCCAGAGGGGGAGCAATTAAGGGAGCATTTGTATCGACATTTAGTTGAGCTATACGATATTGATATTGATATTGTTCGGTCGTTGCTCTCGCTTGTTCGGCTTTTATTCTGGCTAGTTCTAGTACTTGATCAACGGTAAAACCAGGTGGCATTTGTTCATCAAGTTGGCTAGGTTTACTCGGAATCCCACCAACTGCTCCGTCACCCTCCCCGCCTTCTACAGGGAACAGGTGGGTTTTTATGGTCTGAGCCACCTCTACTTTGGACATGTTTGAGACAGTTAACTGGAGATGTGAGGCAAGCACTTTCAGTTCGGATTTTGACAGACGGTCAATATCAGGGGCTGTGGGTTCTGATTCTATGAAAACTCGAGCATCTTCGTCATTAATTAGATCAGGCATGATTAATATTTGATTTTTAAGTAGTGAAACGGTAATGAAACTGAGTGAAACTGTATGAAACGAATCCTGGCAAGGTCGCCACTCTTCTCTTACGTATCTTGATCCTCAAGTGGTTAACTTGATGAAACTAGATAGCACAGAGATATATATATTAAGGTATCAGTCAGCTGAAGGCAAAACGAAAGTAAAATATAATAAAATTATTTCCTGTTGTTGCTTCCTTTCCTTTTGGATCTTAGGACTTGATAACCTTTATTGACTGATATTTTTTAATTATGAAAAAATACTGAAACTAATGAAAGTCATGTAGTATTTATAAAGAATTATTATTTAACCGAAGCTTAGTAGGCTATGGTTATGAACCGAATAAGTTATATCTAAAGAAGGACTATTAATTATATATCAAGTCTTGAAAGATAAATATTATGGTAAGAATATTTCTGTCTCTTACCCTTTTTTAAATGAATAGATAGTTTTCTTATATCATGTCCTTTTATTTATATTTAATGTAGTTATTATTCTTGGTTCTTGTCTTACGTTAATAGTATTATATTATTATTATCAGGATTAATATCAATGTCACATAAAAAGTTAGATATATATTTAATAATTAGATATATGTATTTCTTAACCACGTAACATTGAGGTTTGATTATGAGTAAATTAAGTTACAGGATCGCTTCATAGATTCGATTCAGGTCTCACTCAAAATAATATGAAAAGCAAAAATAATATTTTGAAGCTAAAAGAATTTTCCTCAGCTTAGGAAATCACTAGAAGTAACATTAAAACAGCCATGTTAGTCTAAGGCGATATTACTAATATGAGACAATAGTATCACCGTTCTTGTTCTTACCAGCAATGTAAGGTTAATGAAAAGAAAATTAAAGAACTCGCAAGTATTAATATAAAACAATAGTATTACTTTTATCATAACCCAATTACTTGAAGAGTTGCTTTAGTCCACAAGTCAGTCAACTAAAATAGTTAAGTACATAATAGTAGCGTTAACGTTAATTCCCAATCACATATCTCACTAACCAACATACTGTAAGTGTTTACACCGAACACACTTAACACACACTTATATAATCTGACTGACAGTCACAATCCCATTATAATACTTCACCCCGTCTTCCTCCAGCTGCAAGTTCACCTTCCCAACTCCAAATGTGACTGATTTGAATGCCCACTACTCGGGTCTTATATACTATGCAATGATGGTGTAGGAACGAATCAGGGGGCGGGGGATGGTGCGCGCCCCAATCACAGCTCCTCTAGTTGCGTAGCAGGTGCGTGGTCCAATGGCGTTGATTATCGTCATAGCGTCGGGTCATCGAAGTAGTTTGCAGGGTCCCATATGACGCACGCAGGTGTGAAGGCTTGTTTGCTGGTATGCAGGCGAGCTGGTTTCCACTCGCTGGTTCGCTCGCTGGTCTGCTTCGCCGCCTGAGTAATACAGCACTCCTTCAACTCTTAATTCTAACTCTTAAATAAACACATACAGGGCTCTGTATGTCAGAATATATATACAGTATATATATATATATATATATATATATATATATATATACAGTATACTGTATTTATATATATATAATAATATATATATATACAGTATATATACAGTATATATATATATATATATATATATATATATATATATATATATATATATATACTGTATATGATATAAAAACTTAAACAAAAAACTTCAGTACCTTCTCGTTATATTCTGGCACCTATTAGATTATTAAATTTAGCTTTGGAAAGACCTCTAGCATAGCAAAGGCTACAGACTATCTAATTTGAGCTACCACAGATTCTTCCTAAGCTAAATAAAAAGGTCTAATAGTATCCAGAACATGATAACAAGAATTTCACTGGTACTGTATGGGTTAAAAGCAAATTAGACTTCATAAATAAAAAGCTTCGAAACTGCCTATGCATGCAACAATTGTTTCCTTTCAGGCCACTATAGAATGAACGTTTTGCTCTAACCAATCATAGGTCAGTTTGCTCCATCCCACACCGGCGAACATTCTGATCGTATTATCCTTCCCTCTACTTCTCTGTCTAGTCCTTCTTCTAGCTCCATATCTAGTTCTGAGTCTGCCGTTCTAGTAGTCAATCTATTATTGTCAGTCTCATACTATGTTCTCGTCTTTATTGTAGTGAGCATGTCTTCTACTTGTGATATTTCTCTTATCTAAGTAGCTCTCTCTTTATCTCTCCAAGTTATGTCGAACTATATCCTCTCCATTCCTCTATAAGGACTGCTAAATGTATGTTCTAGTCTTTGTAATTTGTCCATAAATCAGTAGAGAAAGAGAGAGAGAGAGAGAGAGAGAGAGAGAGAGAGAGAGAGAGAGAGAGAGAGAGAGAGAGAGAGAGAGAGAGAGTGTGTGAGAGTGTGTGAGTGTGAGAGAAGGGGGAAGGAGAGGGGGGTAAACAGTTGCTAGAGCTTGGAGTAAGATTGACTGCCGGGAGGGAGGAAGGCAGGACGGAAGGAAGGAAGGAAGGAAGGGATGACTTGAACTGATCTCAGACTTCCTAACTTGTAAACCAGGGAAAGAAAGGTGTAGGGGAAGGGATGGTATAGGAGGGTGACAGATAGAGACAATATATACAACTGTGGGAAGGAGGAAATACACTGAGATATCGGGAACCTGATAAAGCCAAGTACAGTAGATCTGTTGGTAGGGAGGTGTAGGATTAGGCATTCAATAGTGAGTTCAGTTTGTTTGGCATACAAAATATAGACAAGTTTGCTTAAGGAGGGAGGGTATATATATTCGGCGATTTATTTATGTATTTATTTTATTTATATGTTTTCTCCCTAGACCTCCATCCACCTTAAAGAAAAATCCCAAAGATCCCCGTTCTAGATACATTTGTAAATTTTTCGTAAGAAAAATGTCCTGGCCGAAGGCCGGTTCCTCTCAAATTACAGGCTTGCTATCGCTCGCCAGGAAAAAATGGACACCTAGATAGCACAAAAGGTCTTAATATTGACAAATAAATGGGGCGAAAGGTTTTATAATCACCAAACTAATGGGCCCAGCGTCTCAGAATCTGAAAACTAATGGGGCAAAGCATAAGGCTGAAGGGGGTGAAACAAAAAACAGTCATCTCCCTTTAAGTGCCTCACACCATTTCTTGGCCTGCATGGACTACCTGCATCTTGCAAGAGTCAAACCAATAGTTTCACTGTGTAAGGCTAGATATCCAATAGTACAGCTTTTGTATTTATGTCTACATGCGTTGAATATGTTTATTGATGTTCATCACCTTCATTGGGAAATTAATGTTCAATGTTCGTGTCTTCTCGGCTCAATGTGACAATCATATAATGCGTATGCACTGCAAATCCAGATTTGGTTTGTTTATTCGTACCATGTGTCTTCTTATAATTATAATCATTCATATTTTCATATACTGTATATTTCTAGTTAGTCTGCATCATTCACCATATTTCGTGTGACAGTTTATGTCAAACATTTGTCTTACAAGTCATACATATGGTACATGCACTGACTTTATATCGTGTCACTTACTGCCCCACAACTCTCTTCATTATACTGTAATGTTTTAGTCTGCATATCATTATCTCTCCTTTCCTTATATGGTTTCATCACGTCATATTATAAGCAAATGGCATAAGGTGGACAGTGGTTAAGGTAGATAAACATGTCAGAATGAACTTCTATTGGACAACAGTTTACTGCAGATACCTTCCTAAGGAAATACATTCAATTGTTTATAGAAACAATGTAAAATAATTGTCACTGAAGATTAAAGTGATTATATACCTTTATTAAGGATCCCAATGTAGGGCACTTCTTAGTCATAAGCGAGACTAAAACATTGATAAATAATTTAAAGAACGTTCATCAGCCAAGCAAGGAGGGGTCCCCTTCAATTGGAACATGGTATCACTAGGTAATTTTACCTTAACACCTCGCTTCATCACCATATCAGTCTCCAACCTCCCCGGGTATCGATTTCCCTGAAGCCCACACCTGTATAAATGCCACTATTGCTGCCACCTGGTCATTTGGCTGCCTGTCCCCACGTCACTCAACCCTTCCATCATAAGTCATTCCCTTACTGGTAAATGACAGGAACACCCGAAGGTGGTCATTAGTTTCAACGTGGTGAGAAAATTATGGCCCAGGATACATCAGTTTATTAATTGCTTAAAATTATATAACTTCTCACATTTCAAAATAGTTAGTACATTGTGTAATTAAGTAATAACTTAATGTTGCTGTGACAAAAACTACGGTGTCCGATATCAAAATACGACCGTCACAGGGAGATGCTTTGCTGTAAATGTGTTGAGCATCCTAACCCTTGATGATAGGCTGATAATATGGATGGAAGTAAGTCAAGAAAAAGATCACCATGTTATTATTATAGATTACAAAAGCCTTTGATCAAGCTAATTTAGTATGCCTTTCCTATTCATATATATACTTATTCTAGAACCTAATTTCTTATCATGTACTACGCTTAAAAATATGTAAATCATTACCACCTTTCAGCTTGGATTATTAATTTATCTGTCGCTTCGAGCAACACGCCACCAGAACGATAGACTGAGAAACTCAACCCCACAGTATTTTCGAGTTATGAGCATACCTAATGCATCGCCAGTGTATTGAAAACAATATTTTTAAATATATTTCGTACGTGCTAGATTATGGTAAATTACGAAAACTACCTATAGCAAAAATTGTTTCTCAATAGAATATCCCTATCTCCACAATAGCGTTTTAATTGGATTTTTGTTTAGTTATCCTCTTACCGACGGGGATGTTTGTAACTTCTACTACCTGCCTGGTGGGCATATTTACCCTAAACGAGCTTCATTCCATGCTGTTTTTCATGCATAAACAAGAGCCAGAGCGCAATTCAATTATGTATCCGTGAAAGGGCGATAATAGAGCTTTCCAATGACACCTGAATCATCCTTCTACGACCACGGATTCTCTTGCAACGATGTTGCAACACGAGGGGAAAAACCCTAAAATACGGTAAATTCCCCAGTTTTTCCTTGTTCTCGCGAGGCCTGGGGTGTGGGATGGTGCGGAGGCTGCGTCAGTGGCGGGACTACGTCCATGCCGAGCGGTCAGAGCTCGCCTATTGTCCTCCCAGCGCGTGGACTCTCTTTCAGAGCCGATAATGTGCTCAACATCCCTTCCGACATATGTCGGGCCCCGCAGGGATGGCCATGGTTCTCTCGATCGACATATGTCGGGCCCCGCGGCAGGGGTGTTAACTCCCTAGACCACCATCAAGCTTAAATGAAACACCTCCATGACCCCCTATCGAGATAGATTTGTATATTTTTCGGTAGAAAATTTCCCGGCCGAAGGCCAATTCCTCCTAAAATGTAGGTTTGCTATCGCTTGTCAGAAAAAAACATGGATACCTAAATTGCACAAATGGTCTAAAACTTGACAAAGAAATATGGCGAAGTCATATAATCACCAAACTAATGGGCCGAACGTCTTAATATCGCAAAATGAATGGGGCTAAACATGAGGGAGGAGGGTGTCCAGAAAAAAAAGCTCCCCTTAAGTTCCCCTTGTTAACATTGTCGGTACTGAGAGCATCCATCCCTAACATCCAGCCCGTTCAGCGAAGCCAGGCAAACCGGAACATAAATAACGGACACTTGACTCGGGTTGATTAATTAAGGGGAGGTAGTTGATTTTTCTGGACCCCCCCCCCGTCTCCCTCATGTTTAGCCCCATTAGCTTGGCGATTTTCAGACCTTTCGTGCCATTTAGGTGTCGATTTATTTTCCTGGAGAGCGATAGCGAGCCTGTAATTTGGGAGGAATCGGTCTTTGGCCGGGACATTTTTCTACCAAAAAATTTAAAAATATATCTCCAAGAGGGATCTTGGGGTAGTTTTTAAAGGTTGATGTAGGTCTTGGGAGGAAACTAATATTAATAAATAATGACATAAATACATGATCAAATATATACATAAAACAACAAATATCACCTTAAATGCCAAGGTGAGGAGAAGTGAAGGAGTGGCTATTCTCACGGGATACATTTCCAACAATTTATCAGGGCAATTATGGTCTACCAGCTTCTAAGTAAACGGTATACAAAATAAGTCATCCACGTCAACCCAACTCTAGTTTACAGTAATTGCCACACAAGCGGTTTTTCCAACAATTTTCCAATAGTTTTTCTAGTAATATTTTGAGGCTAGTTCACATTGAAAACGGAAACTAGATGGAAGGTAGACTATGCTAAGTGGCTGATTTCTGATAAAACCTAAATTATGAAGATGTCACACAACAATTGCCCGTACAAATTGATGGACAAAGAGGTCGTGTGACACCGCAAAAAGGAGTATTGAGGAAGAAGGCAATAATTACTTATTTATTACATCGAAATTAATTGTTTTGTTTGGAGTTCACCCTGTATAATAGCTTACGGTTTAAAAAAAAACTATAAATGCTATTTAACTCTTGCCAAGGTTATTAGGGAAAAGTATTAGAGAAACGAGAAGGAAATAGAGAGAAAGACTGAATAAGAGGTGAGGTTAGTTAGATTTTGTGCATTCAGAGCGATCCAAAAGCAATTAATCAGAAATAGTGAGTGCATATAATGAATGTATAAAGGAATATTCATAGGTTTCGATCATAGTCTACCTATTAAATTGATCTACATAACAATCACGAAATTTAAACGCAAGAACAATCGTGAGATCCTGAAGATAGAGGTAAAAGAACAAACTCAGTATATTACAAAGGAATACAAAGGAAGACAAGCATCAACAGAACTAATATTCCTTACTAGGCTACTTGTTAAACACAATTATTGCAACATCAATCAGCTGAAGGGCTTCAGCTCCAGAAAAACTGTCGACCAGCAACAATAATTATTGTACTATGAATACGGTACTATTAATACGGTCACATTACTGGGGCACAAACGCAGTCAGTCGGGATACATAGCAAGATATTTATTTAATCGATATTTAAACACCTAGAATGTATGGTACTCTACAATAGTTCTAGGCAATTTGTTCCATAATTTGACTACAGTACTCTGTTGAAACAGAAGTACTTTGCTTCATGTATTAAGGAAAGGTGTGGTGAAGGGGTCTTGCCACTGGACTTGTAATCCAATGGACCCGGGTTCAAATCCCGATATGTCAATGGGAAAATATTATTGGGATGGAATTTGTGCTGTACCTAGTATCAGTGCATTACCACAAAGCCCACCGAAACGCCGAATAAATACCTTCATTGTTCCCTGATTAAAAAGCACAGTACGAATATTTCCATTTTCAAAATATGCTACAGGGGAACAATGCCTAGTGAGTTCATTGCTCAATAAGTGGCATTCTGAGAGTGAGGGTCTGAGTCTAGGAGATGAGACAGTGAAGCACTGGAGCGAGGCAGCTTCAGAGATGGATCTGATTCGAGCCGTGAGCGAGCAACTAAGCCCCATGCATCCTGCGAAGGCAAGATGGCAGGAGCTGGTTGCAGCTAAAAGTGATTCACGTGTCTCACCCCCTAGACTGGAACGAGACATCACGGGCCTCACCGTTCATAACGGTTGAACGTACAGGCTCTCAACCTATGCCCGAGAGGGAGTAGTTGGAATATTGAAAAGAACAAAATATGAAACGCGTTTCCGAAAATATTGTAACCATTGTTCTCTGCACATTTGAGCGAGAGAGAGAGAGAGAGAGAGAGAGAGAGAGAGAGAGAGAGAGAGAGAGACAGAGAGAGAGAGAGAGAAAGATAGAGATATAGTTAAAGTTAGTTATGAAGTACTGGAGGAAGGGACTAGCTAAAGTGTCAAGAGAAGAGAGCAATGAAGAAGAAGTTATTATTAATAAAATTATCCTGAGTAAGTGTTTGTGGGAAATTGGCACACGTAGGGAAAAAAGAAGGGTGGACATGGACAAACGAGGAAAGAAGAAAAAGACAAAAACAGATAAACCGTCAAAGAGAGAGAGAGAGAGAGAGAGAGAGAGAGAGAGAGAGAGAGAGAGAGAGAGAGAGAGAGAGAGGAAAAAGAAGAACATAATAGAAGAGTGGAACAAATGAAAGGATAGTGGAGAATTGAGAGGCAAACTACATGGAATAGATATTAATCGCTAGATGAATATAGACAGACCATAAGAAAAAGGAGAAAGAATCACTCTTAAATATCAGGTTGGCTATCGCTCGCCAGGAATAAATCGACACCTTAATGCCACAAAAGGTCTAAAATTTGATAAAGAAAGGGAGCAATAGGTCTTTAAATTGCCAAGTTAATGGGGCGAACATCTTACGATCGCAAGACTATCTATCTAGCTATTGTCAGACCTCATTATCCTCAAAGGGGTGGCCACGAATGAATAACCCCCAAGCACCTCTCTCGCCTGTCAGCCGACGCCCCTCCATCCATCAAACACCGCTTTCCCTCGTATATACCTATCAACTCCATTCTTCCACTTTATTCTCTGTCTGCTCTTCCTCTCTGTTCTTCTACCTCACTCTCGTACACTCTCCGACTCATTTTCTCGCTTTCTATACGTTCCACATAGCCGAACCATCTCAAGGTGTTCCTTTTCACCCTTTCCAGCACATCCACATTCACTCCACAATGCTCTCATAGTTCCTCATTTGAGTGTCTATCCGTCCATGTTACTCTAGATGCACTTCTCAAGTAAACTCATTTCCACCTCTCCCACACTTGATTTGGGCCTCCCCAACAACGTCTATGTTTCACTTCCGTAAGTCAATGTCGGTATGACCAAACTATCATGCAATGACGTCTTTACTTCCATTCTGACCACCAAATTCCTTGTCACTGCTTTCAATGTTCCTACAACCCTCTTCCCCTGTTTCACCCTCTCCCGCACTTCAAACTCCATACTCCCATCTTTGCCATCACACTAAAAACTAATGGGGCTAAACATAAGGGAGACTGGGGTCCAGACAACAACAAAAACACCCTTAAGAAAGAAAAGAGGGAGGATAAAAACAGGATGTGTGTACAACGCAGAAAGGGAAGAGAGAGGAGAAGTAATGAGGTAAGGAAATCGTAATAGACAGGGAAAGAAAAACAAATTGAAAACAAGAAGCTTATATAAGTCTGGGAAGAAGAGAGGCGAACATTTAGATAAGCAGAACATTAGAAAAAACATTTGGAGTATTAAGTACGACAAAAAACTATTAACCCTTTCATTATTGTTGCTGTCCTTTTAACTTTATTCTAGCCATAAATATATTATTGTATTCAGTTTAAGAAGGGCCTCCAGTAATTAACAGACTTCGAATTATCTCACTTCATCCTTCCTATTACCAAAGATCCTTCTTAACCCTTATTTAGCGGCGAGCAACATAAGTCGAGTTAAATAAAGCGGGACTATGTGGCGGCGCTCGACATAGGTCGAGTGGCAATTTCAGCACGTAATGTGGCTGAGAGAGAGAGACAAGTGGTGGCAGGAGACTAGCGAGCGTATGACTGCTCCAGACCACCGCGGCGAACCTACTGACACAAATCTCAGCTCCCTCCTCCCTCTCTCACTCGCTACATACTCAATTATGTACTGAAAGTACCGAATTACCTGCTTTTTGCACTCGCGTTGCACGGTTATTGCAAGAAAACTATCCATCATACAAGGATCGTTATGGTGTCATTCGAAAGCTCTGTTTATGCCCTTTCAGGGATAGGTACTTGTTTTACGTTCTGGGTCTTATTTAGGCATGAAAATGATCACGTAAACAGCCCTATTTTGGCTAAAAACACCCCGCTGTGCGGTACACATAAATAAACCGCATAGGCCGCTCGTAAGGTGTTAAACAGCACAACTTCGTCTTAATATAGCTAGAATAAAATAATAGCCTTCGACAGTACAGAGGGGGTTAATATTGGCCAGAACAGAGCAAAGAAATGCATAATTATATCTTGAAAGGGTTAAGATATAATTATATAAGAGAAGATAAACAAAATGCAGTGTAAAGAGTAAGACAAAAACAAATATGAGCACAAGAATAATATAGTAGGCACAAAAGTAAAACAAAATATGTAAAGCTTTGGGACGAAGATGGTCGGGTAGTAAAAATAATAGATTGTGGATTAACTTCTGATCATGAGAGAGATAGATAAAGAGAGAGTGAGAGTGAGAGTGAGAATGGGTACAAAGGAAATCAAGCAACAACAGTCCAGAAACCCCTCAAGGCTGCTTGCCCTCCAAAACACTTATGGTAAACTGTCCCAAGAGTAGCTTAGAGTGGGTAATGGAGGAATGGAAAGGGAAGACTGTCCTGGGACAGATGTCCGTGGCAGGATTAGGAGATGTTAGTAGGGGACAGTTGTAAGTTAAAAAAAAAAAACCACACAACAAAAAAATAACTCACAACATTAAGTCAGTCGTGGATTTAAGGCAAGATGTTTGGTTACACACAGTTTAAAAGAATCAGCGGTGCTGCAGTCTATGACATCTCGGGGAAGCCCATTCCACAAGTTGACAACTCGACTGAAGAAGAAATTCTTAGACTCGTGTGAGCTAAAAGATTTACCAATAAATTTGTAACCGTTCCCCCGCGTGTAATTAGATTAGTTGATAGTTAAATATTGATTACAGTTCATATTATTGATGTCTTTGATGATTTTGAATACTTGAATTAAGTCATCTCCTAATCTCCGCTGAGTTAAAGGAAATACATTTTATTTCTCTAAGATGCTCCTCATATGCTTTGTTCTTTAAGCAAGGTATCATTTATTTAACTCTACGTTGAACTCGTTCTAGTATGTCTATATCTTTTGGGTAGTAAGGGCACCAGGATTGAACGCAATATTCCAGGAGAGGGCGGACTAAGGAATTGTAAAGAGTTAGGATCACTTCTTTGGATTTATGCTCAAATGACCTGCCTATAAATGCCTTCTTAACCCGGCAGCTGTGGGAAGACTCATAAGATGTTCTACTGGGCGGCTGCGGGAAGACTCATAAGATCATAGGCCTAAACAAAACAAATTAAAACACCCCTGTAGCACTAAAAAAAAGGCAATTTGTGTTTAGGTGAGATAATTTCCCTCCATTACTTTCTACCACTCCTAAACATGTGTCCCCCCCCCTTTTTCCCACCTCCTCAATTATCAGGTATTCTACTATTATTCCCGATATTTATCGAGTATTTTTCGCGGGAGGACGGGTGGGAGAGAGAGAGGAAGGTGGATGAGTGTAAATCCGACCCTCCAACCCTCCCCTGCCGTCTCAGTGCTATGCGAGAGACGAGAGAGAGAGGGTGTCTCTCTCTCACTTCTCAAGGCCAGATTACAACCTCGGGGCTAAACTATACAATTTTCACCAGCCAATAGCTGTTACCAATTGTTCAAATGCTTTCCCATGTTTATATGCTCATATTAAAAGTAAAATAGGTGCATATGGATAAGTATTAATTATATATATAGTAAATTGACGATTTTAGTGAGGAACGAATCAGTATACCTTCGCACCGCGGGCACTTTCAAATACCATACCTGCGCAGATTAGAGGTTAACAACTATTGAACATTGTTGATTCGGTTTTAGGTTACTTGATATTGTTTCTCCCAAATCAGTTTCTCGGTCTACACTCTTAAGCTGGGTGCCATTCATTGAATAGTTTGTTTTCTCATTTCGGTTTCTGATATGGAGTATATACTTTACATTCATCCACATTCATTACAATTCCTTAGTCCGCCCTCTTCTGGAATACTGCGTTCAATCCTGGTGCCCTTATTACCAAAAAGATATAAACAAGCTAGAACGAGTTCAACGTAGAGTTACCAAAATGATACCTAGCCTAAAGAACAAACCATACGAAGAGCGTCTTAGAGAATTAAATCTATTTCCTTTAACCCAGCGCAGATTAAGAGGCGACTTAATTCAAGTGTTCAAAATCATCAAAGGCATCGACAATATGAACTGTAGTAAGTACTTCACTATCGCCCAATCTAATTACACGCGGGGAAACGGTTTGAAAAATTATTGGAAAATCTTTTAACTCGCACAAATCTAAGAATTTCTTCTTCAATCGAGTTGTCAACTTGTGGAATGGGCTTTCCCCGAGACGTTTATAGACTGCAGCACCGTTGATTCATTTAAATTCCGCCTAGACAAATATCTCGCATCAAACCCGCAACTGACTGCGTTTGTAAATGAATAACTTTATCCTCCCCTCAGTTACTAACCCATATGTCCCCTACTAACTTCCTAGTCCTGCCACGTTAGTGGCAGGGCAGTAGTTCCTTTTCCAATGTTCCCTTACCCACTCTAAACCACTGTTTGGACACTTGATCCTCAGTGTTTTGGAGGACAAGCAACCTAGAAGGGTCACTAGACCTGTTGTTACTTGATTTCCTTTGTACTCCTTTGTACTCCTTTGTACATTGAAACACATTTGACAAATTTGAGCCCAATGCGACAACTTATCTAGATTATGTTGCATATCTTCAATATGTTCATTTGAGAGTCGCTATTTGCAATTTTTGTATCATAAGCAAACTTTGAGATTGTACAGGTGAGACCCTCATCTATGTCATTAATGTAAACTAGGAAGAGAACTGGTACCAGTACCGATCCCTGGGGTACCCCATTTTGGTAAGATGACCCTCAGGGTATTAGAGTGTTGAGCCTATAATTGGGCTTTGTAATTGGGGTTGTGTGGGACAGGGATCTGCCTTGCTTAGGCCAATCGGCTTTCTGCAGACTCCCATTTTCTTATGTTCTTATGTTCTTATGTTTTTAGGTACTTAGAGAGGGAGAGAGAGAGAGTTACAAGGAGTTACAAGGAATGTTTAGTATCTCGGAGACCTAGTGGTCCATTCCAAGGAGATACTCAAAGTAGAAGGAGAGAGATTGTTTAGTGCACTACACTTGTTACAAAGTGTGCAAAATACTATCTACTCTATTCTTAAGCTGTTCTACTGAAGAACTGTTTACAACTTCGGAGGGAAACTTGTTCCCGGTAGAACAGATCTTGAATGTGAACAAGTTTCCACAACTACTAGTGCTGAACCTTTTCAATTCTAATTTCCAGCTATGGTTGCATGTTGTATTCATATTGAGGCTAAACATTTTGCTATAATCCACATTATCAAACCCATTAAGTATTTTAAAAACTTCAAAGAGCTGACCTCATAGTCTGCGTGTCTCCAGCGGGAAGAGATCAAGAGCTCTCAATCAGTCCTCATAGCTCAGTCTTCTAAGCGATGATATAAGCTTTGTAGCTCGAGCTTGTACTCTTTCTAGTTGCTCTATATCTTTCCTGAGTGTTGAAAACCAGAATTTAATAGTATACTCCAGAGCATTGTAAAGTGTGAGTACTATCTCCATATTACTTCTTAATATAGCCCAATAATTTATAAGTTTTTGTTCTATTTCGATGCCCTGCTTGGAAAACTTTAGGTCACTGCTAATCAGAACACCCAAATCCTTTTCCAGGTCAGTCACTTCCAGAGGCATTCAGAAGAGAGAGAGAGAGTGTGTAAGAGTGATAGTGTGAGATTGAGAGAGAGAGAGAGTGTGTGTGGGTGTGTGTGAGAGAGAGAGAGAGAGAGAAAGAGTGTATATACATAGAAATATGGAAGGGATGATTGAGGTAATTTGCTAGACAATGCAAGAGTTTCCGAGTTGTGTGATGATGAAGAAGATAATTCGGCAAAGGATATAATGGAGCCTGGGAGGTATTCTAACACTTTCAGCACCATGATGATTTTTACCTTGGATTCTGGCTAAAATTAGACGATTTAATGCAGTTTAAGAAGGACCTATGTTATTAAGAGGGTTTATCGAGATCGTATTTACCCATTTGAGTCTTAGAAATAGATTATAAACTAAAGCAAATCGTCCAATAGTAACCAGATTATTGGATTAATTAAAAAAAAATGAATAATGTTTGCTATGCTCTCTTTCACAACTTAAAACTTTCTTTTTTCTTTGTTAAATTGCATGCAAACCAATATTTTCCCACATTTTAAAAATAGCAGCACCATCGCAATCATTATCTACCACTCTTCATTCACCACCACATTATTCACCATTACCACCACCATCATTAATTTCCACTCTTCGCCACTACCACCACCACCACCACCACTAGCTCCCACTCTTCACAATCACCATATTTACCACTATCACTGAGATGACCGGTTTGGGACGTATTCCAGAACCAACGGTGCATCGAATAGCCAACATAACCACACATTCCACATCTAAGCACCAGAGAAGACAGCGAGGATATCTACCAGAGTCCTCCCTTCGACCACACCTATATCTACCTAAGTTGGTCATGCCCAGCCGTTCTCTCTCACACCGGCAGCCCTCAAAGAGAATGGAGTGCTCTCCCAGCCAGTCACAAGCCGTTTTCCTCAGCCAACCGCAACCACCCTGGGACAGCCAATTAGAACCATCCTTCTATGTAGCCTCCACCAGGAGTGATGCCCCCTGTATTGTTCAACCAGATTTGGAGTATACAGAACACTCCCTTATGCAATCTACTCACCAGCGCCCAGAATATTACAGGGGCAAATGGACCTAAACAGTGCCTGACAAACCTATACTTACGATGATACAAGCACAATCATCTATATATGTATGCTAAGATAATTAGAAGACCTGCAACACAGTTGTTGCATTACAGGTTATAAGAGTTTTATATTTTCCACAGAAACCCAGGATCCAGTTGCTCCAGTAAATATTGTAATGATACCTTGGAACCAGGCCCATGTTATAATACCTGAATTCCAAGGCTAGAATGTATATGTACCTCACAACAATAACTTTACCCCTTTTCTCAATACCCCTATAACCCCGAGTTCATTGACTCAAGAGTCACAAATAATTTTGCATAGGATCTCAGGAAACCTGAGGAAAGTATGCAAACCACACCTCCCTAAAGTCTTTCACCCTCAGGTGAAACTTTCCATGGGAATACTTTCCATGGGAAAGTATTTAGGTCTGCCCCAGCCTCCCCCCCTTGCCCTTCGAGAGTGCCTCCTGAAGTAGCACCTGCTGTGTTACTGAAATGCTACCTGTCTGCTGCCTGACGCCCTGGACCTAGGACCCCTGCTCGAGTTACGTAAACAGTCCTGAACCCAGGACCCCTGCTCGAGTGACGTAAACAGCCTTGCAGTGCTGGCCACTACCCTCTACGTCGGCCAGACCAGTACTCTCGTCCCCTGCCCTCCCAGTACTTAAGTGTTTCTGTGTCTTTTTTGTTGGTTATTGTTGTGAGGTATTGATTTGGTAAATATGTGAAGCGTGTGGTGCTCTGATTTTATTGTGATCTGTGCCTTAGGGCTCGTGCATGCGTAAATCAATCATCCTTCTGAACTTGTATTATTCAGTGTTAATTTTGCCTTTAAGCTTTGCTCTGTGTTCAAGACTATTTGCTAATTTATAATTTACGCATACGTTACATAACCGTGTTAATAATCATCTATTCAGACCACACTCTCGCAGATTTACTGATTACATGTATTTTAATTTATTGTTGGTAAGTTGAAGTCACAGTGTATTCCGTAATCAATCTTTTCTCATATTCACCGTTTACCTAGAACCTACCCCCAATTTTCCAACGAGTTCATAGTGTAATTCCTTTAACCTTTCACTAACTAATCGCATATGAAATATATTTTATAAACGTGCTTTTATGTGCTTGTGAATCTTGATGTTGTGATATCTCGAATACCGTGTTTCGTCTCTCTTTCATCCACCATACACTAACTATACTTGTGTATTTTATTCCCATCGCTCTGTTAAATAGTTCAGAACCGATACTGATACTGCCTGTTTTAAGTATCAATGAGTAGGACTTCGTCGCTTACGCCCCATGTACTAACTATACTTGTACATTTTATTCCCATCGCTCTGTTAACTCGTTCAGAACCGATACTGATATTGCTTTAAATATCAATGAGCTAAACTTCGTCGTTAGCGCCAATTTAATTACTTTAATTGCGATCTATCGATCGATATCTGTTAACCTGTTCAGATCTAATTATTAAGATTAAGTTATAGTGTTCATTCAAAGCTTGAGCCTGGTGGAACTCAGTTAGTTATTTTGTCTTGCCTACCGTGTTGTCTTAATTACGAATATGAAGATTACATTTGTATTATAATTAATACCATCAAGTAGAAGTAATAAACTCTATTTTCACTCTTGTCAAATTAAAGTTATCACCTTGCTTTACAGAAGAAAAATATAGATAGACGAATTCCTAAGCTTGGGTCGTTATCATAGCATATGTTCAAGTAATATAATTCCGTGATAAAATATAAATTCACCTTATGAGTTATTTTATACTTCTCGTTTATTACAAATAATAATCTCATTCCATTGCTATAATATAAATTAACATCGCATTTCTGAAATTCCCGGCGCGACCGAAGCCGCTCCAAGGACCCGTGCCCCCAGGGAGGGGGCAGGCGATAGTTGTGACGGTTGGGCTCCCAAAACTGCTCCCCGCGGCCGGCATCCGGTTGTCCTCCACTGGTCGATTGATCTTGTCTCCGGCCATGGAGGGTCGGCAGCCATCCGCGGTTGGCAGCTCCGGGAGGTGGTCCCACGGCGTAGACGCCGCCACATCAGGACATTACAGGCTGCACAGCTACTGCACCCACAGATCACCTACATCAAGAAACCAAAATCCTCAAAGTCAAAGACCATCTGGACATGAGAGGCACTCAATTCCTGGCAGCAGCCTCCACGAACCAAGACCACCCACTAAACTACATGGCAACACACCCACAGACACCAAGAAATATTAAAACAACACCCAGCACACGGTATCACACACAATTATTGTCCTCTCTCCCTCCCTGCCCACCCCGAACCAACTTCCAGAAGCACATCCATACTCATATCTCTCGCCAATCCATCCACTCACTCACAGACAACACGCAGCTGCATGCACGACCTCCCGAAATCCATCCTTCCAAATCCTCCCTTCCCTCGCGAGGACAGAGTCCACCTGGCCAGGCTGAGATGCGGACACCATCCAGCTCTCCTGAGCTATCAGAAGAGACTGGATGACTCCGTTGTCGACGCCTGCCCGGGATGTAACACAGCACCCCATACCATTAAACACATCATAGAAGACTGCATTTCACACAACCACTTACGCCAACAACATAATCTACACTCAATGAGAGCTCTGTGGGAAAGCCCGATCGTGGCCATGGCCTTCCTCAGGGACTCAGGGCTGTTCAGCCAGGCAGCTTAGGGAACAACAACAACAACATCGCATTTCTACTAAGAATATAGTTGCACTAACTAGAACAAGTATTTATCACACTAACAGTCCAACTAATGAGCTTCTCAGTGACCTGACCTAAAGGCAAATTCACGCGGTCAGACTTATGACTCAGCCTGAGCTATACGTGTGACTCCCCAAACCTCGAGTCAATATTTATAAACATCAATTCTCTCAGCTGTAACTTTAGGATCATTACCTGAAGTGCATTGAAGTCTCTTCTTGATTACGGAAGATACTTGACTCTCATTTATTATTGTATTAAAGGTCCATTCTTATTTACGTGTATAATATCTTTATGTGTACTTTCCTATTTTGCATAATTTAATACTAGACTCTCACCGTTGAGTTATTCTAGCATCAGTAACATTATTCTGAAGCAAGAATAATATATATATCTGTTACCATTGTTGGATCTCCCTTTATGATCCTTATTACTATGCTCATATCATGTTTATTAAATAAAACCTTCATATATGTTCTTGATTGAGTTGTTATTGAGTATCTTATTGCCCTATTGAATACCATTTATATTGCTTATAGAACCTACTAGGTACAGTCACGAGCATAAGTCGTGCGACATCCATGAGCTATCCCTTTGCGTTAGTAGGTGGCTCGGTTATGGTTTTTATGAATGAGTGGGTGGAGGTAGGAGGTGGGAATGAGGGGTCGTAGAGTAGAATACTTGTATGTGTTTACCTGGTAACCATTTCATTACACAACTTATTTATCAAATTACAACTTTGTTTTCCTTACAATCAATTTCAGGAAGTAACTGCTCCCAGATATAGCATAATGCAACTATTATCTTCTGTCTCTATAACTGGCTGTTAGAATATCTCTTATTTTCCCACACCCCCCCACCCCACCCCAGGCACACACACACCTTCTCGTCTTCTGCTCACTCCGCAACACCAACTTTCACAGCTCGGAAATGATTGTGTATACAGGTGCAATACTTGAAATAATAATTATATTTATAATAATTATTGTTCTATGCCATTTATTACAGCATTGATATATATTGTAATGTATACTATGTGAAACCTCGCCCTTCCATTTATCTCTTCTTGTCATGGAAACTGCTTAAGGTTGGTTGAAACCTATCTTTTGACCCAAATTGCCCATAATGTTATGCACATATATTAGTTATATATCGTAGATACATTTCTGAAGTCCGATATTATAACCAGCCAACTACTTATGAAATAATTAGTTATGATTAGTAATTGGCGTTGGCATGTTTTTTATACGGTTCGTATGTATAGTCTAGTGATTGGGGGACACCATTTAATTTGAATAACATTGATATCAAAATATGCAAGGTGCATAGAATGTATATGTTTAAATGTTTATAAGTATTAATGGTTATTTCAACACATTTAGTTCCAACTTTTTATATTGTATCATTGGTATTTACTTTGTGCATGGTTGGGATGTCAGCGATTATAGTTATATAAAATGACTATGACCAATCTTTATAGACGAGAAGATAGCCATAATAGATCAAAGTTACGTGTTCTCTCAGAAACATATTACCTACCATTCAAGAATGGATACGGTGAGGTGGCACGAAGACACTTTGACAAATTTGATAACAGAATAATGACAATGACCAACACTCGAGCAATTATAAATTATTATCCACATTACGTCTTCGAAGCGATATTGCATCACTAGCATTATTCAATAAACATTTTAAGGTAAATGTTCATTCAAACTTGCGTATATTGTTCCACCTCTCCCTGTAGAACCAAGGCGGTTGACAATGCCCATGACCTAACATTTGCTCGTCCACAATGCAGAACTTATATTATTTAGCACAGTTAATTTACTCCGCGAACCTCATCTATCTGTAATTTCCCTTCCCCCAAGTATCTTTCCATCAATCCTCAATCCGCAACAGTTAAAATGCTGGTGTCAAAAATGTTAATATGAATGAAAGAGTTTTTTCCATTCTCCTTTTTTATGTTTAAAAACAAAACTAAAACCTATTACCTATTATAAAAATTGTCAGATTTAAACCTGAAATTCAATTATATTTTATTGCGATGCATATACCAACAGTATAATGACCCTGGAAAGGCGTCAGGACTCTTTAACCCTCTCACTACCATATGACACAGAGGTTGCCAGATTAGCAATAATAAATAGAGTTCTCTCACTCTTATAATTACCTCTCCAAAATTAGTTTTCTGCCCACAGCTAACTCAAAGACAACTGCAGAGGTTGAAGTAACTAAAATAAAGGTTTCTAAATACCCCTGATGGTAAGAAAGGCTTTAACCCTTAATTAGCGGCGAGCAACATAAGTCGAGTTAAAAAAAGCTGGACTATGTGGCGGCGCTCGACATAGGTCGAGTGGCAATTTCAGCACGTAATGTGGCTGAGAGAGAGAGACAAGTGGTGGCAGGAGACTAGCGAGCGTATGACTGCTCCAGACCACCGCGGCGAACCTACTGACACAAATCTCAGCTCCCTCCTCCCTCTCTCACTCGCTACATACTCAATTATGTACCGAAACTACCGAATTACCTGCTTTTTGCACTCGCGTTGCACGGTTATTGCAAGAAAACTATCCATCATACAAGGATCGTTATGGTGTCATTCGAAAGCTCTGTTTATGCCCTTTCAGGGATAGGTACTTGTTTTACGTTCTGGGTCTTATTTAGGCATGAAAATGATCACGTAAACAGCCCTATTTTGGCTAAAAACACCCCGCTGTGCGGTACATATAATAAACCGCATAGGCCGCTCGTAAGGTGTTAAAGTATCCCTAATAGGCTCAAAATTGCATCAAGGACGTGAGAGGGTTAAGAGGTTTTACTGGGCGAAGGCGCCGGGACTTTTAACCCAAAAACGCTGACCGTCCTCAGTAGAGGTTTTTCTGGTGCACTGTGACTATCCTCAATTGATCCAGAGCATAATAACAAACTTAGAAAACACCCCACTGGTACTCAAAACAAAGCAATTTGTGATTAGGTGAGATAATTCCTCTCCATTACTTGCTACCACTCCTACATATGTGTCTCCCGGCCCCCCCCCCCTTCTCCCCCTATTCCCCTTTCCTCAATTATCAGCAATTTTTCCTCTTATTCCCACTTTTATCGGGTAATTTTCGACGCAAATTTCCCCCTCCCGGTCTCTTTAACACGGGTGAGGCAGCTAGAGATCCTTGCAACACAAGATACTTCTACTCAGATTCGCTAGTGTCGCTTGAGAGCTTGGAGAGGGAAGATATACGTCCCCTCCAGCTCTCGACTTATATGATCATACCCTTTTGGAGGCCAATCTAGCACTTGGATTTCCTGGTTTTCCTGCAACAAGTCTCTAACTACCTGACTGGTATGCATTGGGCTTTAATCGTGAATGAGCTTTATAATATTTGGGGCGGGGACGGCCATGGCCCTCACTGTGAGCAGCAATACTTCTTCCAATATTTCCCAATATCTTTTGTCGGTGAAACGTCCATCTAATTTCACCAATTCTCCTTGTCCATAGTTACGCAGATATCCATCCCCAGAACGAGGTGGTAGCGCATCCATTTACTGCTCTCTATTGTGTGTTCCTCACTATATCTGGTATTCACAGGTCTACGGCAATGCCTCTTTCTTGAGGCTACTGAAGTAAAACACTTTTCATCAGTAAATATAACATCTGACCAATAATCTGGATTCACCACCAAGTGTTGAAGGACAAACCCCAGCCTAGGGTCTTTGTGTGCATTTGTCAATTTTTCTTTAACAGCAGGAATGTAGCAACTAAAACCGTTTTTCCATAGATGTCACCTTGTCATTGATGGGTGGCAGGGGAGTTGCAGATCAGCTGTTTACTGCACCACTGTTGTCAACAGTTGAGCATGCGCACCCTGCACTCGTTGACGGTCATGATCTTGGGTTATTACTGGTGGTCCGCCTCTTCCAGGCCTGGCTGCAAGGGAACCCTCATTCTGCCACCGTGATATCCACCTGTTGATAGTATAGCGGTGCAGTCCAAGATCTCCCGCTATAGCTTTAATAGGTTTGCCAGCCTTCCATATGCCAATGATTCTTCCACGATGGGCAATGACCTCTGGTGCATTGGCACGTCCAGTAGCCATCGCTGTTGGGAAACAAAAGCTGTAATAGGAAAAGATTCCTGCAATCGTAGATAGCAGACTTCGCCCCCGCCTTGCTGTCGGAGACTGCCACAAAATGTTTGGGGCTCTGTAAGACAATCACTACTACTATCACCATCATCACTACTATTATCTCCATCATCACTACTACTATCCTCATCAACACAACTACTATATACTTTTATTGTATCTATGCAAAAAATTATGATATAAAAGTAACAAACGAACTATCACCATCATCACTACTACTGTCACCATTATCGCACTATCACCCTCATCACTACCATCATCACTGTATAGGCCTACTGTCACCATAACCATTACTATCACAATCACCGCTACTACATTCACCATCACCTCCTCGCTACTATCACCACCATCATTTTGTATCACTGTCTTAACAACTAAGTATTAATACAAACATCACAACTATTAAAATTATGTATATATTTAATATTCCTAAAAACCGACTCAATGTCCCTAATTTTGAGATTGGCTTTTACATATTCGAGTTCTCAAAGAATTTAAGTGTTCTTGTAAATTTTACTGATCTTCATAATTATATGGAATACAAAATAATCATAAAGAATAAAGAATAATCAAAGTGCGATATTAGCAAAATTATGGCATGGGATCCCCACTACACAGACACACCATCACTGCTGTGATGTTTGGTGTAGTTTTATATAAATTTCAGGTTAGATATAATCAGAATTAAGCAATATACTTGTATTATGTGCAGTGTTATATAAATTCCAGATTGGTTATAACCTAATTTTATAAAGTGAAACTTATGTTTATAATCCAATACCTTGATTTATCAAAAAATACTTAATCACATGCTGTGATGTGTGAGCCCATATGGCGTACACCCACCCATACAGCCAGACACGGTGATTACAATACTACGCCACCCCTATGGGGGGTGGGGCTACGTCATTACTACCACAATCATCACCACTATCACTACCACAATCACCATCAAGTTAGCTACTGTGATAGGGGCACACACACAGAAGTGCACAGGACAGACACATGCACACAATGATTACAGTACTACGCCACCCCTACGGAGGCGACGTAATTTCACATAAACCTCCGCCATCGCTGCTAATTGGTGCGGCCAGAGAGCGCACTAGAGAAAAAACGCGATAAATAATACTGAAGAACCAATGGGAATTATTCTAATTGGTGCCTAGGCACCTAATTTGCCCACCTTTTTTGCATACTTTTGCCACTTGTTGCAAACTTGTTTTCCAATTAACACTGCTGTTTGGCAGTTTGGAATAGTCTGCTGTTGCTTTCAGCATTGATTATCCGACCAGTTAGGTCTGTAAACGAACAGGCAATCAGTACTGTAGGTTTGTGCCGTGATCGCATTAATTAATACAAACTTTTATTTTATTATAAATGAATTAGGTTCTTTGTTAACAGTTAAATCGCCTGATATTAGAGAGAAAGAGAGAGAGAAAAAAGAACATATACTTCACCATCACTTCGCCCAAAGTCCTTTCTTATTGACTTTAATCCATGGTCAATTACTTCAAGAATGGGGAAATACACCTTGTGCAATAAATATTTGAGTGGATTAACAGTCAAGCAGACTTGTAGGCGAAATGACAGTTAGGCGAGGCTAACCAATTGAGTTATTTTTCGTAATTATCATTGGAATATTCACCTACTAGGCAACACAGAAAGGGGCGAAGGAACGCGAAAGTGGTCCTGGACCCTAAGAATTGGAACTTTAAATTATGTTTATGTTCGGTCTCTGTCTTGAGTCGGTCACCCCCAACTATGGGGGATGTTCCTGAGTAAATACATACATTCATCATTGTATGATTCTATAAGCATATAAATGACAAACGTAGGGAAAATGTAAACAATATAAACATTTAAAGAATGTCCTTACCAAGAGTTGTGTTCGTCCATGGTCAATATTCCACTAAAATGGGGGAAATATAGAGTAAGGAGTGCGAATATTACTCTAGTGGATGATTATCGATCGCCTAGACGGGTGGTCTGTAGTGACAACCAGTGACAACCAATCACAGCACTCTGATAATCAGTGATGCGGATCAATCACAGCACTTGCTCGGCAATTATTTGTAGCCTGGGGTTTTAAAATGTTATATATAAATATTTGTTTTAATTCCGCCCCATTCATGATGCGCTATAGTCATTCTAGATGCGTTAATTATAGTCATATGGTTTAGCAGCTTTATAGGTGCTCGCAATACCAATAAGACACGAAAACAAAACACGTGATAGCAGTGGTTTATGTGTATACAGTCTTATTTAAACATAATATTTGCTTACATTAAATCCACTATAGTAGATCAATATGCCCTATTTTGTGAGACGTTGAAAAAAACCTGTGTAACTGATTTTGAAGATTAGTTAGTTAAAATAGGACTGAATAGGCTATCGACCCATGAGGATCATATTACGCCCACCTTAAAGTCAGGAAGAACATAAGACCGGATTCCCCGAGACCCCCAAGTTTATACCCCCAGGTATACTGGGAATATAAACCTGGAGGTTGTCCTGCTTGAGAACCCCAGACTCGTCTTCCTTAATCGCGACCGGGACTGGAGACTGTACGAGAACCCCAGACCCTTCTGATATCGAAGAGGACCTCCTCGCACTTATAAAAGGCTAAGGGAACTTCACCAATGCTTCGAGAAACTAACCCTGTAGGGGACGACTAACATTCGAAACGTGTGCCAGATTGGACAAAAAGACTAAAACACGAAAACAAAATCGACAGCAAATTATGTAAAAAACAGCTAGCGTGATCGTTTTTTGCTATGGGAATAAAGGGCGCTTAGACCTCTGCGGATATTGGAAATATGGGATGGGCGAGTCATATATGGTATGCATTATATAACATCGATTTAATTAAAGTCATAATAACACAATTATATTATTATTAATACTATTATAATCATCGTCTTTATCCACGGGAATGTTGCCATAGCTAGCATCATTATTATATTGAACCCTTCATTATTATTAGTGTATTACTTATAACTTTATTATAATAATTAGTGTCATAATTATGTTTCAATACTAATACGGAAGAACTCAATATAACTAGGATGCTAAATAGCTTTGCCCAATATCAAACCGGCATACCCAAACCATGCGGTATACCCAACCCATACGGTAACTCAACCCATCAATGCTATTGCCACCATTATCACATATACTATCAACATCATTACTACTACTGTCACAATCATCACAACTACAGTCACAATCACTACTACTATTAAAATCATCACTACTAATTTCACCATCATCACTAGTATTGTCACCATTATAACTACTATAGGTAGCGCCAACGAACTTGACAATTATCTCGATCCCTGACCTCTTCCTAACTCAAAAGGACCTTGAGCAAACTGGCTGTACATTTCTACACCTATTTCCTGGTGGACTTTTCCCAAATGATAGAAATGAGAGCCCGGTTGCTTTCATTCATTTTGAGTTATAAGAAGTTAAGGGGTCCAGATTATTGTCAAGTTCGTTGGCGCTACCTATACCATCATCACAGCTACTTTCACCATCGTGCCATTATCACTACTATCATTATAAAAACTACAACTATCACCATCATCACTACTAATATCAACATCATAATTACTCTGACCATCATCCCTACTACTAATACCATCCCTGCTACTGTCATCATCAGTACTATCACCATCATCACTACTACTATCACCAATCTCCTCGAAAAGAGCTCCCCCGAACGTTTTATCTCCTCGAAATGAAGTCGCCTAAGATTATATTTTGTTATTTTGTATCGAACTAAATTCAAATAAACTAACTAATCTTATCCTAATCTAATCTAACCTAACCTAACCTATCCAAATCGGAGCAAGTTCCTCATACAAATGCGGGACGAGTTGTTATCAGGGCGAATGGGGATTGATGGAAAGATACTCGGAGGAAGGAAATTACTGATAGATGAGGTTCGCGGATTAAATTTACTGTGATAAATAATTAATATAAGTTCTGCAATGTGGACGAGCAATTGTTAGGTCATGGGCATTGTCAACCGCCTTGGTTCTACAGGGAGAGGTGGAACAATATACGCAAGTTTGAATGAACATTTACCTTAACATATGTATTGAATAATGCTAGTGATGCAACATCGCTTCGAAGACGTAATGGGGATAATAATTTATAATTGCTCGATTGTTGATCATTGTCATTATTCTGTTATCAAATTTGTCAAAGTGTCTTGGTGCCACCTCACCGTATCCATTCTTGAATGGTAGGTAATATGTTTCTGAGAGAACACGTAACTTTGATCTATTATGGCTATCTTCTCGTCTATAAAGATTGGTCATAGCCATTTAATATAACTATAATTGCTGACATCTGTTACGACCGACTCAACGAAATAAACAAGGGCACTTAATATTGGACTAGAAGATAGGCTATATCTGCAACAACGGTACGCTAATTCCAAACCCTCGAACTATTAAGCCGGTGAACAAAACACTTACACCTTCCAGAGTTAATCTACTGGATAACGGGGTATCAATTAACTGGGTTAAGTGTACTTCTACAAAGGCTTTCCGGTGACGGCAAAGCCTACTCACAACAGGAGTACTTACGTTAATAAAATGCTCTCAAGTAATATCAATGCTTAAATAAACTATGACAAGATTTAATAAAGGAGTATATGCTTACGTTAACTTTAGTGTGAGCCTGAACTCAACACTAAACTCTTCAATGCTCTATGAAAACACTGGAAGTCTAGTCCTACAGCAAACAGATATGGAATCTTCTGAAAACGTCTGATGCTCTAAGATGCTCGTCGAATATAGAACAGAAATAATGCAGGGGCAGGACACCAAAGCGTGTATCTTAAATACACCAACAAGTAGGATACATATATATAAAACAAAGGAGTGCAACAACTCGGTGACAGCACTAATAATAGCCACTCAAAAAACAGTACTTCCTTAGCCAAAGTAACAGCCAAACTGGGTTGTGCACTATGCATCAACCTAAGCTAAAACAATACGTGAATAATTCCTAAAGCATACGCAGTTAAATTTAATAAACACAATGCTGTCTTTCTTACTAATAAAGTCTAGCAGCGGCATAAATGGTACAGGGAGCCTAGGCAGAGCTCAAGCATGCTCGTAGCCTACTGTCTCCCCTGAACAGATTTCCCTTATCTTACGTTAAGTGACTAGGAGGCTCTCTTGGTAAGTCCAGATCTCAAGTATCTGGTCTTACCCTGGCGCTCCTCAAAGGTCAACAAAATGAGGTAGCAAGCATACAAGCAAGAGTAGGCAAAAACCCTTCGCTTGTATACTGCTAAGCTCGCAAAGGAAAATATGCACAAGGGTTACAGGCTACCTAGCTCCGTCGAAGTCGTACAGGCTCTGACTTGCCATATACATAACTCAGACAACGACCATAGATACCCTCCACTGTCTAGCATTAAATAGTAATAAAGAATAACCCAATAATAAGAAGCACCCAACAATATGACTCCATGTGACTATGACTAATAATCCCTAAAGCTAGTGCAAAACATATATGTGAGAACTGGCGCAGGAAATACGACTGACCGACTATGGAAGTCGTATGCTAGAACCAGAAGGGAAATAATTGAATAAAGATATGAAGTATTGGAAAGAAGGAGTTCAGAGAGAGGAACAGCAGTAAAGAGGGTTAGATTGGGGACAGAATGCAAGGGACATCTAGGACCAAACGCAACATGCCAAGCTCTGAGGAGAGATGAGAGAAGGAAGCCCCACCACCGAGCTAGGATAGCTGCCTCCAATCACAGGCCACTACGTCATGAAAAGCAGGCGTCATATGACACGCCAGGCCCGCCATCCAATAGGGAGCGGGTGGCCCCGCCCAAGCGAGGAATGCACACGTACATACACACTCACATACTACCACCTCGCTCTTCCCTCTCTCTCTCCTTGCAACTATCACACTACATATCTTATAACTCTATCAATGATATAAAATACTTCCACGTGTCACAGACAAGAATAAAGGCAAACACTAATCTGTCTGTGACAACATGAACACTAAGAAAGAAAGAACATCGTTCTACGATTATTATAGCCCATTTCACTGCCCTGGCGAGCGCTAGCGAGTACGAGTACATTCTGGCAAGCTGGCCAGCGTAACACATCCCAACCATGCACAAAGTAAATACCAATGTTACAATATAAAAAGTTGGAACTAAATGTGTTGAAATAACCATTAATACTTATAAACATTTAAACATATATATGCTACGCATATATATTCAACCAACCTTAAGCAGTTTCCATGACAAGAAGAGATAAATGGAAGGGGCGAGGTTTCACTTAGTATACATTACAATATATATCAATGCTGTAATATATGGCAGAGAACAACAATTATTATAAATTTAATTATTATTTCAAGTATTGCTCCTGTATACACAATCATTTCCGAGCTGTGAAAGTTGGTGTTGCGGAGTGAGCAGAAGACGAGAAGGTGTGTGTGTGTGTGTGGGGGGGGGGGGGGGGGGGGATGAGAGGTAATCTAACAGCCAGTTATAGAGACAGAAGATAATAGTTGCATTATGCTATATCTGGGAGCAGTTACTTCCTAATATTGATTGTAACGAAAACAAAGTTGTAATTTGATAAATAAGTCGTGTTATGAAATTGTTACCAGGTACACACATACACATACACACACACACACACGCATGCACGCGCGAAACAAGCTAGTATTCTACTCTACGACCCCTCATTCCCACCTCCTACCTCCACCCACTCATTCATAAAAACGATAACCGCGGTACCTACTAACGCAAAGGGATATCTCGTGGATGTCCACGACTTATGCTCGTGACTGTACGTTCCTGTCAAGCATATCTAAGTCCATCAAACCATTATTGGATTGTTTTACGGACTGTATCAAGGGAATAAAAGTATTAAAGCCCGACATAACAATCACCACCACCACCACACCACTACCACCACCACTACCACTACCAGCACCACCACAACTCCCACTCTTCACCACCACCACCACCTCTACCTCCAACACCACCTCTCAATCCCTACCACCAAAACCACCACCACCACCACCACCATAACCACCACCACCACCACCACACCATAACCACCACTACCACCACCACCATCATCACTTCCATATCCACCACTACCACCACTAACTCCCACTCTCCACCACCACCTTAACCACCACTTCCACTAACTTCCACTCTCCGCCACCACCACCACCACCATATCCCCCACTACCACCACTAACTCCCACTCTCCACGACCACCACCATGACCACCACTAGCACCACCACCACCACTAACTCCACCTCTCCACCACCACCACCATCTCACAAGATGGTGGTCGTGATCTGGAAACACAAAGGGTGGCAGTGTATATGTTCGTTCACACCATTATCACTTTCCTTCTGTGCATCTACACTGGTTGGAAGGAAGGAAGGAAGGAAGGAAGGAAGGTGGGGATGGAGGGAGGGAGGAAGGAAGGAAGGAAGGAAGGAAAGGAGGAAGGAAGGAAAGGAGGAAGGAAGGAAGGAAGGGGGGGGGAGGAAGGAATGAAGGAAGGAAGGAAGGAATTAAACATGAAAGAAGGACACATGAAGGAAGGAAGGAAAAAAGGAAGTGCTGAAGGAGAAGGGGGATATGGAGTTAAGGAAACAAACCGAGGGAAGCGAAAAGGAAATTGAGAGGAACAACGAAATTATGGAGGAGGAGAGGGAGAAGAAGGAAGGATGGAAGGTAGTAATGAGAAGGAATGAAGGAGAGTGAAAGTGTTGAAGGGAAATAAATACATGGATATACGGAGCGAAGACGAGGGTAAAGAAGGAGAATGAAACGAAGAAAGTAAAAGAAGAGGTGAACGAGGAGAGATGAGAAGATCGAGGGTAGAGAATGAGAGAGAAAGGAAGGAAGGAACAGAGGAGGCCCCTAGAGAGAGAGAGAGAGAGAGAGAGAGAGAAACAAAAGGGAGAAAGGAAGAAGAGGGAAGAGAAACCAACAACAAGGGAGTATAAGTGGATAGATGGGAATGTAGAAGGGAATATAAACAAGCGAATATAAAATACAGGCGCGTGGGGATAATAGGAGAAGGTAATCTTGAGAGGAGGGAAGAACAGAAAAGAGAAAGGAATGACAGATATAGAACAGTGAACAGGTGGAGAGATGGAAGGAAATGACAAAGAAGGAGCACAGCGGTAGAGAGAGAGAGAGAGAGAGAGAGAGAGAGAGAGAGAGAGAGAGAGAGAGAGGGGAAGATATATAAACAAGGATATATAAACAATCTGTGCATGCATGATATACCTACACCCCACACACCCAAAATAAATATAGCTTCCTATGCAGACGATATAACACTCACATGCACACACCAAGACCCAGACAGTGCAACACTTCTCCTTCAACCCTATCTCAACCACTACATGACTGGTGCACTACAAACAGACTCAAGTTGGCCCCAACCAAATCCACGGCAATCCTTCTCACAAGCTGGACAGCTGAACACAAATACACCCCGCACCTCACCATAAACAACACCCCCCTAAGACATACACACTCACCCAAAATCCTAGGAGTAACATATGATACTCTATTGACATTCAAACAACATACCACAAACATAAACAATAAACTGATACCCAGACTTAACGCCCTCAGGTCACTTGCCCACATAAAATTTGGACAGAACAAAGAAACTACCACCACAGTTTACAAAAAATACATAAGATCAGTAATGGAATATGCAAATTCTGCCTATGCTTCTAACGTAGCTGAAACACATCACAAGACCTTGCAAACAATTCAAAATAAAGCTCTAAAATTCATAACAGGCCGCACAGCTACTACACCTACAGATCACCTACAATAAAAAATCAATGTCCTCAAAGTCAAAGACCATCTGGACATGAGAGGCACTTAATTCCTGGCTGCAGCCTCCACAAACCAACACCACCCACTACACTACATGGCAACACACCCACAGACACCAAGAAATATCAAAACAACACCCAGCACACGTTATCACACACATATACTGTCATCTCTCCCTCCCTGCCCTCCCTAATCCTTCTTCCAGAAGCACATCCATACTCATATATCTCGCTGTTCCATCCAGTCACACGTAGACAACACGCAGCTGCTGGCACGACCTCCCGAAATCCATCCTTCTGAATCCTCCCTTAAAATGGTGAAATCATCCCAGACGCAAAAAGCCGATTGGCCATCTCGTAAATTTCCATCTAACTTCTCACATTAATCTGTTATCATATTGACAGGGTACGATAACTGGCGCGGAGTCTTCTTCTTAACCCCTTCTGTACCGGCGACGTCTTATTTATTATATTCTAGCTATACTTAGACAATGTTGAGTAGCTTAAGAAAGATCTGTGGTAGTAAAAATTATAAATTAACATAGTTCGAACACTAATAGTTGCCGAAAAATGTACAAATTTATATAGAAGGGGGATCTTGAGGATGTTATTGTTTAAGTTTGATAGAAGACTAGGGAGGAAACTAAAAAGTACAATTAAGTAAATAAATATATCGAAGAATAAATAAACAGTTTCCCCCTTCAACTCTAGAATCCTAATTTGACGTAATTGACCACATGCAAATGTCAGGCTATAAGGAAGTTGGAGCCGTAAACATCGATATAGAACAGAAAATCAACCATAATGTAGATTTAAAGGGTAAAGGCTATTTTAATTAACTCTCTGACTTCCATCTACCCTTTCTAATCTGAATAAACTTGTGTTATAACAGCCAGAAAACATAAACAAAATGCGTAATCGTATCTTGAAAGGGTTAAACACAGATGGACTATAGTCGAAATTCTACTGGTAGAAAGATGGTAAAACGATCAACCTTAAGGGGGAAGGGTGTATTTTGTATCGATATGTTTTCGTTTATTATTACGAAGTGGCTACGGGACACCACCAGTGGTGTCATGCAGCCCAGCCTCACTGGCTGGGCTGCGTCACAGTCTACAGATATAAGCAGGATCCACACACTAACATGTCAACCGGCCAGCCCTGGCCGCGCGGTGGGGGGGGGAGAGTTTGCGTGACGTCACTGGCGCCTTGGGTCTGCCACGGCCTTCCCTGACCTGACCACTTGACTCACTGATAAAGCCTAAGTTCATTATACCCAGCACCTGCTCAGTATTACCGTACTCACTTTCCATGTTGAGCAAATTGTTTTGTTCAAAAGAGGCAATGATAGTGAAAAAAAAAAAAAAAAAAAAAAAAAATTATAGTGGTGATCATAGTGATAACAGTAGTGATGATGGTGATAGAAGTAGTGATAATGGTGACAGTAGTAAGTATTATGGTAGGGACAGTAGTAGTGGTGATGGTTACAGTATTAGTAGTTGTAGGTGCATCAACTCTACAGTTTAACAGATAAGGAACAATAATTGTCATGTTTACAGCAATAGACATAACATTACATGTGGCAGATTATTACATGTGTAGTGGTATCCTACTAAATACAGTAATGCAATATACTATAAATGACATCGAAAACAACAGCAGTGCAGTGATAGTACGGTACCAATCTTCACCACACTGCTACACATTCGCTGTCATTATTATCGCCGATACAGTAATATAACAAAATAACCATAGTAATTATCATCATGACAATAATAATAATAATAATAATTAAAGTTGCAAGCAACGTTGTGCGGGGTTCGAGCGGGGTTGCACGCAGGGTATTGTGTTGGATACAAGGGCTGTGCCACATATATCAAAATATCATGTATCTTATCGGGCATGGAGAAAGTACAGAAGGAATATAGTGTAGCCATTTTGGCTATGGCCACTTAGACCATTAACCCTTGTCTAGCGGGGGGTCTGTGGCCATTTTGGGCCTTTTCAGGCCATTCTGACTGCTATATCAACCATCAGCATGAAAGGAACTGTATTGTGCCGAAAACTAGGCGGAAATCGCTACACAATGACACCACATACAGCTACGTAGCACTCGTGGAGCCCTGACAGTGTTACCTCAAAGATGGAAGTTTAGCTGATTTTGCTACATTGTTCACTTTTCGCTAACTATTGGTCACACTGTCATCCACCCGTGCAGTGGGGGAACTGGAGTTAGTGTGGGCCGGGAGGCCACAGATGTCGGACGTATGGTTCATTACTGTTCCACCCATTTTCACTCGATCTTCACCCATTTTTCACCCGTTTTCTCCCAGTTTCTTTCACTCGACTTAAGTCGAGCGCTGCTAGACAAGGGTTAAGGAGTGTGACCATTTTGGTTAAAGCTATTAATCCTGTACGAGTTGTTGTTGTTCCCTAAGCTGCCTGGCCGAACAGCCCCGAGTCCCTGAGGAAGGCCATGGCCACGATCGGGCTTTCCCACAGAGCTCTCTTTGATTGTAGATTGTGTTGTTGGCATAAGTGGTTGTGTGAAATGCAGTCTTCTATGATGTGTTTAATGGTATGGGGTGCTGTGTTACATCCCGGGCAGGAGTCGACAACGGAGTCATCCAGTCGCTTCTGATAGCTCAGGAGAGCTGGATGGTGTCCGCATCTCAGCCTGGCCAGGTGGACTCTGTCCTCGCGAGGAATGGAGGATTCGGAAGGATGGATTTCAGGAGGTCGTGCTTGCAGCTGCGTGTTGTCTGTGAGTGAGTGGATGGATCGGCGAGAGATATGAGTATGGATGTGCTTCTGGAAGTTGGTTCGGGGTGGGCAGGGAGGGAGAGAGGACAGTAATTGTGTGTGATACCGTGTGCTGGGTGTTGTTTTGATATTTCTTGGTGTCTGTGGGTGTGTTGCCATGTAGTTTAGTGGGTGGTCTTAGTTCATGGAGGCTGCTGCCAGGAATTGAGTGCCTCTTATGTCCAGATGGTCTTTAACTTTCAGGATTTTGGTTTCTTGATGTAGGTGATCTGTGGGTGCAGTAGCTGTGCAGCCTGTAATGATCTTCAGGGCTTTGTTTTGAATAGTCTGTAAGGTCTTATGATGTGTTTCAGCTAGGTTAGAAGCCCAGGCTGGGCTTGCGTATTCCATCACTGATCTTATGTATTGTTTATATACTGTGGTGGTAGTTTCTTTGTTGTGTCCAAATTTTGTGTGAGCAAGTGACCTGAGGGAGTTAAGTCTGGGTGTCAGTTTCTTTTTAATGTTTGTGGTGTGCTGTTTGAATGTCAAATGAGTATCATATGTTACTCCTAGGATTTTGGGTGTGTGTGTATGTGTTAGGGGTGTGTTGTTTATGGTGAGTTGAGGGATGTATTTGTGTTCTCCTGTCCAGCTTGTGAGCAGGGTTGCGGTGGATTTGGCTGGGGCTAGATTAAGTCTGTTTGTAGTGCACCAGTCATGTAGTGTGTTGAGATAGGGTTGAAGGAGATCTGTTGCTCTTTTTGGGTCATGGTGTGTGCATATGAGTGTTATGTCATCTGCATAGGAGGCTAAGTTTATTTGGGGCGTATTGGGTGTAGTTATATCGTGCATGTACAGATTGAAGAGTGCGGGCAATAGGACGGATCCTTGTGGGACTCCGTTTGGAAAGTTTCTGATTTTAGATGACTGACCGGCAAAAGATACGTGTGCACATCTGCCTGCTAGGAAGTTGGCCAGCCACCTTTTTGTGTTGTTGTGCATGTTTGTGTTGTAGATTTTGTTTGTTAGGTTGTGGCGGGGGGATGGCATCGAAGGCTTTACTAATGTCGAGTGTGGCTAATAGTGATCTGTGTGGTGGTCTAGCTGAGTTGATGCCGTCAAAAGCTCTTTGTGTAAGGTCTGTGAGAAGAGTGTTTGTGGAGTGCAGTGGCCTAAAGCCATGTTATGTTGGAGCTAGGGGTAGGTCGGGTGTAATTAGTTGTAATACTAGGCGTTCCATGACTTTGGAGGGGGAGCAAAGGAGTGTGATGGGGTGGTGCGAGGAGGGTAGCGTGGGGTCTTTGTTGGGTTTGGGGAATGTGGTGATGAGACCATGCTTCCAAATGTCTGGTATTGTGTTGTGTGAATAACTGTAGTTTGATATGTTAGTGAGTGCTTGTATGCCTTGTGGTCCCAGGTGTCTGAGGTGTATGTTGCTTATGTTGTCTAGGCCACAAGCGGGTGAGTGCTTGAGATTGTTGATGATATGCTTTGTCTGGTGATTGGTGAAGGGTGTATAGTCAGGGTCTGTGGGGAATTGTCTCTTACGTCGGATGACACGTCGGTCGTCTTTGTGAGGTTTTAGGTGGCTGACATGTGAGAAGTGATTGATGAGAGTGTTTGCTTGTTGTTTACATGAAGGAGTAGACTCTGTTGTTGTGATTGCAGCATGTGATTGTGTTGTGTTGCTGTTGGAAAGTGTGATGCTGTTTAGTGTTTTGTAGAGTTTTTTGGGGTTTGTTTGGTGATCAAATGTTTGTAGGAAGTTATTCCAATATATTTTTGTTGTTCTTGTATTTTGTTGTTAGTTTGGGTGTTGAGTGCTTGGATTTGTTGTGTGATGTCTTGTGTGTGGGGTGCTGGGGAGTGTTTCAGTATGTCGCGTTGTCTGATGAGGTTTTGAATTTCTGGTGTGTAGTTGGGGTTGTGTCTTTTTCTGTTACCTCTTGGAATGTGTTTCTTGTCAGCGTTTTGGATAGTTTTATTGAGTATGTGTACAGCATTGTTGATGTTAGTGATGGGTGTACTGTTTAGAGTTGTGAAGTGTTGTTCTGTCTCATTTGTGAATGCTTCCCAGTTAGCTCTTTTATAATTGGTGTATGTGTGTTTGTGGCTAGCTGGGGTGAGTCTGGTTTTGGTGGTGATAATGATCGGGAGGTGGTCAGAGCCTAAGGTTCTGACCATCGTCCAGGATGTTGTGGGGGCGAGTTCTGGGGAGCAAAAGGAGATGTCTGGAGATGATGGGTTATAGAGGGCTTGGTGAGGAATATGGGTATGTTGATGGATGTCGTTAAGGATGATGAGGTTATCAGTTTGGTTTTGTAGTACTAGCCCTCTGTCTGTGTCGGGGTTGTCGACAAACCAGGCCGACGTCTTGGCGTTGAAGTCACCACCCAGGATGATGTGTGGGGTGTTTGTGATGTGTTGTAAGTGTGGTCTGTATTAATTTGGTACTGTAGGGGATGTATGTGTTTATGATGGTTATGTTGGAGTTGTTGCCAGTGCGTATTTTAATTGATTGTATTTCTGTTGTGTTATCATTTGGGGGGAGGAGGGATTTGGTTTGTACACTGGTAACTATGTATGATATTTCTTTGTGTACCAGGGTGATGAGTCCACCGCCTCCGCCGACAGCCCGGTCTTGCCTGATGGTGGTGAAATCATGAAATGTGGGTGTTTTTTGTGTTGTGCGGAGTTTTGTTTCTTGTAAGATGGCAATGTGTATGTTGTGTTGTTTGATGAAGTGTGAGAGTTCATGTTTCTTTGTGTTGATGCCATCTATGTTCAATTGGAGAATGTTAATGTTAGGTGCACGATGTATGTTGGGTGCTGCTGCACGAGGATGGGGTGGGGGTGAGGGAGGGGCTGGGGGTTGGGATGGGTGAGGTGGGGGTGGGGATTGGGGAGCAGGAGATGGGGGTTGGAATGGATTAGGATGGGGTGTGGTGTGTTGAGTTGAGGATGTGGATGGTATGGGAAGGTTAGGTGGGTTAGGGAGGAGAGGTGGACGGGTTTTAGGGGGGGGAGTGGATGATATGGGAAGGTTAGGTGGGTTGGGGAGGAGAGGTGGACGGGTTTTAGGCGAGGGATTTGACTGGGAGAGGGAGGGGCATGAGGAACAGGTCCAGGTGTTCGTGTAGTGTTTCTTGGAGGCAAGTGTTGTGCAGGTGAAGTGGGTCCAGTTCCTGCATGAATTGCAACTGAACCCTTAGTGTGGCGACTCGAAGTGATGGGTTTTGAGCAAGTTGGACATATGTATGTGTAGGTGGGTCCTGGGTTGCTCTCAATGTCTCCGGCTAGAAGAAGTCTTCGAGAAATGACAGCCGGAGAGTCATTTCTCGGTGTAGGAAAAACTGTGTGATGTGTGTGTGTGGTGTGAGAGGTGTGGAAATTCCCGGCGCGACCGAAGCCGCTCCAAGGACTCCTGTACGAGTAGGCATAATTGCCCGAAATTGCCTTCATTCCCTGCTCATTTTCATGCATAAGCAAAAGCCAGAGCGTAATACAATTATGTATTCGTGAAAGTACGGTAATAGCTTTCAAATTACTCCTGAATCATCCCTGTACGACGTCTGGTTTTCTTGTAAGGATCTTGCAAACGAAGGGCAAAATTGCTAAAAATTACCAAATCCGATAGGCAAAATCGCTAAAAATTACCAATTATTTTCTGTTTTCGCTATGTGTGACGCTGCACATAAGTGAGCTCTCTCTCACACAAACCTCAGTGTCGTGGCGGGGCCTGTAGGCTCCGGCTGACGTCCATCCGTGCTGCTTGCAAAAGCTGGCCTGGCTCACAGGCTACAAAATAGCCGGAAAATCGTCTCCGTCATATGAGGGGCCCCGCGGGAATTGGGTTAAGAAGTGTGGTTGTTTTGATTATTTGATAGGGTCACCATAAGGGTAATGGTGTGGCATTTTTTCTGTACAGAAGCTTGGCCTTTTTGGTTGGGGCTTCTTAGGAATGTGACCTTTTTCGTTAGCCATGGAGAAACTGCAGAGGTACAATTTATTATAAGCAACCTCATGTTAAAAATATCTTATATATTTTTGTTTAGCTTTACTTGGCATTCCTCTTCCTCTATGTATCTAGCAATTTAACCCCCTCAAACTCCTTATGACGCGATGGTGTGGTAATTACCCCGGGCCAAAAAGCTCTAAAAGACGATCGAGTGATAACTCAAGCGAGCTTGAAATACGCAGGCGTTTCGTTCATGGTCACCCCTTCGGGGATCAAGGTGTCCGGCAATATATACCGGTAGGCTATAGATAAATTAATTTTTGGGCTATTTCTTCCATTTTATTTATCCTGTTAAAGTGCTTGATTGATTTTTGTGCTAATGTAGTTAGTATTTGGTGTAATTTTACATATTTCAGCTAAATCTGAAGAGCACATGCAATTTATTTGTGCATGTTCAGTAAGTATTGCTGGGGAAAGGGTTAACGTATTCATCTTTTGGGGTATTTATTCTATGTTTTTATCCTGTTTCTGTGATTGATTGAGTTTTGTGCTAATGTAGTTGGTATTTGGTATAATTTTACATATTTTAGATAAATCAGAAGAGCACATGCAATATATTTGGGCATTTTCAGTCAGTATTGCTGGGGAAACGGTTAACATACAGTATTCATCATAGGAAGGGAAGAGGATGTGTAGCTCAGATCTTTGCCCTGAAATATGTTGTGGAGAAATATCTTGAGAAGGGACAAAAGTTGTATGCTGCCTTCATGGACTTGGAGAAGGCCTATGACAGAGTTGATAGAGAAGGTACCGGTACGTAGAAAGTACTTGGAATATACGGAGCAGATAGCAAGTTGCTGAAAGCAGTGAAAAGCATGTATGAGGGTGCAAAGGTGTCAGTATGTGTTGAGAATGAACAGAGCGAGTTCTTTGATCTGAATTTTGGGTTAAAGAAAGGGTGTGTGATGTCCCCGTGGTTGTTCAATATATACTGAACTGTATATGGATGGAGTCATAAAAGAAATGCAAGGATGAGCAGTGGATGTTGGTGTACCACTAATAAGGGAAGGCAACGAGTGGAATGACAGAGTTGATAGAGAAGGTATGTGGAAAGTACTGAGAATATATGGAGTAGATGGCAAGTTGCTGAAAGCAGTGAAGAGTATGTATGAGAGTGCAAAGGTATCAGTACGTGTGAAGAATGAACAGAGGGAGTTCTTTGATCTGAATGTTTGGTAAAGCAAGGGTGTGTGATGTCCCGATGGTTGTTCTATATATACAGTATATGGATGGAGTCATAAAAGAAATACAAGGAAGAGCAGTGGATGTTTGTGTACTGCTGTTTGCTGACGATATGAATGGGAGTTGCAGGGTCTGGTAAATATGTTTGGAACAGTGTGCGAAAAATGGAATCTGAAGGTAAATGCGGGGAAGAGCAAGGTTATGGTCTTCGAAAGGGGTGAAGCCACAGAGTGTGAGGTGAAGTTGAACGGTCAGGCTATGGAGATTGTCAGCTCATTTAAGTATCTTGGCAGTGTACAGAGTAAAGATGGGAGTATGGATGAAGAAGTGTGGGAGAGGGTGCAACAGGGGAAGAGGGTTGTAGGAATGCTGAAAGCAGTAACATGAAATAGGGTGGTCAGCATGGAACTGAAGAAGTCATTGCATGACAGTGTGGTAATCCCGACACTGACTTACGGAAGCGAAGCATGGACGTTGTTGGAGAGATTCAAACCAAGAGTGAAAGGGATGGAAATGAGTTACTTGAGAAGTGTGTGCAGAGTTACATGGAGGGATAGACAGACGAATGAGGAAGTACGAGAGAGGTGTGGTGTGAATGTACTGGAAAGTGCGAAAAACAACACCTTGAGATGGTTCGGCCATGTGGAACGTATGGCAAGTGAGAGAATGACTAAGAGCGTGTACGAGTGAGGTGGAAGGACAGAGGGAGAAATAAACCGAGAGAGAGGTGGAAGGATGGAGTTAAGAAGTATATACGTGAAAGCGGTGCTGGATGGGAGGAGGGGCGTCGACTGACTGGGGACAGAGGTGCATAGGGGTGTTTCGTTCGTGGCCAATCCTTCGGGGATCAAGGCGTCCGTCAATAGATAGATAGATAAATTCATCTTTAGGGCTATTTCTTACATTTTCTTTATCCTGTTAGTGTACTTTATTAATTTTTTTGGTAATGTAGTTGGTAATTGGTGTAATTTTACATATTTCAGATAAAGGATGTCAACAGAATAACAAATGATGAGCTGAAGAGACGTTTAGGTATAAAGAGTATTAGCGAGGAGATGCGTACAAGTAAACTGGGATGGTATGGACATGTGGAGAGAATGGATGAACAAAATTGGGTGAAAAGATGCAGGTCTGCGATTGTGGAGGGAGCTGCACCAAGGGGTGGACCGAGTAAGACCTGGGATCGGACTATACGTGCCGATCTCAAATCCAAAAACTTGACAAGTAAAGCATCCCTTAACAGGGTTGCCTGGAACGCCGCCATTAGGAAAAGAGACTGAAACTGCACATCTGTGTGGAGCACTCAGTCTTAAAATGTTATGTACGTATGTATGTATAAATCTGAAGAGCACATGCAATCTATTTAGGCATTTTCAGTCAGTATTGCTGGGTAAAGGGTTAACATATTAATCTTTTGGAGTATTTCTTCCATTTATTTATCCTGTTAGTGAGTTTTATTGATTTCAGTGCTACTGTAGTGGTATTTGGTGTAATTTTACATATTTTAGATAAATCTGAAGAGGACATGCAATATATTTGGGCATTTTCAGTCAGTATTGCTGGGGAAACGGTTAGCATACTGTAGTCATCTTAGGAAGGGAAGAGGATGTGTAGCTCAGATTTTTGCCCGGAAATGTGTTGTGGAGAAATATCTGGAGAAGCGACAAAAGTTGTATGCTGCATTTATGGAGTTGGAGAAGGCCTATGACAGAATTGATAGAGAAGGTATGTGGAAAGTACCGGTACTGAGAATATACGGAGTAGATGGCAAGTTGCTGAAAGCAATGAAGAGCATGTATGAGGGTGCAAAGGAGTCAGTATGTGTGGATAATTAACAGAGCGAGTTCTTTAATCTGAATGTTGGGTTAAAGCAAGGGTGTGTGTGATGTCCCCATGGTTGTTCAATATATACCGGTACAGTATATGGATGGAGTCATGAAAGAAATACAAGGAAGAGCAGCGGATGTTGGTGTACCGCTGATAAGGGAAGGAAACGAGTGGAAGTTGCCTCAACAGTACAGTACCGGTACTACTGTTGCTGACAACACAGTTCTGATGAGCGATAGTGAATGGGAGTTGCAGGGTCAGGTAAATATGTTTGGAACAGTGTGTGAAAAACGGAATCTGGAGGTAAATGCTAGGAAGAGAAATATTATGGTCATTGAAAGGGGTGCAACCATAGAGTGTGAAGTGAGGTTGAACGGCTATGAAGAATGTCAGCTCATTTAAGTATTTGGGCAGTGTGTTGAGTAAAGATGTGAGTAGGCCTATGGATGAAGAAGTGTGGGAGAAAGTGTAACAGGGGAAGAGCGTTGTAGGAACTCTGAAAGCAGTAAGAAGAAATAGGGTGGTCAGCATGGAAGTAAAGAAGTCCTTGCATGACAGTGTGGTAATCCAGACATTGACTTATGGGAGGGAAGCATGGACGTTTCTGACTGGGATTGATCATTGATAATCATCGGTTATGCTAGTTGGAAAATTAGTGGGGTAGAATGTAGAGTTCGGGTGTACCGCCAGCCTTGTTTACACTACGCGGAGCGGCGGCGGACGCTGGCCATCATGTTCCCGTCTATTTGACTGCTTTTGGATACAATAATAGGTTGAGGGGGGTCACCCCCCCATGACATATTGTCATCATCATATATATTGCCAGCAGGAGGCAAATAACCGAAAAAACGCCTTCAAAATAGACGCGAACTAAAGGCTGGTTCACACATAGCCGAGTCGGTGCGCGAGTCCAACACGAGTGATGAAATTTTGCTATTCAGCAATGACTCGTCGATACTCCTCAACACTCGTATAGACTCGTGCTACGCTCGTGTATACTCTTTGTTTACTCGACACACTCGTGGGTACTCGCCACGGGGTCCAAAAATTTCATGCATGCATGACATTTTTGGGTCCCGTGGCGAGTACCCACGAGTGTGGCCTAAATACGTGTAGACTCGTGTACATACGTGTTAACTCGTGTTTGACTCTGAATAACTCTTCGTTATTCGTGTTAACTCGTGTTGACTCGTGTAAACCCGTGTAACACTCTTTGGTGATTCGTCGCTTTTCGTCATCATTTCGACAGTGACGAAGCAACACGTGTCTACACGCAACAACACGTATGTAACACACATGCAACACGTATCAACAAGAGTAGAAAGCACGAATGTGAGTGCCAAAATTTGGTGCCCCCATGATGCCAGAGTTTACGCGATTCAAACACGAGGGAAAACACGAGTAAACAAGAGTAAACACGATCCACTGAGATAAAAACATGAGTGTAACACGAAAAAGCAAGTGTCATTTGAAATACCGTTATTTCAAAAATGTAGGACGAATCAACGAGAGTTTACACGAGTTTACACGGATGTAACACGAGTCAACACGTGTGCAACAGAGATCCAACGAGAGTCAACGCGTTGTCTTTCGTGTTGATCCGTATAACAATCGTGTTGATCCGTGTAACAATCGCGTTGACTCGTGTTAGTCTCGTCCATACTCTTTGTTTACGTGCCCTGGAATGTGGCCATTATTTTTCAAATTTTTGACACTCGTGTTGGGTTCGTGTTACACTCGTTTTGACTCTCAGTTACTCGTACAGACTCTTGCATGAACACGTGTAGACTCGTATTGACTCTAGTTAACTCGTGTTACACTCTCCTTGACTCGGGAGCAATTGCTACTCGCGGCCGACTCAGCCTCCAGCGACGGCGATAATCGATGGGGGTGACTCGTGTTGGAGTCGCGCACCGACTCGGCTATGTGTGAACCAGCCTTTAACCACGGTAATCGACATATGTAAACATGACGGCGGCGGTGTCGGCGTCGGACACTTGCGATAATGTTCCCGTCTATTTTTTATGCCATTGGATACAATAATATGTTGAGGGGGGGCTTTGCCTCCATGACGTGTTGTCATCATCATATATATTGCCAGTAGGGGGCAAACAACCCAAAAAATTGCCGCAAAGCCCTCCCCTCAACATATTATTGTATCCAATGGCAGTCAAAATAGACGGGAACATGATCGCAAGTGTCCACCGCGGCCGCCGCCGTTATGTTTACATGGTCGATCGCCGCAGTTACTGTAAGTTCGCGTTTATTTTGAGATTTTGACGACAATTTTTTTTGGTTAGGCCAATTTGCCCCCTGCTGGCAAATTATATGATGATGACAATATGTCATGGGGGGTGTTTGCCCTCCTCAACATATTATCGTATCCAACGGCATTCAAAATGGACGGGAACATGATAGCAAGCTTCCGTCGCCGCTCTGCGCAGTGTAAACATGGTGGCGGTACGCCCGAACTCTACATTCTACCCGGCTAGGCCTATATTATAGGCTACAATAAATAAGTAGGCTAGGCTATTTTATCTATAGGCTATGCCTAGTCTAATATTACAATTTAAGGTAGCATTCAAGTTGACTACATCAGGACTTACCCTTGACCAGGTATAGGCTATCCTAGTGTTTACTAGGCCTATACCCCTTTGAAAGGACATTAGCCTAGCCTAACCTAACAACCTTACCTAACCTATTATAGTAGGCTATTATGGGTGGGGGCTGCCGCCCCCACACCCGATTTTTGGTGTATTTGTCTATTTTGTCTGTGAAGTGGGAATTTTTTCAATTTGTCGATAACGAAAATCATCCATGCGGACTATAGCCTATGGAGAAAAATATGGCGAATCTATTGTTGCCTATTATCTCTAATAAATTGTTTCTCATAATGCTGCAGTAGTGTCGTTTAAAATACCAACCATTTAATTGTGTGCCTTTAAAAATGACCTAAATTAGGCTATAGGCTACTGGAAGATTAGAAGAATCTTTAAGAAAGACTAGGTTAGGGTTATTGTCGTGCCAAAGCTAGATTATAGCCTAAATATAAAAGGAAGTGAATAAAATGAAATATGCCGAAAAAAATCGCCGTCAAAATAGACGCGAAGTTAACCGCGGCGATCGCCCTATGTAAACATGACGACCGTACACCCGGTAACTACATCCATCCCATTAAAAGTTACTGTGGGACACAAAATATGTTTAGGGGGTGTCTGCGGCTCTGCACCCCACGTCGGCCCGTCACGTATTATGATGTACGGTAAGTCATCATCATCTGTGCTAATTCATAGGATCCCCAATTAAGGACAAAGTCAATCAACAGACGAAATAAGCTCCCAAATTACAATAACATAGCGGCCCGCCGTTTATGGGTGACTTTTTACACATCATTTTAAATGTTACTTTCCTGCCTGGTCTAGGCCTAATAGATTTTTCCAAAGAATCAAACTTAAATTAAAAGGAAGTAGCCTAGCCTACAGTTTATAGGAAGGCTATTCCAACATGCATTCCAGAACTTAGGCTAGCCTAGGCCTAGGCTATATGAAAATTTGTGGGTGGTCTGCCAAAAAAGAATCACTAGGCCTATTAGGCTATGGGTAGGCTAGTATGGGGTGCATTTTGCAAATCTTCTGAACTCTTAGGCCTAGGCTAGGCTAAATTAAAACTCACAAAATCTGAGTAAAACCAGCACTAGAATTTTGTCTTGTCATGTCTTGGGGGTTAAGGGCAACCTCAGGCGAATACTCGCCCGCTCCGGCCCTACCGTAGTCGCGGAGATCCTATGTCACAATTAAATTAGTTTATAGTTAAGGTTAAAATTCACCACCGTGTCACTTTCACTCTAGGTCATTCGTAGAACCGTAACACTGTAAAGGCAACAACCCAATAGCAGGTCATCAGGTGGCGAACCAGAGACCTACAAACCGCGGTACGGTACTAGGGCCAGAGCAATGTCTTGAAGCGAGGTGCCCTTATCAGCCAACCCCAGACAATCCAGTAGGAGCTGTCGGAAGGAATCCATCTTTGAAGCCAGAAAGGGACGCCCATCCACATGCTCAGTGACGGGACGAGGCGAGGCTTAGGAGGCATATGTAGGACGACCAGATGTAGGATGTGGAGGGGAAGAGGTACCGTACGACGATACATGGGATGCGGAGATTGCGGAGGGAAGAGCTCGTCAAAGTCATACGGTTCCTCAGGACCTCAACAATAACCGGGGGACGGCCGGTGCGGGCAATGGTCGATCGCCGTAGTTAATATAAGTTCGCGTCTATTTTGACGGCGATTTTTGTTGTAGTTAGGCTAGGCCTAGGCTATTTGCCCCCTGCTGGCAATATATATGATGATGACAATATGTCATGGGGGGTGATTGACCCCCTCAACATATTATTGTATCCAACGATCTCTAACCTCTGTATCTCAAAAAGGGCTAGAGCAAATTGGCTGTAAATTTCCACGTCTAGGCTATTCCTTGACATATTTGCTCCCTCCAATTAATATTTATTAGCATAAATTCAGCCTAGTTTAGCCTATAAAACAAAAACTAACATTTGTTTAGCCTAGGCCTACATATAAAAAGAAAAAACCCACTCGTACTGCAATTATAAGCATAAATATGAATATCTAAGTTACAAAGCAAATGTTTTTGTATAGCCTAAAATAAACCATAAAATTGTCATCTTTCAACTGTTGAGGTCATATATATATAAAAAATCTAATACATTAGGAAAAAATGCGTTAAGAGTTGTGTTAGCGGGTCTATCGTCCCCTTTATTTACGTAGTCGCACGCTCGCAGTTACATTCACGTCTAATTTGACTGTGGTTATTTGCCCCTGCTGGTGATATAGATGATGATGACAATAAGTCATAGGGGGATAAAGCCCCTTTAACCCATTATTGTATCCCGCGGCCAGGCGTTGGGTAAATTGTTTTGTTACCGGCCGGCGGATTGAGGGTGGCTTTACCAAGTTTACCCCAGCAGTTAAATTAGAAGCGAATATAGGCCTAACTGCGAGCATGCGACTAGGCTATATAAACAAAGCTTTTGGTATGCCCACAACTACAACTCTTACCAAAACTGCAATTAGCCTATTTTTGTTTGTTTTTTCAGTCTAGGCTAAATTGTGGAGGCTAGGCAAAATTATTTAGCTGCAATTAGCCTAGCCTATTTTTGTTTGTTCTTTCAGTCTAGGCTAAATTGTGGTAGGCTAGGCTAAATTCTTTAACATATGTACTATTGTGTAGGCCTGTGCTTTCCAATAGAAGTACAAATATAGCCAAGCCTAATGCAATTTTACTAAAACCCAAGCCTACCGGAATATAGCCCTATGCAGAGCTCAACAGCAAAACAAAACAAAAATATGTTGAGCAGTGAAATAAAATTAAGCTAGGCCTAGGCCTGTTTTCTCATAGGCCTAATAACCTAATGAAGTATACTATAGCCTAACCTAATTTAAGTTATTTCACAAAATACTAATAGGCCTACCCAGCCCTCCTCATGCATTATTTTCCATTGTAAAATAAGTTTGTGCTTAACTGCAGTAATGAAAGGTAGCCTATGTTGGCTGTGCAATTGTCTCGATTTTACTATTTTTACCTAATTAGGCCTAAAGCAGCCTGAGCCTATTCCCATCCCCCAAACAGTATCCCATGTTAAGCCCTAGGCTAGGCCTAGGCCTAATCCCACGCTCAATCAAAATTCGAACTGCTAAATTCGTACCTACCTGTAGCGCTGCCTAGGCTAGGCCTATATTTTTCGTGAATAGATATAGAAAATGGTTTAAAGGAAAGACCATCCTATATTATGTTCAAATAATATGTAATAGCACTGTGTATGGTTGTATTAAATTTAAATAGTGATAGATGTGTATATTAATGGGATAAATACTCCGAAGTTCGCATACATTCAGAAAATTATAGTGCAACACTGTTGCCAGATACTAATCAATGCCATTATCATTATATCATAATGCATTTTACTCATTTGCATAATTTTAAATACCTAGGACATTAATATAATATTTTCCTATCTTTTTCGTAGTGATATTTGTCTGATTTAGTGGTATATTGGTGTCTGTCTAGGGTTATAATGCATTGTGAAAGTTACCTCTGAATCTCTGACTTGGTAACAGTTCGGTATGGGCTGGCTTAAGTAACCCTGCTTTCTTTGAGTACTACACGGCAAGAGAAGCTTTCGGTTCTGTCATTACTGTTCAAGGTAAACAGCAACTGCTAAATTCGACATCATGTTCAAATAATATGTAATATCACTGTCTATGGTTGTATTAGACAAAAATTGTGATAGGTTTCTATTTTATGTGGATAAATAGTATTAAGCTGAATAAACTAAATACCGAAAGTTCACTAGAGTGATTGTTGATACATTTGCTAGACATCATCATCATCATCATAGATATGAGGGAGGACGGAGGTAGGAAGAAAGGGCAGGGTAAGTCACACAGGCAATTGCCAAAACTTTAAAGGTCCATATCATTGTTATTAAACAAAGCATTTGGCAAAGGGAGGAATTGTTAAAAACCTTAGCCAATACTCTGTCATTCACCAAAAATAAATTTGAATTATCATTATTATTTGGTAGGGTAGGTATGTATAGGTAGGTTGGCTAAATAATTGCTGGAATTCGTAGGGACTCGAACTGTTTTGAGAGAGTTAAATACAAAACAAATAATAGATCTGAATAATAAAGAGATTATGTTATTAAGCAAAACTGGGGGATGCGTGGAAGCCTATAGACTGTAGAGGGTAAACTTTGTGTGGGTAGCGAATGCGGTTTTAAAGTAATTTAAGAATAGACAGTTTTCAATGCTGCGGCCAAACTATTCCACCCATTTATATTCTTTTGTTATCAAAACGTTCGGAATCGCGAGCCTCATCCAACTACGCAAGCATGGCTTTGATCATCGGCGTAGTTTTCAAGATGTGGAATTTTAAGTGGAATTCAAGGTTTTTTCAAGATTGCCGGAAAAAACCCCACGTGCAAAAGCAAAACCTTCTCTATAACATTTGCGGAGCATTAGTAGGGGAGTCCGTATGCCAAAGCCCAGTCGTTTCCTATGAGTGGGAGAGACGGTATTTAGGCGTCAAGTTTTTCGGGAAATCGGCTGCCACGTACCTGTTTGGCCGCCATGCCAGATGTTTAAAATATCAAAAGTTGCCCAATACAAAAACGCACCTCTTGTGAATGTTTGATCCCGATCCAAAAAGCGGTTCTGGAGTTATTGCGTCAAAACTGGCGCGTAAGAAGAATTTGGATGAAAAACCGGGTTTAATGATTACAATAGTGGTTCCCCGTAGGGGACGAACCCCTAATAATAATAATATTACACTATATATTATACAGTATATACAATACTTGGTTGTGTAGGAATTTATTATTAAGGAGATAAATATGCAATGTAACAAGAATGTGTGTGTTTGCTGATGTCCCTCATCTCCTCAAACTAAGTAGAAATAATCTCCTAGATTCAGGATTTGTGATGAAGAATAGAGATATTATATCAGATGATTGCATTCGTGAAAAGTCCATGATAACTAAATCTGAATATGGCTTAGCTTACAAACTTAGTGTAACTCACCTAAATGTTTAAGGACTACAAACTATAGGAAGTAAAGTATGCAATAATATATTTAGGAGAAAGAGGTAATTTAATCAGCACAACCTGGAAAGAATCTGCAAGCTTCATATTAACAACAGATGCATAGTTTCATGTGGTGAATTCTTCTATATCAAGCGATAGGAAAGCACTGTGCGTCTGGTCTGCATTTGGAAGAACAGCTAAGCAATTTGCGCAAAATGATCCACATTATGACCACAATATAATTCAATGTCAGCCCACTACAGATTTCAGCAAAGAATAGTTTTGTCTTGCCTTTTCCTTATACGACTCTTTCAAATGCTTAAAGTTACTCATAACCTTGAATTTATCATGACAAGAAGGTTAAATCATGACACTTAACACAGTTTCAAACAAAGACTAAAACAACTGATAGTGTATTGCTCAGCAATAAAAGGAACATCACTCAGGATCCCGAAAATGTATAATATTTCTTGGGTAAAACTGGTCATAGCAAAAACAAAACTAACTAACAACCGTGAGTTACGCCTAGAAAATTGTGCTTATCAGATCTGTTGTTCAATGATATGGTATTTAGAAGTAGGTATTGAGTATGATTTTTAGATATATGTGAAAATTAAAAAAATACTGTACCAACACTCTCGTAGAGGAACAGTCTTTAGATTTTGTTGCTGGCTATATGGTAAGGAGATTTTCCTTTTAAAGTATCACTTCTTAGACAACAAGATCAGAGGGCACATCGTAGACAGAAGTGGTTAACAGAGGTCAGCTGTATAATACCCACAAAGTATTTTGTTTGTCTTATTTGACCAATATACGAGAAATATGCAAAGTTGTCCATGGTGAATGGCTTCTAGATGAAGGGAAAAACTGTGAAAAAGTTCTTGCATCTGAAATTAAACTCACTTGAGCGACTTTACCTTTATTTGTTATCAATTTTTTTGCCAAAATATCGATCTTCTTTTAGGATAAGACACCTGAACGTCATTTCATACAAGGAACAAAAGGTCAATACATGTAAACATGCAAAGGAAGAAGATGAAAATAACTTAATAACTTAATCAATTATTGCCAGGAAAATTATAAATCACTTACAAAAATTCAAGTTAATTAAATCCTCTCAACATGGATTCACTCAGGGACGATCTTGCCTAACAAATTTACTCAGTTTTGTCTCCGAGGTATATGAAGCGGTAGATAACGACAAGTCATATGATATAGTTCACTTAGACTTCAGTAAGGCCTTTGATAGAGTTCCACATGAAAGGCTGGTAAGGAAGATAAAAGTACATGTTAGACTATGCTGTCCAATTTTGGTGCCCTTATTACATAATGGATATCGATCCTTTACAGGCAGTCCAAAGAAGAATGACGAAGATGATACATAATCTATTTGTTACTAATTTCACCACAACACCTCCAATTAAATTAATGAAAGCATATATGTGATCCACCAGGATTCGAACCCGGGTTATCACACACAGATTTTTAGACACCTTAACCATTATACCACCAAGACGGTTAAAGGTTTATGCACACGCCTACGACTTATTATCCATTCTCGAATACTGGATATTAATCTAATCATGTTCATATTCCCACCGCACTATGGTAGCCTAATCTTTTAAGTGAGAGGAACGAATACTCATGGGGCACAGATCATTTAGAACATAATATTAGAAACTTATCGTGAGGAGAGATTGAAAGCCTTAGGCTTGCACTCACTAGAAAGACGAAGATGTAGGGGAGACATGATAAAGGTATTTAAATGGATAAAAGGTATAAATAAGGGCGATATAGATGAGGTATTAAAGCTAAAGAACTGCGACATAACCCGCTCAAATGGTTTCAAGTTAGATACGTTTAGATTTAGGAAAGCATAGGAAAGCACTGGTTTGGGAATAGAGTTGTTAACATGTGGAAAAGACTCCCAGAGCAGTGATTAGCTCAGGAACAGTTGAAAGCTTTAAGGTGAAGTTGGATTTGCATATGGATGATATGGGCTGGGTGTGAATGGGAGTAAGGTTTTAGGATACTGTAGAATTACATTGATAAACATGCAGTGCATCACTAAGTGGTCGTGCTTGCCTCTTTAAGGAATTCTACCATAGGGGACAACATGCTAATAATGACAACACAACCACATCTAGGGTTAAATTGTAATTAATTTGGGATTAATCATATTAGTTTATTGTATGTATGCTACCATCATGGAATTACTCACAGCATGTAGTAATTTAGATTTGTATGTACCAAAGTAGGCTATATTATATTCCAAAACATTGATATTTCCCCTTCTTAATTGTTACTAAATAGCATAATCATAGATATTTAAGTCACAAAGTTACACACAATATTACTAGTTGCATTTATTTTGTCAAAGAAAATTTTAACATTTTGTTCAACATCTAACGAAAAGGAGCTATAGACATAGCGAAAGGAGTGGGAGAGTGTGAGTGGTGAGCGAGCCCTGGGTGAAGGCGAGCGTGACGTCACTGAGTACCCCACTCCCGTTTTCCTTTTGCTGGCCGGCTGACCTGTTGTGTGTGGATCCTGGATATAAGGTCGGTCCACCAGGCGGGACCCTTTGACGTCACAGGTCCCACGCGCGCATTTTCCTTCTCCTTCTATCTTTCTCTCTCGCTTTCAATTAGTTCATTCTCTCTCTCTTTCTCTCCCCCGCGCGCTCTCTCTCTCCACCAAAACTGATTAATGACCCCTCTGTGTGTGTTAGATAGTGTGTGTGTGTGTGTGTGTGTTGATGAATGTTAAGCCTAAGCGCATTTGTGTTTGATTAGTTTATATATTTATGGTTGTTTGTTTGTGTTTAACTTCTTATTTCCATCACATATTACCTCTAAAAAAGTGTCTATCTATTCAACTAATAAATACATACCTGTATATATATATATATATATATATATATATATATATATATATATATATATATATATATATATATATATAAAACATGAAAAATATTGATTCTTGTGGTAAACATATATGCGAATATGCTTCCACACTAAAGGTGTGTAGAAAATGGTAGGTTCACTGCACAAAGTTTAAAAACATTTAGTGCTAAAATTAAATTGCATCTAAAATATATTGCATGCACAAAATAAGGGTTTAAAAAGTATGTCCGAGTATCTTATTAGAAGGCTCGGACTGTTGTGTACATATTAAAATAATGTTTATGTAAAAGTGTTAAAATGCATTTCTCTACTTTCGTAGATCTTCAGTTATTATACAAATTTGCAAGAGTGGCTGGCTCCAGAGTCAGGTATTTGTTCTGTACTCTTCTGTGGATTTCCAGGCACTGGTTTAGACAACAAAATGTTTGTCTAGGTTATGATAGTTAACAAAATACTTCGTTCTTGTTCCAATATTGTTTTTCGTTCAGAGTCTATTTATAGTTCTTTATTCAAATGAGGCTTGAATTTATTTATGAAGTGACTTTCTTTACTCTTTCTCAAAACAACGTCATCTTTCTTTACTTTGTAAAAGGGCATTATATTAAAATTAGGAGATTTATCTTTAGCAAATTTTTATATGTGAGTACTAACATATAGCCCTGTATTATGTCTAATGTGGTCCCTGTGCAGGTTTGTTTTAAGTCTAAGATTCGAAGTCTGGCCAATGTAGATGGAATTACAGCCATTACAACGAATCACGTAGATACAATTGAGCGTGGAACAAATCATATTATGATTAATTTCAAATGTGTAATTAGTATCTACAAATTTGAATTGATTCCCTTCTATTATTTGTGTGCATAATGTGCATCCACATTTCGTCAACCCTTGATTTTGTACCGTATTGAATCTGGCCTTGGTTAGCAAATTCTTAAGGTTACTGGGTTGTTTCTTCGACTTTATTAATGAAACATCTTTAAATATATGCTTAGTTTCTTGAGAGGTTTTTAATAGGGAAATTGCGGATTTTGCTCCACTGAAATGATCATCGAAGTTTGGATTGTATGTACTTATGTATGGTAGTATATCATTGGATGTATTGTCAGTTGCTTTATCACTGGTGCGTAGTAACGCTGATGGAGATCTGCTTTGCGCGACTTATTCCATTATTTATTATGCCTTTAGGATAATTACGAGCCAATAAAAAGTCTTTTAATTCACTTAATCTTATATCTCTCAGAGTAGGTTCTGAAACAATTGTGCAAATTCTGCGTGCTAAGTTGAATGGAATGTTGTTTTTTACGTGTCTCGGGTGGTTCGAGTTATGCACACAAATAATAGAAGGGAATCAATTCAAATTTGTAGATACTAATTACAGTGCATTCATTCGACATATATCGACAGGCCCCGCCCACTTCCCCAACCGTTATCGTACGGCTGGCATGACTGCGAGGTGCAAGGTGTCCAACAGGGTTACCAAATCAGCACAAAAATATTATTTAATCTGTTTGCAGAAGTAACTAGAAGAATACAAACTAGTAAATGCCTACCTAATATTGCTAGAATATTACTCCAATATTGATAACATGTGTTAAAGATTCGGAGTATAGCCAGCATTCTTATTGCTAGGTGTAAAATATTGCCGCTAGATCAAGTCAATATTTATTTATCAATTTAAATTATTAAAAATGGCCTACAAAGCCATCTACCTTTCTACATCAACGAGTGAGAAAGAAATGTTAAGACTGGAGCCTGTCTTTAACAGCTCCATTCCCTTGTTCAAGTAAATACTTTTAGATCTAGCGGTAAGGTAGCTACATTGGCAACGCCGTGTCTTCTCTCTCAACTGTCAATGTGCTGTCATTCAAACGTCAGTTCAGTTCCCTCCCGTCTTCTGAAGGGGGAAGATGGCGTCTCCTGCCCATACCCCTGGCAGACCTGCTGGTTCTCCCCGGCTTGTCAGTCAAGCCAGGAATATTGTATTAAATGTATTCAAGTATTTTGATAAGGAGAAAACTGAGCCAGTTGATGTGGTGGTGAAGAAAACCTCTGAGGCAACACAAGTTTCACAGCCATTGATTAACAAGATCAGAACTCAAGGCAGGAAGATTGAAAGAGTCTTTCATTCACCAGTTTACCAGCAATGGCTTTCACCCATACTTGGATCAATTGACAACTTGATCACTTCACACTATGAGAGAAAGAGGGAGGGAGGGAGACTGAGGTACACAGACAAGGGAGGGGGAGGCATAACGGTACCTTACCCTATACACCCAAACGCAGTCGCTCGCTAAGCCTAGCTTAAAAATGTCTACCTCTGCTCTGCCCAAGTAGACGAGGTAACAATGGTAATGGAGTTTACTTTTCTGTGCAATGGTATATGGTAATATTGTATAGTAAAGAATAACTGCAAATATGCATGTATTAAAGCGCTCTTACATCCTATAATTAAATTTACTTGGAGCTCTTATCAGCTCCGTGGTAAGGTGACAAGTGACTTGTCCGAGATTGCGGTATGATAAGCTCTACTTCGTCTACGGCGCTGGTCGAAGCGGGCGGGGCCTGTCGATATATGTCGAATGAATGCACTGTACACATTTGAAATTAATCATAATATGAATTGTTCCACGCTCAATTGTATCTACGTGATTCGTTGTAATGGCTGTAATTCCATCTACATTGGCGAGACTTCGAATCTTAGACTTAGAACAAACTTGCACAGGGACCACATTAGACATAGACTAATACAGGGCTATATGTTAGTACTCACATATCAAAATGTGGTAAAGATAAATATCCTAATTTTAATATAATGCCCTTTTACAAAGTAAAGAAAGATGACTTTGCTTTGAGAAAGAGTAAAGAAAGTCACTTCATAAATAAATTCAAGCCTCATTTGAATAAAGAACTATAAATAGACTCTGAACGAAAAACAATATTGGAACAAGAACGAAGTATTTTGTTAACTATCATAACCTAAGACAAACATTTTATTGTCTAAACCAGTGCCTGGAAATCCACAGAAGAGTACAGAACAAATACCTGACTCTGGAGCCAGCCACTCTTGCAAATTTGTATAATAACTGAAGATCTACGAAAGTAGAGAAATGCATTTTAACACTTTTACATAAACATTATTTTAATATGTACACAACAGTCCGAGCCTTCTAATAAGATACTCGGACATACTTTTTAAACCCTTATTTTGTGCATGCAATATATTTTAGATGCAATTTAATTTTAGCACTAAAATTGTTTAAACTTTGTGCAGTGAACCTACCATTTTCTACACACCTTTAGTGTGGAAGCATATTCGCATATATATATATATATATATATATATATATATATATATATATATATATATATATACATATAAATACAGTATATAGATATTTTTTATTATTTTTTTTTTTTTTTCAATTTTACACATTGTATACAAATGTGCAATTCAATTGTGCATTATTAAAGCAGTTAACAAGAGAAGTATATGGGGACAATAATAATGTCTCTTACAATAATTCAGAGAGGATTGTGAATGTATGCTGTATTAGCAACGTAATAACTGTTTTGCTTAACTACTTTTAGCATTTTGTTACATTGGTTTCGTGCTGAATATATATTTCTATTCAATACTCTCATACGAAAGAACATCCGGCACCTAACGAAATAGGATATCACATCAGTGGGGAGTTGTACTAATACTGATATATATGAAGTTAGGAGTTTGATGGATCCTTTACCTGGTTTTAGTTTTGATTCTCCATGATGACGTTTAATAATGTTTCCATTATAGTCAGCTTTTTGAAGAACTCACAACTAGGTTTCATTAAGGCTAGTCCTCTGTCAACTGCTCCAATCCAGGTATCATCGTCCTTTTCCACCTTTTCTCCTAGGAACTGGTATTGGGGAAATTTGTGAACAATAAACCCACCAAGATATCGGAGACCTTCAGTTTCAGTTGCTTTCTATAAATTGAATTCAGGTTCAATATAACCTGGGTCCCAATGTTCAGTGTTTTCATTATCTGGCACTATTTCCTCATTTAAGGTTGAAAACACCATGGCTGATAAGCATAGTTCATGTTCCAGTGAATTGCCATCTTCCTCATTTTCCACTGACTGTCCTTTATTTATGTGAAACGAGCCTTCAGACATGCTCACATCTTGACATTCTCTTTGGCAATTGAAATTTTCACTAACTAGTGCAGTGTTTCTCCCAAGCAAATAACTTCTTATGCGTTGCTTCATTGACACAGTAGAAGGATACTCATAACTTGATCCAAATTGTCTAAGAGAAGCAAATAAATGTTCCAACACATCCTGGTTTAGCCTGTGGGTTAGTATGAATGAGATATTATATGTTTTTGTTACCATGTCATAGAGCTTTGGCAAGGATTGGGAAGATACAATTACTCCTTTCTGAAAGAGGTACATGTGATTGCTTGTACCAACTCTCATTGATGCCATGGTTAGCCTCATATCATTTAATATTTGACTTTGATACTGCAAATTTATTCCATAAGCATTTCTGGAAAATTTTGAATCAACTGGCACTCTAGAATTGTTGACATCAAACCAAGAGTCAGTTAAGGAGATGAATTTGCTTGTAGCATCCCAATCTTTGCTTTTTAGCAACTCTTTTTGTCCAAAATATGCTACAGACTTAGCAGTTGTCTCTGATAGTAGCTGAGTAGCTAACTTCACTTTCATCCTTTGCACACCCTTAGGTGTGATGTGTTTTACAGATAGACGATGTGTAGTTTTCAAATCACTCACAGTTTTTTAAATAATTTCTCGAACACATTCACTGTTCACATTTTTTCCCCCTGACATCTTAAAACCAGAATCAATAAAATTGTTCCTGATCAACTTGATTAGATGAGGAACATCTGCAAACACAAATATTTCTCTTTCCGAAGCAGTTGGATTTGTGAAGGATATGTTGGGTTGGATCGGATTGAAATGTTTGTCAATATTGACACCCAAAGACTTCCATACCCTAATGTTTGTTGGCCCAAGATCACTTACTACAGCTACTACAGGAAATCCAGCGTCTTCTACCTCTTTGATGATATTGAAAAGAATATCCTTGGTCATGTTACAATCAAATTCATAAAATATTAGTTGCCTCCATGTAGCCAACCAATCACCTAATCATTGCACATTGAACTTTACTTTTTGGTTCATAGAAAATGTCTTTTCGTTTGTCATAATGAATGCAATACTGCATTCATCAAAAGATAGGACACAGACGCGATCACGGATATTCATTGACTCACCTTTTTGCCGCAACAGACTTATGACAGGTTGTAACACTCCTGGTTCACAGTCAAATTTAGTCACCCAACGATGTAATGTAGTCTTAGATGGCAAAGGAAACTTCCACACTTCACGTAAAAATGTATATGCCTTCGGGCTCAAACTGCGCAATGTTAATGCTCTGCAGATGTCATCTTCTAACCAGTGTGATACAGGTTTTCCACTTAGGAAAAAATCAATTTGAGAAGGTGAAAAATAGAAAGATAACGTATTCCTCAACTGCTCAGTGGCCTTTTCAGTAGCGAACTTGATCTGCTCTAGAAGGTGTTATTTTTCTTGTTTCCACTCGCACTCCTCTCTTAGCAGAGCATATCTTTCCCCCTTTACATCATGTAGTTCCTTCTTCAGATCCTCCAGCTGGCTTTGAACATCTTCATTGCTCACAGGTGGCTCCACATGTTCCTGGTAGTCCTCCTCCAGTATATCTTCCAAGAGTCTCTTCAGCCCTCGTTTCTCATTTCTCAAATCACGGGAACCATCTTCTGGAGAATCTGTAATAAATTAATAGGAAACATAACTCAGGCAAAATTAAATTTGTAGATAAAAACGTTGCACATTATATAAATCTTATCATTACGGTACATATTTTTGTCAGAGACTGCTTATACACATATATAATGATGTATATGTATGTAAAACAAAAAGCACATGCATAGAAATGTTCGTGTGTATAGACTCGTCTGTGTGAGTGTTTGTATTCTTATGTGCAATAGTGTCTTCTTGTGTGTAAGTATGGTTTGTTAGTATTCTTAAGCATGTATGTAAATGTGCTTACAAATGTGTAAGTGTATATAGCCTATCTCTTGTGTATGTGGAAGTGTAAGATTGTGTGTTCTTGTGTGGAAGTGGGACGTGTGCATGCTGATGCATGTGCATATCTACTGTATGTGTGTATATGTTTTAATACGTACGGTATACATTTCCATAAATGACTGTGTGCGTTTATGTGAATGTGTAAGTGTTCATGCATATGCGTATAGGTATGCGTGCACTTGTGTAAGCATGTGTATGCTTAAGAATGTAAGTTTTTGTACATGTAAGTGTGTGTATAAGTGTGTTGCTGTGTGTGTGTATACAGTATATCAGTCTCTATGTGTAGTATACCCCTAGAGAAGGTGAGGAAATGGGGGCAGGGTTGGCTAGTATCATATTACCAAAATCAAATACAGTATACCGGTTTATATATATATATATATATATATATATATATATATATATATATATATATATATATATATATATATATAGTTATGAGAACCTCAGCAGGTGATCTTGGACACCGCAACTTCCAAATTAGTAGGGCAATGAGAAGAAATACGTTGTGGAACATCATGATTTATTTTAATTTTCGGTGACGTCACGCAGCCATCCTCAGGAAAGGGTTACCAACAGATCCTAAAAATTGAGTATAACTCTGTATATATTGCTAAAGCAGGATCACTAAAATGTAATGCATTGTTGAACACGTGGCAATTTGCCTATCTATAAAACAATTAAACAACATAATTTTGGCCAACTAGGCAAGGTTTGAATATAAAATAAATCTACGGCTAGACACCATCAAATTAAAAATTGCTAAATCTCAATGCAACAAAATAAATCAAAATGCAAAAGATATCAAATTTATGTTATCATTTCTTTTTCAATTCAAATATTATTCTGAACTGTAAAGGCTAAAATCTATTAAACAAAATTTAACCTACCGCTAAACAGCGTCCAAAGTATTATGCTAATATCCAACCATGTGAGGACAAGACTTAGCAAAAGCAATCATAATAAAGGAGAATATTAAAATGAAGGACTTTACAAAACAAATCAAATTATCTAGTAAAATTAGAAGCAAATCATAGTAATCCTAATCACATCGAACCGCAACATAAAGCAAAAAAGTACATTTGAATTACTTGACTCTAAGAAACAAAAGATAAATGTTGAAAATTCACATAAAGGAAAATTGTCACAAACAAATCGGAACTCACCATGATACCACCAGTCTCCAATGAAAGACGATGAGGGACTGATTAACTGACCACATTTGAACTCTATATGTAAACTCAATATATGGTGAAAATTAAACGAAATAAAATGAAAAACCAAACTACATGAACACCCAAAAAGCAACCAATTGTACCTAATAATGAACCTTCAACTATTATTGACAAGATTGATTTCTGGTTTGTGCTTATTTATCAGCATTTTTTCGCCTATTAAAGCCTCATACGTGCTTCTAAACCTGCCGATGATTTCAAAATCCCTCTCCAAAAAAGGATGATCTTCATTACATTTCTTACTGCAGAAAATGACATACTCCTCAAAAATATTCCAGACCTGAAGCTTTTCCCCAAATGCTCAAATATTCTCATTTTGAATGATCTACTCGAACATCCAATGTACCCAGCCTGACAACTGGGACAAGTGAATTTATACACGATATTTGAGCATAAAGAGTCCGGCACCCGATCTTTGAAGTTGAAAAAGGTTCCTATCCTGAAATCATTGGTGAAAACAATTCTAAAATTTATTGCAGGAAAACTTTCCCGGAGTACGTTACTAAGTAACTTGCGAAAATCATAGCTCACTCTCCCATAGAAAGGCATTTTGACATACTTAACAAGTTTAGGCACATCGTAAGTTACCGATCTGCTGTGTAACACTTTATTATACATAAATTGTTTTAGCACTCTGTAAAACAAATCCATCCTATAATTATTTTTCAAAAAATACTCTCTTAGTTTGCAAAATTCTTCATGAAGTGTGAAATAGTTAGAACAAATCCCGTAGGCTCTCTCAAGAAGTGTTTTGATGGAATTAAGTTTATATATTTCAGGGCAATAACTAAACCAACTTAAACCCAAGCCAGTGAAAGTGGGCTATATATTAACTCCAGTGGTTAACCGATTACATGATTTAGTGATTAAAACATCCAAAATGCTAAAGTATTATTATCCTCGTTTTCACAGGTAAATCTCATGCTTTTATGCTGCTTGTTCATGTAACTGAAAAATCTATCATTATCATCCCTATTTTTTAATATTAAAAATGTATCATCTACATACCGCCTATATAAGATAGGCTTACAATCTGATGGACAACTCTCAAGCCACTGAACCTCCTTGTTACATAAAAATGCATCAGCGAACAAAGGCCCTAAACTCGATCCCATGCTAACGCCATCTACCTGGCTATAAAGGTTGTTATTAAAGAGAAAACAAGATTCAGAAGTGGCGAATCTGAATAACTTTCTAACCAGAGTCTTACCTAGTCCAAAAAAGGTGCTTGGTTCAAACTTATCTAGAATTAGATCTAACGTTTTATCCAGTGGTACATTTGTATGCAAAGACTCTACATCATAACTTGCTAAATACAAATTATTAGGTAAATCTAAATTTGATATTTCGTCAACAAAACTTTTAGAGTTCTTTACAGTATATTCATTGTGAGTTAGAGGAGTTATTAAGGGTTGTAAGAATTTAGCCAAATTGTATGCTGCCGTTCCAATGGATGAAATGATAGGTCTAAGGGGGTTTCCTATTTTGTGAACTTTAGGCTGCCCAAACAGAATACCATGTTTCGTTCCAGATGCATATACAAAATCATAAGCTTCATTACCAATATTGTCTCGAATGGGTCTCCGTAATTTATTTAGTTTGTCCGCTAATCTTACATTGTTCGCAAAGACTTCCCAATTTACTTTTCTGAATTTCGTTGTGTCACGAAGAATTATTCCCATTTTTTCCGAATACTCCGATCTGTCCATAATTACCACTCCATTACCTTTATCGAGTTTCACTATTATTATATCCTTGTTGTTACCAAGTTCCTTAAGCAAGTCAAGATCTTCTCGCATTAGAACCAACGAAGTAATACTGTTCCATTGAGTTTTCATTCGATTACAATTTCCAACACCCAGTTCTTTTATCCTGTTTGTTATGCTATCACAATTTAAACCATTCTTGAGGAGACCCGCTTTTGCATAATCTCGAACCGTATCACTAATTTTTTCTACAGAGATGTAATGTTTCAACCAGTCTTTCTTATAAAACGGAATACAGAAGTCTAAACCCAGCTTTAAAACTTTTGTTTCCCTAGCAGTTAGATTTTTACTGGATAAGTTAAAAATGCAATTTTCCTTTATGTGAATTTTCAACATTTATCTTTTGTTTCTTAGAGTCAAGTAATTCAAATGTACTTTTTTGCTTTATGTTGCGGTTCGATGTGATTAGGATTACTATGATTTGCTTCTAATTTTACTAGATAATTTGAAATGTTTTGTAAAGTCCTTCATTTTAATATTCTCCTTTATTATGATTGCTTTTGCTAAGTCTTGTCCTCACATGGTTGGATATTAGCATAATACTTTGGACGCTGTTTAGCGGTAGATTAAATGTTGTTTAATAGATTTTAGCCTTTACAGTTCAGAATAATATTTGAATTGAAAAAGAAATGATAATATAAATTTGATATCTTTTGCATTTTGATTTATTTTGTTGCATTGAGATTTAGCAATTTTTAATTTGATGGTGTCTAGCCGTAGATTTATTTTATATTCAAACCTTGCCTAGTTGGCCAAAATTATGTTGTTTAATTGTTTTATAGATAGGCAAATTGCTACGTGTTCAACAATGCATTACATTTTAGTGATCCTGTTTTAGCAATATATACAGAGTTATACTCAATTTTTAGGATCTGTTGGTAACCCTTTCCTGAGGATGGCTGCGTGACGTCGCCGAAAATTATAATAAATCATGATGTTCCACAACGTATTTCTTCTCATTGCCCTACTAATATATATATATATATATATATATATATATATATATATATATATATATATATATCTACATATACAGTATATATATTGTTACGTATCTTGATCCTCAAGTGGTTAACTTGATGAATCTAGATAGCACAGAGATATATATTAAGGTATCAGTCAGCTGAAGGCAAAACAAAAGTAAAATCTAATAAAATAATTTCCTGTTGTTTGCTTCCTTTCCTTTTGGATCTTAGGACTTGGTATCCTTTATTGACTGATACTCTTTAATTATGAAAATACTGAAACTAATTAAAGTCATGTAGTATTTATAAAGAATATTATTTAACCGAAGCTTAGTAGGCTATGGATATGAACCGAATAAGTATATAGCTAAAGAAGGACTATTAATTTTATAAAAAGTCTTGAAAGATAAATATTAAAGTAAGAATATTTCTGTCTCTTACCCTTTTTTGAAATGAATAGATAGTTTTCTTCTATGTCCTTTTATTTATATTTAATGTAATTATTCTTGGTTCTTGTCTTACGTTAATAGTATTATATTATTATCATCAGGAGTAATATCAAAGTCACATAAAAAGTTAGATATATATTTAATAATTAGTTAAATTTATTTCTTAACCACGTAACATTGAGGTTTGATTATGAGTAAATAAAGTTACAGGATCGTTTCATAGATTCGATTCAGGTCTCACTCAAATAATGTGAAAAGCAAAATATAATATTTTGAAGCAAAAGAATTTTCTTCAGCTTAGGAAAATCACTAGAAGTAATATTAACACAGCCATGTTAGTCTAAGGCGATATTACTAATACGAGACAATAGCATCACCGTACTAAGCACCATTAAGCAATGTAAGCTTAATTCAAAGAAAATGAAAGAACTCGTAAGTATTAATATAAAACAATAGTATTACTTTCATCATAACCCAATTACTTAAAGAGTTGCTTTAGTCCACAAGTTAGTCAACTAAAATAGTTAAGTACATAATAGCGTTAACGTTAATTCCCAATTAAATAGTTAAAACACATAATAGTAGTGTTCACGTTAATTCCCAATCAAATAGTTAAACACATAATAGTAGTGTTCACGTTAATTCCCAATTAAATAGTTATAACACATTACACACATTAAACACATCACGTTAATTCCCAATCACATATCTCACTAACCAACATAACGTAAGTGTTTACACCGAACACACTTAACACACATTTATATAATCTGACTGACAGTCACAATCCCATTATAATACTTCACCCCGTCTTCCTCCAGCTGCAAGTTCACCTTCCCCAACTCCAAATGAGACTGATTTGAATGCCCACAACTCGGGTCTTATATACCAAACAATGATGGTGTAGGAACGAATCAGGAGGCGAGTGATGGTGCGCGCTCCAATCATAGCTCCTCGAATCACATAACAGGTGTGTCGTCCACTCACAGCTCCTGGCGTCGATCATACGTCATAGCATCGGTCATCGAGGTATGGGGCGAGCTGGTATGGAGCGAGATGGTTTGCCCACTCGCTCGTTCGCTCGCTAGTCTGCTTCACCACTTGGGTAGTTTGGCTCCTTGAACTCTAATTCTAACTCTTAAATTAACATACAGGGCTCCGTATGTCAGACCTCCCCCCTAGAAAAGAGTTTAAGGAGTATAGTACATAATATTAAACATAATACATAAATAGATTCACCACCAGATTGGCAACAGCAAGATTATAAATGAGGATAAGAAGGATATCACCCAAAGTAGGCAACGTCTCCAGGTACCACATCAGAACATAGCCGGAACGTAGCTGGAGCGTTATTCGAACTGCAAGGCATTCTCACAGCTGAAGGCTTGAAAGCGCACTACAAAAGCAATGATATTTACCTCGCTACAAGGGAGAGCTAATTGCCAAAATCCTCTCATTAAATTAAACTTACTGCTGTATGAGGCCAACCTGGTAAATGCAATCTTTGATCCGTGGCAGTGGGTAGGTATCGTTCTTTGTGACAGCATTGACTTGCCTATAGCCCCTACAAAACCAATGGCACCCGTCTGGCTTCGGCACAAGTATGACCGGACTACTCCACTGGCTGAAGGCCCTTGTGATCAGCTTGTTTGAAAAAATGAAGTCAAGCTCGACCTGCAGTATACTCCTGCGTTGTGGCGAGACACGGTAGGGGGATAGTTTAATGGGAGTTGCATCCCCTACGTCGATGTCGTGCACGGCCAAAGAAGTGAGCCCTGGAGTATCACGGAACACATTGGGAGACTGAGATAAAACAGAGATTAGTTGGTTCGCTTGATCAGAGGGAAGATGACATAGTTTAGATGGTAATTCCCTCAAAGCCACTGAATTATACTGAAAGTTGGATAGGCTACATGACAAGTCAAAGTCTGCATGGATACCTTCAGGCTCTGGAACAGTCTGTTGCGGGTCAGTAAGAGAACTGAAGACTTTGTCCGCACCAGGCTGCTCACAGGTCCTGACATTCACTGCCACAGTGGGAGAATCTGGAGGAGAGGAATCAGGGGACCTATGGTAGGGTTTCAACATATTTATATGGAATACTTGCGTGGGCTTTCTCCTGTCTGGGGTAGTTACTAGATAATCGGTAATGCTCACCCTCCGAATGATCTTATATGGGCCCCTGAACTTGGCAGATAAAGGTTGGCCAAAAAGGGGGAGCAGGACCAAAACCTCATCACCGGGCTGAAACTCCCTCTCACGGGCTTTTCTGTCATACCATTTCTTCATGGAGCTTTTAGCCACTGTCAAGTTTTGAGCGGCAAACTCACATGAGGATCTCAGCCGGGTTTTGAAATCTGAAACATACTTGAGGAGGTTTTGGTTCCCCTCCTGGCCAACTAGGCTATCCTGCAATAGTTGCAAAGGACCTCTTACCTGGTGACCGAAAACTAGCTCATTAGGGGAAAAACCCAGGGATTCAGTTGGAACCTCACGAGTAGCAAATAAAAGAAAAGGTACCCCCTTATCCCACTCAACTCCGGTCTCTGTACAATACTTACGTAACATTCCCTTTAATGTCTGAGGATATCGTTCGAGAACCCCTTGACTCTCTGGGTGGTAGGTGCTAGACTTTACATGCTCGATACCCAACTCCTTTAGGGACTGCTGGAAAATGTTAGAGGTAAAATTAGTTCCTTGATCACTTTGCACCTCATGGGGGAAACCCATTCTGGTGAAAAATTTGAGCAGTTCCTTGATTACAGTTGGAGCAGAGGTAGTCCTTAAGGGTATAGCCTCTGGGTAGCGAGTTGCCATGTCCATGATAGTTAATAAATAAATGTTACCTTGGGAAGTCTTAGGCAATGGGCCTACAATGTCCACTACCACCCGAGTAAAAGGATTCTCGAAAACGGGCAAGGGCACCAGAGGATGTACAGGCACCTTCTGATTGGGTTTTCCTGTCATCTGGCAAGTGTGACACACTCTACAACACTCCACTACATCTGCACGCATTCCTGGCCAGTAAAAGTGGGATCTGATTCTGTCTAGAGTTTTTCTCACACCTAGGTGTCCTGCCAATGGTATACAATGTGCCATTTCCATGATATCTTTACGACAAGGTTTGGGGACTACTACTTGATGGACGTCCCAAGCCCCGTCATCGATTGGTCTGTGTGGCGGTCTCCATCTTCGCCACAATACTCCTCCTTTGAGGTAGAAACATTCACCACCCTCCTTCTCACATTCCTCTTCACTCACGGACCTGGCAGCTAACTCCTTGCATTCACTATCATCTCTCTGTAGCTCTACCAGGCCGCTAGGACAATTTGGAAGGGTTTCATGGTCATCGTTAGGGTCAAGATGAGCCATAAAGGTGTCAGATAAATCCACCTCAGTCACATCATCAGGCACAGTTGGAGCATCATTCACACTCTCATCATCCCTTTCATCAACTCTTACATTCGGTACATTTCTGTCTGAGGGAACTGCTACTTGAGACATTGAAAGTTTGTCAGCACACACAGGGAAAACAGTTGGCATCTCCTTGTCGAGCTCACCGGTTAGTGGCTCGTTAACAGGGGAAAGTGACAAAATGGGGTCTGGTCGGACCTTCTCACCTGCTACATCATTCCCCAAAAGGAGTGTTACCCCAGGCACAGGGATATCTTGGGACCTACACAAAGCTATGGTGGCCTCACCCTGTAGTAACTCACATTCAATTTCGCCTTTTACCAAGTATGCATAAAACTGGCCTCCAGCACCTCTCATTACAACTGGTTCGCCAGGTGGGCACTCAGTGTAAGGATTCACCATGAGGGTGCTAGTAGAACCTGTGTCTCTCAGAATTTTTACCTCATGCATGCAACCATTTAATCTCACGTTGCCAGATGAAATAAAGGGACGGTAACTGTCCTGCACTGATGGTGAAATTATTATTGGCTTAACCCTAGTGGTTTGCACCACACATGCTACTACACCCCTGTCTAGATGATTTACGTTAGCTGCTAGGTACTCCTTCTGTCGAGAGTCCTGCATTAAAGGAACTTTTGGTGCTAGGTACTCCTTCTGTCGGGAGTCCTGCATTAAAGGAACATTTGGTGCTAGGTACTCCTTCTGTCGGGAGCCCTGCATTAAAGGCACACATGGAATTTGAGATACGGCGGCAACTGTCTGCCCCGATCTCTCAGTTTTTTCCTTGGCCCAGCACTGATAAGCTAGGTGGCCTCTCATGCCACAAAAAGTACATACTTTAGGGGATACGGGAAAGTTCCCTCTTTGAGCATTACTATTAGTTTGGGGCCCACCTCTGTTACCATTGCCCTGAGTCGCATTTTTAGTTGGGGGAACATTTCTATTTTGGCTAGCTGGGGAAGACGTTATAGGCTTGTGACTGGGTCTGTCAGATTTGTGATTGGGATACTTAAAATTAGAACTAGAATTATCGTAGGGCTTCTTTCCACGAAATTTGTTGTTGAGCACGTATGTGTCAGCCATGTCAGCAGCGTCGGCAAGACAATCTACCCTTTTCCCCTTTAAATGATAGGATACAGAAGAATCAATTTTCCATAGGAAATTTTCTAACAGGACCAACTCCTTCAGATCGTTGTAGCTTGTGACTTTCTTACTCTTGACCCAATGATTGAAAGTTTTAGTCATGGTCCTGGCAAATACCTTATGGGTTTCTTCTACTTTCTTCTGGTTTTTACGGAAAGATTGCCTGTAAGCCTCAGGCTGCAATTGATAGGTTTTTAAGATAGCTTCTTTGAGATTGTCATAATCCTGCCTAACTTCTGCTACTTCGGACAAATACGTGGCTCGTGCCTGCCCTGTCAAAACAGTTTGTAACATAAAAGGCCATTGATCTCTTGTCCACTTCATACCTCCAGCAACTTCCTCAAACAAAACAAAGAAATCCTGCACATTATCCTCAGTGAAAGGTGGAATGACACTAGTCATAGTCAATCCCAGAGGGGGAGCAATTACGGGAGCATTCGTATTGACATTTAGTTGAGCCGTACGATATTGATATTCATAATGTTCGGTTTTTATTCTGGCTTCTTCGATATTTGCTCTGGCTTTTATGCTGGCTTCTTCGGTATTTATTCTGGCTAGTTCTAAGTCGGTGTTTGCTTTTATTCTAGCTAGTTCTAATATTTGATCACCGGTCAAACCAGGTGGTAATTGTTCATCAAGTTGGCTAGGTTTACTAGGGATCCCACCAACTGCTCCGTCACCCTCCCCGCCTTCTACAGGGAACAGGTGGGTTTTTATGGTCTGAGCCACCTCTACTTTGGACATGTTTGAGACAGTTAATTGGAGATGTGAGGCAAGCACTTTCAGTTCGGATTTTGACAGACAGTCAATATCAGGGGATGTGGGTTCTGATTCTATGAAAACTCGAGCATCTTCGTTATTAATTAGTTGAGGCATGATTAATATTTGATTGTTAAGTAGTGAAACGTTAATGAAACTGAGTGAAACTGTATGAAACAAATCCTGGCGAGGTCGCCACTCTTCTGTTACGTATCTTGATCCTCAAGTGGTTAACTTGATGAATCTAGATAGCACAGAGATATATATTAAGGTATCAGTCAGCTGAAGGCAAAACAAAAGTAAAATCTAATAAAATAATTTCCTGTTGTTGCTTCCTTTCCTTTTGGATCTTAGGACTTGGTATCCTTTATTGACTGATACTCTTTAATTATGAAAATACTGAAACTAATTAAAGTCATGTAGTATTTATAAAGAATATTATTTAACCGAAGCTTAGTAGGCTATGGTTATGAACCGAATAAGTATATAGCTAAAGAAGGACTATTAATTTTATAAAAAGTCTTGAAAGATAAATATTAAAGTAAGAATATTTCTGTCTCTTACCCTTTTTTGAAATGAATAGATAGTTTTCTTCTATGTCCTTTTATTTATATTTAATGTAATTATTCTTGGTTCTTGTCTTACGTTAATAGTATTATATTATTATTATCATCAGGAGTAATATCAAAGTCACATAAAAAGTTAGATATATATTTAATAATTAGTTAAATTTATTTCTTAACCACGTAACATTGAGGTTTGATTATGAGTAAATAAAGTTACAGGATCGTTTCATAGATTCGATTCAGGTCTCACTCAAATAATATGAAAAGCAAAATATAATATTTTGAAGCAAAAGAATTTTCTTCAGCTTAGGAAATCACTAGAAGTAATATTAACACAGCCATGTTAGTCTAAGGCGATATTACTAATACGAGACAATAGCATCACCGTACTAAGCACCATTAAGCAATGTAAGCTTAATTCAAAGAAAATGAAAGAACTCGTAAGTATTAATATAAAACAATAGTATTACTTTCATCATAACCCAATTACTTAAAGAGTTGCTTTAGTCCACAAGTTAGTCAACTAAAATAGTTAAGTACATAATAGCGTTAACGTTAATTCCCAATTAAATAGTTAAACACATAATAGTAGTGTTCACGTTAATTCCCAATCAAATGGTTAAACACATAATAGTAGTGTTCACGTTAATTCCCAATCAAATAGTTAAACACATTACACACATTAAACACATCACGTTAATTCCCAATCACATATCTCACTAACCAACATAACGTAAGTGTTTACACCGAACACACTTAACACACATTTATATAATCTGACTGACAGTCACAATCCCATTATAATACTTCACCCCGTCTTCCTCCAGCTGCAAGTTCACCTTCCCCAACTCCAAATGAGACTGATTTGAATGCCCACAACTCGGGTCTTATATACCAAACAATGATGGTGTAGGAACGAATCAGGAGGCGAGTGATGGTGCGCGCTCCAATCATAGCTCCTCGAATCACATAACAGGTGTGTCGTCCACTCACAGCTCCTGGCGTCGATCATACGTCATAGCATCGGTCATCGAGGTATGGGGCGAGCTGGTATGGGGCGAGATGGTTTGCCCACTCGCTCGTTCGCTCGCTAGTCTGCTTCACCACTTGGGTAGTTTGGCTCCTTGAACTCTAATTCTAACTCTTAAATTAACATACAGGGCTCCGTATGTCAGAATATATATATATTTATTGTTTCGTTGATGTTGCTTCAGTACAAACACTTTACTGCGCTATATAGTGCATGAATTATATATGATTTAAAGTTTACATATATAAAAACAAACAAAATAATTAAAAGGGGGTAGAGTGGAAAGCGTACCTTACTGTTGGCATATCCCCCCCATCAGCCATTACAACCCCCCCCCCACACACACACACACACACACCGAACTACAGGTCAACTTTCGATCGCCTAATACACTCAATCACAGTAATGAAGATGTTTTTATTCTTATTACTTTTTATGATATTTATTGATATGATATCAGTTGGTGAGTTGATACAAATTAGCAATATAGCAAAAGTAAATACGTACGGTAATTACTGGGAAAAAGTGTGTTTGGTGATTCCCCAGGTGACTTAGTTCTGTGGGGGGGGGGGGGAGTGGAGATAGGATGGCCGGTGGGAGTCAGCAGTAAGGTACTTTACCTGCTACACCTTTCCACACTCTCATTCACTCACTCACAAACACTCATTCACTCTCATATACTCATTCACTCGCACATATACGCACTCGTTAACAGATACTCAATCACTCACTTGCTCAAACTCATTCACTTACTCACTCAGTCATTCACTCACAGACACTCATACGCACACACGCGCACTCATACACATACATCAACACTTACACACTCATTAACTCACACCCATAAACACACACTCATACACACACCAGGAAGCACAATCACTGGCCCACACATACATACAAACATATGCACACTCTTCCACAAATTCACATACACAGATTAAAACAAACACAAACACACAAACTTGCACATACACAACATATTTACTAAATAGGAATAATAAGAAATCGTAACATTAAAACACATTCACTTGTTAAAAACAATGCTCACCTCTTGATGTTGGTAATTGAAGAGATGGCTGTGCATCACATTTGATCCTTTGCAGTTGCTTTGGTAGAGGTATGCCTAGCAGTTCATATTTTAGATGTCTTTCATATGCACTAGGGTGAAAATGTAAACTGCAAACCTTTGCATAATGCATTAATAAAGTCTTTCCTACTGCAAAGGTGAATCCACTTCTTCCTAAGACTCTCATTCTTAGGAAACTAGTGGAAAGAAAGATGCTTATCACTCTGTTTATTACTGTTTGAGAAACAATTAAACACTGCACAGTTGCTGGGCATGTCTTCACACTTGAATAAAACCAATCAATAAAGTTGGACACCAGGGTTATGCATATTTAATTCACTTAATTTGGGAGAGAGATGCACGACCTTCACAAGCCAAAGGGAGGGAGAGTACTGACCCTTGGTCAGTGAGGACGAGTGACGTCACTATGGGAAACTGACCATTTTTGGGTCGCCTGGTGGACCGACCTTATATCTGTAGACTGTGGGCTGCGTGACAGTACCAGTGGTGTCTCGCAGCCCAGCCACACTGGGTAGGCTACGGCAAGGTCCATAGATACATCAGGTCAACCCACGGGGTCGCTCAAACTCCCTATCCGCGCGCATGACGTCAGAGCATTGAAGGGTGAAGGGAGTCACCAGTTTCTTCCCGCTCATTCTCAAAATCACAGCCGTTGGAGCAGCATCCTCCGTTTTCTATATCTTCGTGCCGTGAAAGTATAACTTCGATATTTTATAATACAACAGTGACCATAATGACAGTGAACAATGAACAGTGACAGTGTAGCTCTGCTATTGTAAGTAAACACAATGCCGTTATACTGTTAAGTTGTTGGGTGCAAGTCTGTATTCATTAAACAAGGAAATGTATCATTCCATCTATTTCCCAAAAGATGAACAACTGAGGGCCAAATGGACTACATTATGTGGTAAAAAAGACAGAGTTACTCCACAATGTGCAAGAATCTGCGGCAAACATTTTGCCATGGGAAGTGATTAGTTTGTTTGTAAAATGTCGAATGTTCTTTAGAATAATAATTTTGAACAGAAACATGAATGCCAATGATCCAAGATAAACAAAATCTAAAATGTCTAAGTTAATGAAATAAGTGTGAAATAATTGTTGGGACTTATTATATGGTGTTTTTATAAGACTAATTATGAGGTGTATTTATAAGAACATACGAACACTTGAATCTGCAGAGAGCCGACTGGCCCACATACGGCAGATCCCTTTCTGCAGACTCCCGCTTTCTTATGTTCTTATGTTCTAAGTTCTTCAAACTGTTTTCATATTAATCATTTATATCAATTTCACCACACCACCAAACTCCTCCAATGAAATTAATGAAATCATAATTATATGTGATCCGCCAGGATTCGAACCCGGGTTATCACACACAGATTATTAACACCTTAACCATTGTCATATGTCAGATTTCTAATATTATGGAAAATGTGTGTAATTCTGCTATGTGCTCGCTCCAAAGAATCAATGTCTAAGATATCATCAACAATTCTGTTAATCACACTCCCTGAAATGAACCAGAAAATCATGTTTGCATTGTTACGAACGCTAATACATTACACTGTTTTCTATGTTTTAAATCATTGCCAACAATCACACATAGCTTTTTCTCACATTCTGAGTTTTATAATTTCATATTAGCTAGTTTATATTTGGCATTTGCATTAATCTTCCCTATCCTTAATAGCTTGCATTTGTTAATATTAACATTTATCTACCAATTTACTGACCATGTACTGTATGTATAAGGCTAATTTTGATATGTATTTATAAGGCTAAATTTGAGATATATTTATATGGCTAATTTTGAGAGCTTCAACATCAAACTAGAAAGGCATAAGTACGAGATGAGTTAGGTGTGAGAGGGATCTGGCTTGTATGGGCCAACAGGCTTTTTGTACTCACTTGTATTATGTTATTATGTTATTATTGTTTTGTAACCTGTCCAATGTTCTTCATAATAACCTTACGGAACCTTACGATGATACTGGACGCAGGTCTTGTCAGTGCTCTAAGTCCAAATCTTCATAATTTAACTTTAATAGACACATGTATATATTAATAAAATAAGTGTGTACAGAATTTTGTGAAATATTTATCCCGCTTTGTGCAACCTAGTTATAAGAAGAAATTAGAACAATAACCAATACCTATAAATTAAACCTGAAAATAGTTATCCCATTTTGTATATGCTAAATATAATATTATAATGTTATAATAGTAATATTATAGTAATAGCCTACATTTGATATGAAAATGATTGGACTGGGTAAACAATTATACAAAGTATTATAAGCTTGTGACAGTGTATAGGCGGGAAGGTGAAGGTATTGAGGGATCACAGTCCAGATAGTGTGTGGACTGTGTGAGGGATAAGCCTTTACAACGTCTCGCAGCTGTTAGGGGGCGGAGCTAGGCAGAGCGGCGAGCGTATTCTCTCTTTCTTTCATTTGGTACAACAGTGTGACGTCACTGAGCTGCGCGTGGGTTGACCTGATGTATCTATGGACCTTGGGCTACGGGACACCACCACAAGTGTTTTCGTATTTATCGCCATATAATTCAGCCAATTAGACTGTTGAATCGAAATTCTTTGGATTATTATTTATATTATCATTAAAAACGTTGGACTTTATTCAATTATAATCCTACATGTTGTATATACAGACCTATTCCACACTCAACTCCCTACGCCACACACACTCACATATACCTATTTATACATCTAACTAGGCCTATATATAGTCGTTATATATATATATGTGTGTATATTCTTCGTCTTACATATCCATCTTATAAGAACATATGGGAGTCTGCAGACAGTCGATTGGCCAACACAAGGCAGATCCCTCTCAAACCCAACCCATCTCGTTCATACGTTTATCTAATTTTATTTTGAAACTCTCTATCGTTCTTGATCCCACAATGGCGCTAGGTATCCTATTCCACATGTCTATTGTCTACATATCTGTTACCATTATGATATAATATAATAATCAAACAGAATTTATGTCATTCATACTTGCATAACGTGCTATAAGACAGCTTGACGACGTTCACAAGCACAAGTGCGTCAATGTGTGGATAGTTACATGTGTTTGTGTAAATGAATACGTTTGTGAGTGTAATATAAAGTAATGCAAATACAATATATGTGCGTAAATAAATATTTGTTTACGAATGTTATATGGATGTGCAAATGCATGTCTACATGAGTATGTATGTGCGTGTGTAATGACATGTACGTTTGGGTCATAATTTGGAAGGAGCAAAATTATATATTTGTGAAAGAAATTGCAAAGTACACTGTAAACACAGTAAAGTGATCAGCTCAGTAGCAGTAGGCTTTCAAGAATAAACTGAATAGCTCAATGAATTAATTGGGTGTGAGCTGGATCTGCCTTGCGTAGGCCAGTTGGGGGGGGGGGGGGGGGCGCAGTGCAAGCTTGCATGCACGAGTAGGAATGTGCATGTACGTTTGTGAGTGGAAATATGTGTTTGTATAATGGATGTACAAAATTAATAATGAATGTACAATATGTGAGTGTGTGTGTATGTGTTTGTGTGTGTGTGTGTGTGATAGAGAGAGAATGAGAGAGTCATTCACATGACTTGTCTTTGTGAATGTGTGTTTGTGTTTGTGATTAGGAATGCGAATATGTATTTGTGCGTGTGGTTCTGAAAGAAAATTAGAGTGTGGGTGCGATTGTGGGAGGGAATATCAATGTGTGTGCGTGTGTATTCTGATTGGAAATGTGAAGGCGAGTGTGTAATTGTGAATGTATGTTCGAATATATGTGCGTTGTCGAGTGGTAATCTAAAAGTGTGTGTGTGTGTGTAGATATATGAATATAAATCACCGAACTTGTTCGTCAAGGTGAATACACGCAATGCAAGTTAATGACATTGTGGGTAGGAATACGAATATGTGTTCCAGAATGATTTTGTGCGTGAAAATGTGAATGTGCATGAGTTTGTGTGTGTTTATATAGGGAATCAACATAGAAGATAATAGGAAACATTTCTCAATTGATGATGCATATATTGTCTGATGATTATTGGCATCCAAAATTAATGTGATGTTTGGTTAATTTAGGATAGGGATTGTAATTGGTAAATCTATAGCATTATAAAACATTTATATTGCTACCATGTGAGTGCGGCCGAAGAAGGTTGCCAACACAAAAACCCGCTGACCATCCTCAAGCTAATCCAGGTAATCCAGAAAATTAACACCTACTTGTAAATTGTGCCTCTCTCTCTCTCTCTCTCTATATATATATATATATATATATATATATATATATATATATATATATATATATATATATATATATATATATATATATATATATATATATATTATATATATATATATATATATATATATGTATGCACATATATATATATATACATATATATATTAACAACCTTGATGTAGGAATAACTAGCAAAATCAGTAAATTTACAGATAACACTAAAATGGGAACACTCCAAATAGATTTAGACATTACACAAATGGGTAGTAAACTGGCAGATGAAGTTCAATGTAGGTAAATGCAGTGTAGTAAAATTGAGAAAATCGATATAAAATGCTGGATACAATTTCGATAACGTGGATATAACTAACTCAAATAATGAAAAAGACTCGAGAATCATCGTCAACTGTTTTTTTAAACCAAGAAATCAATGCATCAGTGTTCGAAATAAGGCAAATAGAGTTCTTGGATATATATCTAGAAGTGTGAGTAACAGAACAGCAGACGTAATCTTGAAATTTTATCTAGCGTTAGTGAGACTACACATGAATTATGCTGTTCAAAATTGGAGTCCTTATTAGAGAATGAACATAGATTGCTTGGAGAGAGTACAACTAAGAATGACAAAAAACTAATCTGTAATATTAGAAATCTTCCATATGAAGACAGGTTGAAGAAGCTAGGCTTACATTCGTTAGAAAGACGCAGAGTTATATATGGTATGATAGATATGATAGAGGTGTTCAAGTGGGTAAGTGAGATAGGCTAAATACAGGGGATATGAAAGATGTACTGAAGCTCAGCGATAGCTAGATAACTCAAACAAATGGTTTCAAATGGGATACATTTCGTTTCAAGAAATATAGGCAACTAGTGGTTTGGTAAGAGCTGTATATACCTATGGAACAGGCTACCTAGCGCCATAGTGCGATCAAGACCGATAGAGAGCTTCAAAATACAATTATATATACATATGGACAAGATGGGTTGGGAGAAGAGGGATCTGCCTTGTGTGGGCCAATCGGCTTTATGCGGGCTCCCATTTTCTTATGTTTTCTTCTTCTTTTATGTGTATGAAGGAGACAAAAGGCAGGTTACTAAGCTATAATACCATATACATATCTCTCTTATTGATACCTTTCATCCACGTAAAACACCTCTATCATTATTTCCTCTACATATTCGTCTTTCTAGCAATATGATAGCAATATTAACTAATAAGTCAGTCAGTCACAACTAATAATTATTATAATGTTTATAACACACACACACAAACACACACATTATATATTCTGTATATTCTGACATACGGAGCCCTGTATGTTTATTTAAGAGTTAGAATTAAGAGTTGAAGGAGTGCTAAACTACCCAGGCGGCGAAGCAGACCTGCGAGCGAACTAGCGAGTGGGAAACCAGCTCGTCGGCATACCAGCAAACAAGCCTTCACACCTGCCTGCATCATAGGGGACCCTGCAAACTACTTCGATGACCCGAGGCTATGACGATGATTCGACGCCAGGAGACTGCATTGGACCACGCACCTCTTACGCAACCAGAGGAGCTGTGATTGGGGCGCACACCCCCCCACCCACCCACCCCCCCCAACCCCGCCTCCTGATTCGTTCCTACACCATCATTGCATAGTATATAAGACCCGAGTAGAGGGCATTCAAATCAGTCTCATTTGGAGTTGGGAAGGTGAACTTGCAGCTGGAGGAAGACGGGGTGAAGTATTATAATGGGATTGTGACTGTCAGTCAGATTATATAAGTGTGTGTTAAGTGTGTTCGGTGTAAACACTTACGTTATGTTGGTTAGTGAGATATGTGATTGGGAATTAACGTTAACGCTACTATTATGTACTTAACTATTTGATTGGGAATTAACGTTAACGCTACTATTATGTACTTAACTATTTTAGTTGACTGACTTGTGGACTAAAGCAACTCTTTAAGTAATTGGGTTATGATGAAAGTAATACTATTGTTTTATATTAATACTTACGAGTTCTTTCATTTTCTTTTAATTAAGCTTACATTGCTTAACGGTGCTTAGTAAGGTGATACTATTGTCTCTTATTTGTAATATCGCCTTAGAGTAACATGGCTGTTTTAATGTTACTTCTAGTGATTTCCTAAGCTGAAGAAAATTCTTTTAACTTCAAAATATTAGTTTTGCTTTTCATATTATTTTGAGTGAGACCTGAATCGAATCTATGAAGCGATCCTGTAACTTAATTTACTCATAATCAAACCTCAATGTTACGTGGTTAAGAAATACATTTAACTAATTATTAAATATATATCTAACTTTTTATGTGACTTTGATATTAATCCTGATAATATTAATATAATACTATTAACGTAAGACAAGAACCAAGAATAATTACATTAAATATAAATAAGAGGACATATAAGAAAACTAGCTATTCATTTAAAAAAGGGTAAGAGACAGAAATATTCTTACCTCAATATTTATCTTTCAAGACTTTTTATAGAATTAATAGTCCTTCTTTAGATATAACTTATTCGGTTCATAACCATAGCCTACTAAGCTTCGGTTAAATAATTATTATTTTTAAATACTACATGACTTTAATTAGTCGTGCGGGGGTAGCAGTGTACGATAATTCGGGCCGCTCCATCCGCACACGGGCCTGCTTCACGCGGCTCCGCCCATCGACTCGCGTTCGGGTTTGATTCGACTTGGCTTCGACAACACTTCGACTTACATTCTAGTCATTCGGATCACGATCGAATATTCATCGAGTCTAATTAGGAAAATCGGACATGCATCGAGTCATTTTCTAGTAGTATTCGAGTCAATCAAATTCGGGTCAGCAATAGTAGAAGTTCGAACAAGTTTATGTAGGAATTTTCCAGTGAGCATCGAGTCTAATTCGGGTTACGGTCTAAATCATCGAGTCTAAGTCCACTTAGGTTCGATCAATTCTGGTATGAATCGAGTTAAATTTTTTGACTCGAAAGTGACTCGCATAGGTCGAATGCGATCAGAATATGGTAGAATGTAAGTCGAATACGAATCGAATGTAAATCGAAGGTGACTCAAGGATTTTGTAACGGTTTTTTGACCCGAACGCACTCGAGGATTTCCAAAAAGTTAACGCATGCACTAACTTTTGGCCGACTCATCTGAACTTTCGGGTGATGACCAGAGCATGACTAGAACGACTCGACCATACCAGAATCATACTCGATATTTTTGCCCCGATTCGAATAAAACATTTTTTTTGCACATTTTTGTATCATTGTCTTCGGGTTACTGTCGGGTCGCGGTCGACCTCTGTATGACGCGGCCTTAAGAGAGGATATGATCAAATGGGCAAGTGTGATTTAAAAGGGGACATGACAAATTTACTGAGGCTCAATGATAGCGATAGTATATATCACAATATTGTTTTTTCCAGGACCCACACACCCAGTGTGTAGGTTCTGTTTGTTTACATTTGATAAATTTTGCTTTATATATATATATATATAGTACATTACTGTATATATATATATATATATATATATATATATATATATAATATATATATAATATATATATATATAAGATATATATATATATATATATATATATATATATATTATATAATATATATATATTATACTGTATATGTACCTTCACCAAACCCACTAACCATATATTTGTAGGTAATGCAATTAATTAATCAATGTGGTCATCCCTGGGACCCGAACTCTGGAGACACACACGGAATATATAAGCACAAAAGGCCTCACATAACCTTTTCCGTGACTCTCGTGATTTTGCCAATCACTGCATGTCACGTTTCCCCAGTGCCCAGCAGTTTTTCTCGATCCCCTCTCTCCATCTCAATTTGTTTGCCACGTTTTCCAACTCTGGCTTGGGTGTGAGAGGGATCTGCCTTGTGTGCGCCAAACGGCTTTCTGCAGACTCCCACACGCACGCACTCACGCATACACACATCTTAAAATAATATATATATATATATATATATATATATATATATATCACTTTTGGGGAGAGGAGGTAGTAATAATTAATAGTAGTTGCTAAAATATAACTGTGTAAGGATATTGGAGTTGGACATTATTGAATTTATATATGTTTGGTACTAGGGTACAGTCATTCTTCTATTCAACTGCTGAACTCTGGAACTCTCTTCCAGAATCAGTCTTTCACTCTTCCTATGACTTAAATTGCTTCAAACTTCATGTGTACGCACTGTGCCCTTGTACAGAGCAAGAAGCTGAGCAGGGGTAAAGAACTCCTTGAGGCGGTTGAGCACATCCAGCTTCTGGGAGGCTGCCTTAGCAAGACTGGTAATATGGCCCTTCTAAGTAAGATCAGAAGAAAAAGAGAAACCAAGAATATTGAGAGAAGATGAATGATTGATGTTTGTATTGTTGAAGTATAAGCGATAGTCTTCTGGCGGTTCCAGACGGGTAGTTAGATGGAGAAATTGGGTTTCGGGAGCATTAAAAGCAACAAGGTAAGGTGTTCCGCTTTGTAATCTGCAAATTCGAAGTGGTTAAGGTATTCCCCATCTGTATGTATTCATTTTTTTCATGAACACATTCTAATGATCACTTGAAAACCGTAGGTGAGATCGTGTCGCCCCGTCTCACTCATTTCCCAATCTTTATCTTCCCTATGTCTGTATGTAACCTGACCATGGCAGATATATATACTGTATATATATACATATATTATACAACACACACATACACATTTTCATTTATAAGTGGACAAGGATTCACTATTAAAAGCACCTACCCTGCCATGTATAATTCTACTCACAAACATACAACCACGTGCTCACACACACACTTACACAAACACACCTTTATATTCACAATCACAGAAACATTTCGTACTTTCATTCACAAACCCATACGTAAATATTTCCATCCACACCGTTACCATTCATTTGTACACACACACACACACACACACACACACACACACATGTTCTGTATATGAGTAAGTAAAATAAATGTGTATATGTACTGTATATCACTTACTCTCTGAGGTAACCTGGTACGATCAAAGGGCATGTGTTTAAACTAAGAAAAAATAGATGGAAATACGATATGAACAAATTTAGCTATAGAATCAAGCTTTGTATACGTGGATCACTTGTGGTGGTGTCCCGTAGCCTACCCAGTGTGGCTGGGCTGCGAGACACCACTGGTAGTGTCACGCAGCCCAAGGTTAAGAGATACAACTTTGTTTCTCTTAACCTTGACGCAGCCCAGCCAGTGAGGCTGGGCTACGGGACACAAACCCCATAGCCCAGC
>CM064510.1:31705430-31927930 GCA_032716605.1 Paralithodes platypus
GAACAAGTTGACGATATGCAATACAATCTAGATAAATTGTCATGTTGCGCCCAAATTTGGCAAATGAGTTTCAATGCGGATAAATGTAAAGTACTACATATCGGATACCTAAATGAGAAAGCAAACTATTCGATGAATGGCACTCAGCTTAAGAATGTAAACAGAGAAACCGATCTGGGGGTAACAATATTGAGTAACCTAAAACCGAGTCAACAATGTTCAGAAGTTGTTAAGAAGGCAAACAAAATAATTGGCTTTATAGGCAGGTCATTTGAGCATAAATCCAAAGAAGTTATCCTAACCCTTTACAATTCCTTAGTCCGCCCTCTTCTGGAATACTGCGTTCAATCCTGGTGCCCTTATTACCAAAAAGATATAAACAAGTCTTAGAGAATTAAATCTATTTCCTTTAACCCAGCGCAGATTAAGAGGTAATTTAATTCAAGTGTTCAAAATCATCAAAGGCATCGATAATATGAACTGTAGTAAGTACTTCACTATCGACCAATCTAATTACACGCGGGGAAACGGTTGCAAAATTATTGGTAAATCTTTTAACTCACACGAATCTAAGAATTTATTTTTCAATCGAGTTGTCAACTTGTGGAATGGGCTTCCCCGAGACGTTATAGACTGCATCACCGTTGATTCATTTTAACTCCGCCTAGACAAATATTTCGCATCAAACCCGCGACTGACTGCGTTTGTAAATGAATAACTTTATTTTATCCCCCCTCAGTTACTAACCCATCTGTCCTCTACTAGCTTCCTAATCCTGCCACGGACATTATTTCCAGGGCAGTAATTCCCTTTCCAATGTACCCTTACCCACTCTAAACCACTGTTTGGACACTTGATCTTCAGTGTTTTGGAGGACAAGCAGCCTAGAAGGGTCACTAGGTCTCTTGTTGCTTGATTTCCTTTGTACTCCCCTTCTACTCAACATCCCCTTCAACTCAACCTCCCCCTTCAACTCAACCTCCCCTTCAACTCAACCTCCCCCTTCAACCCATCCTCCCCTTCAACTCAACCTCCTATTCATCTCAACCTCCCCCTTCAACTCAACCTCCCCTTTTAACTCAACCTCTCCCTTTAAGTCAACCCCCCCCTTCAGCTCAAGCTTCCTTTCAACTTAACCTCCCCTTCAACTTAACCTCCTCTTCAAGTTAGCAACCTCTTCAACTTAACCACCTCTTCAATTTAACCTGCCCTTCAACTCAACCTCCCCATCAACTCAACCTCCCCTTCAACTTAACTTCCCCTCCAACTTAACCTCCCCTTTAACTCAACCTCCCCTTCAACTCAGTCTCCTCCAACAAATACACCACCCTCTACAACTCATCAACTTCTCTTCCTTCTCAACTGTACCTACTTTTTACCTCCTTATTCCAGCTCCCTTATGAACCTGATCTAACTAATTTCGCAACTCCCAATCATTCAATCCTCAACCCAATCACTACAACCTAACCGTAACTCGATCCCCATTTAAATGACCAATGCTGTAATTGTAATTAGATCACATTAAGATATGTTACGATAACGTAGCTTTACTTATTTATTGGTTATCTTACATTAGGTCCCAATACACCAATTTAAGATAAGGTGATATTTAGGTATTATATATTAGATCGTATTTATTAGGTCTTATTGTTAGATCTTATTCATGATTGGGTCTTATTAGGTCTCAATACACCAATTTCTGATTATAAATTGACTGGTTAATTATTTAGTAAAGTCAGATCACAGCACTTACCATAAACGTCACCGCATCGTGTTGTAGGTGCATGTGGCTGCGGGTTCGTGAGGCTGCTTTATGTTACTGCCAGGCTCCGGACACCAACCTATTGTAATGTAGAAGCAATGTTTTAGAATCCTAGATGATATTATTTTTAGTTCTGCAATGTAATAAATAGAGCGTATAAAATACTGTGATATTAGTCTAGGACCAACCCGATTTGGGACCCATCGATTTGAATGATAGTTATAGGTTTTCTTTAACACACACTTCAGTGTTATATATGGCATTACCGTCTCAAATGCATTATATGGGCAATATATAAAAGCACTGCAAACAAACAAAAATCTCCCTATAAATCTCTTTATCGACGGCGGCGGCGCCAAAATTGTGAGGTAAAACTCTAATTAGGCACCCTACTGTAATAATAGATGCTGAATTCCATAAGTCACGAGGGTTGATGGGGCTTCTTACCCAATTTGTATCCCATGGTAACCATAATTGGATCCCTCCCCGGTAAGAATAATGTTATCGGGCCTACCACTATTGACAGCACACATAATTGACGGGTGTACTATTTTTAGTTTTCACTAGTATTTCCCATTATTATTATTCGTTACAAGTGACTTTTAACTTCACTTATGTTGTTTGCCTCAACAATATTATAATACTTACCCCCAATAGGTTGGGAGGGCATGAAGTATATCAGGGAAAGAGCGGGGTTGAAAAACTCTATGGAGAGAAAAACCGTGGTGGCCAAGGGTAATGGCCGTGTGTATCCGAACAGAGTCACAGTCGAGAAAACTACTGTTATTGAAATGAAGAGCCAACATGCGAATATTTATGCTTCACCCATCTCTGTTCCGGCGATGCTAGCCGGGTTCCGAGCTGTTCCCCACCTCGTGGTTGCGTTATTTGCTCGGATACGTATATAACTGTATATATCACCAGAATCGAAAAAAATTGCTTTTCCAATGGTGAAACCAAAAAATAATATAGCGTAATTGGTTCGCCAGCTATGCGCAATTGTTTCCATGCAGTGACCGAAAACAAAAAATAGATATGGTTTATAACATTTTCGATTTATTTCGTTGCTACGAAGTATATGGTTTTAAATTTAATCTGTATGAATACGGCAAACAATGCTGATGAGTATAAAACAAACTAGAAGTTCCTAGGACAAATACTTTTTGCGCTATGAATATATGAAATGAAGAGCCAAAATGCGAATATTTACGCTTCACCCGTCTCTTTTTCGCCAATGCTAGCTGGGTTCCGAGCTGTTCCCCACCTCGGCATTGGTTTATTTGCTCGGATACGTATATAACTGTTTATATCACCGTCATCGGAAAATTATGCTCTTTCTAATGGTGAAAACAAAAATAATATAGCGTTATTGGTTCGCTAGCTATGCGCAATTGTTTCCATGCATTGTTATTGTTATGTAAATATATGAGAATGTTTATACAGTTGTATATCTTTGCCACAATGTACAACATTTATATAAATATATATATAATATATATATATATATATATGTATATTATATATATATATATATATATATACATATATATACTGTATATATATATATATATATCTATATATATATAAAATAAATGAAATAAATATAATCAAATGAAAATCAAATCAAATATATAAATAAAATAAAAATGTAATAATAATATAAATACTCAATTATGGGCCTTGGGCTTGCTCAGGACCTTGGGGCTGATCTTCTAGACACCCTGGGGAACAGGAATAACAAAACAAATATATACGGTATGTATATATCAAATACATAAAATAAACATAAATAAAATGAAATAAATAAAATATAATAAAAAAAAACTAATAAATCAAATATATAAATATTTAAATAAAATACAAAATATAATAATAATATAAATACTCAATTATGGGCCTTGGGCTTGCTCGGGACCTTGGGGCTTTTATATACTGTATATAGGCTATATATAATATATATATATATATATATAATATATATATATATATATATATATAATAATATACTGTAATATAACTAAAATTCCATAGAGTACTTACCATACTTCCTGTAAGTATTCCTGTGACATATTCGTGATTATAATGTATTTATTTCGTAGGCAGTATTTATTGATAAATATATTTGTCTTTCAAGCAAAAAATAGTGTAAAGTCATCAATGATACCTAGACAAAACTGAATCAATACTCAAGGGGTTAACCAAGATTCACTCCCCTCAGTCACCAAAAGTCACAAGTAACATCTTATATACATATAGTTTTGAATTATTCACTAAACACTTTCACTGGGTAGATGAAATAATCCATAATTGCCTGCCTATAGCTAGGCATGGTGGGCCAGAGGGAGGGAGCCCAGAATTTAAAGGGCCGGGACCCTGCCTCACAGTCTGGGGGCCAGGAAACTACTGACTTTACAGAGGCCCGCGCTCCTGAGAGAGGGATGCTATAGGGTTGCTAGATACTTCCTTTTGTAACTTACTGATGCCTAACTTACCAGTCCAAATTGAGTCAAAATCGAGTCATATACTTATTTTTGGCAAATATTTCTAACTTACAGGTGGCATTATGACGCGATTGCGTCATACGAGCACTCTTGGAGGGGTGGCGTTATGACTCGATCGCGTCCTATAGATGCGAGAGGGTTAAAACACTCAGATGAAAGTCAATTCCAGAGTAAATATAATTATCGTTTTGCCTTGGGATACAGGATGGCAAAGCCCCCCTCACCCCCACCCCCAACCCAGTACTTATTGAAATCAGCATTAATTTTGCCAGTAAGGGGCTTAATAAGATTTTCACTGCCAACAATAGGGAGAATTATAGGAAGAGTTTTTTGTGTTTTACAGTGCTTTATATAGTGTACATAAAATGTATTTCCGGAGGTTTAAACAAATATTTATATGATCTTTGCAACATCCTTATTCTATAATAGCCTTCAAATATTGAACAATTATTAGTGGTAGTTTCGGTTATAAGTACCAGAAAATTAATGGGTAATGCTAGTGAAGCGTATATCTACTCGGGGATTTGTTTAAATGCTGGCGAAGAGAAGAGTGGTAGAGGAGGACTGCATTTACAGGTATATGTACATTTATACAGTTCATATTCTGCCACATACTTAATTGTATATCAAGGTGTAGAGGATCTCTCAAACTGTAAGTTAGTGAGTTTAAATATGGAAATAGGTAAACATTGAAGAGACCCCGGACAGCCTTTTTACTAGTTATTTGTTTTCGTTTTGTTTTTTCTTCGATATACAGTGATGTTTTAGTTAACCTACCCTAACAGCCTTACCTAACCTATCCTAGTAGTATGGGTTGGGGCTGCCCCCCCACACCCCCGCATAACTAGTAAAAAGGCTGTCTGGGGTCTCTTCAATTTTTACCTGGAATTACAACACACATAATGGAAATAATGATGGAACGCCCGATAACAACATCCATACGTTTTGCCCTTAGCTGTTAGCAAAGAACAAATTAAAATATAAATAAATACAAAAAAAACAAAAAGCGTATTAGGCTTGTACAATTTGATCAACATGTGTGGTTCACGATACCGTTATCAGTATAATCATCTTAAGATATATAAATGGGGAAATGTAAAGACAGGTCATACTATCAACTAGTTTTAAGGGGAGATGGGTCGTTTTTCTGGTCCCCGTTATTCCTCAGGTTTAGCCCCATTAGTTTTCAGATTGTAAGACGTTCTGACCATTAGTTTGGCTATTTTAAGACCTTTCGCCCCATTTTGTTGTCAATATTAAGACTGTTCGTGTCATTTAGGTATCATTTGTTTTCCTTGCGAGCGATAGCAAGCCTGTAATTTAAGAGGAACCGGCCTTTGGCCGGAAAAATGTTCTATCGAAAAATGTACAAATTTATCTTGAAGGAGGGTCGGGGGGGGGGGGGGGGTAAATATTGATGGAGGTCTAGGGATGAAACTAAAAAAGATAATATAAAGATACATAAATGAGCAAATATATACTCTTAAGGTGTACTAAAGAAAATTGATCCTATTGTACACTGATGCTTTTTTATTTTATTTTTTAAGAGACAATGAACGGAGGAAGGAAAAACACAGATAAAACAAAAAGGTCCATGTGCCTAAAGGCATTCTCCATTCATAAATTGTTTGAAATAACTGGATTTAAACTTTTGTAGATTGTAAGTTTGTGGAAAGCAACTCGAGGGAAGTGAATTCCAAAGAGTAGTAGTTCTAGGGATAAATTAATTTTGATAAGCAGAAGTTCTGCATTGTGGAGGAGAAAGTGTAAATTCATGGGGGCTCTCAGCTGCCCTAGTTCTACGGGGAAAGATATTGAGAGGCGGCACAATTGAAGCAAGCTCCTCGGAACAATTGCTGTGAAATATCTGTAGAATAATACAAGGGATGCAACGTTTCTTCGTATGGATAATGTAGGAAGGTCCTGTGTGATTGCAGGGTTATTGATTAATCTAATAGCTTTATTTTGAATTTTGTCCAACTGCCTCAATGCAACCGCTCCACTTCCACTCCACAGAGGTGAACAGTAATCCATCTGAGAACGCACATGACTTTTATATATTACTGCCCACTGCCTGTCAGTGAAGAATTCTCGAACTCTGTACAGGAGTCCCAGTTTTTTAGAGGCATTCTTAGCAATGCTTCTAACATAATGTGTCCAGCTCAATTTAGTAGTTAATGTTACACCGAGAATGTCAATACTAGGGGAAGTGGGAATATTTACATCATTACAAAATATATGGGAGTCCGTGAGATTCTGTCGGTTAGAACATTGAATATACTCGGTTTTCTGTGCATTAACGGAAACTAGATTATTTTGTCCCCATTCATTAATTCTAGAAAGGTCCTGGTTCAGAGAAATTGCAGTGTTTATTTTTGAATTTATAAGATCGGGTTGGGTGAAAGAATTGGTAAATGTGAAGGAACTGTGGAGTGTTGAGTCATCTGCGTAGGAATGTATTGGATTATGAGTGGTAGATATGAGATCATTGATATGAATGAGGAACAGAGTTGGGGCCAAAACTGATCCCTGGGGAACACCAGCATTTATTGAGTTAAATTGAGAATAAAGGCCATCTACCATTACACATATTTTTCTGTTATGAAGATAAGAAGAAATTAGTGGAACTAATGATGCAAGGCCGTAGTGTGACATCTTCGACAATAAGGATTGATGCCAGACTCTATCAAATGCCTTTGATATATCCAGTGCTATTGTATGTGTTTCACCATGTTGGTCTGTAGCTTGGTTATGTTGATGGGTAAGAAGGCAAAGAATGTCTGCAGTTGATCGACATCGTCTAAACCCATATTGCCTATCACTTATTAATTTATTATTCTCAAGATGCTTAATTATGTAACTATTTAATATAATTTCAAAGACTTTACCAAGAGTGGAAGTTATAGCTATTGGTCTGTAGTTTGATGGATCTGAAGAGGCACTTTTTTAGGAACGGGATGGATGTTTGCATCTTTCCAGGGTACTGGGAAGGATGAGGTATGAGTACACAGACGGAAACAATTTGCTAATACAGGAGCGAGCACCAAGGAACAATTCTTAAGTACTATTGGAGTAATTTCATCTGGACCAGGAGCCGTATCTACTGAGAGGTTTTTGCAAAATAGTTTTGACATGGCTGGTGTGGATCTTATGTGAGGGAATTTCAGACGAATTAAAATTAAGTACAGGGACATCTTGATTTATTTCATCTAAGGTTGAGTTGGTGGAGAAAATATCCGCAAGAAGGTTAGCTTTACCTCGTGGGTCACTTACAAGATTGCCAGTCGGAGATTTTAATGGTGGAATGGATGGAGCAGTAGTGAAGTTGGATTTGAATGAGTTAAGAGTAGACCAAAATATTTAGTTATCATTTGGATTATTTAGAAGTGTATTTGCCTGCTTGTGGAGAAAGTTTGATATAGTTAGGTTTAATACAGTTTTGGCATGATTTCTGATGTTTCTAAAGTAATTAAAGGTTTCATGTGTTTTTGATCATGTGTATGCATTGTAGGCTATTTCTTTTTGTTCAGTTACTCTAGCACAATTATGGTCAAACCATTTAGGTGAATTAGATCTTTTACTGTACTTTTGATGAGGAATAAAAGTTTCCATTCCAATTTTTACAAAATCTTGTATGTGGCTCAAGGTGGTGTGTGCATCATTAGAAAAGAAAGATGTCCAGGGAATATCAATAAAGAAACCTTGAAGACCCTCCCAGTCTGCCCTAGTCGCCATTTAGTCTGCCATTTAGTCACCAAAACAGGTTCAGAGTGGGAAGGTGTGGTAGGTGATAGACAGGTGGCCTGTATCAGACAGTGATCAGAAGATCCAAGCGGGGACCTCACTGTAACATCATAATTTTCTGAATTGGTTGTTAAAAATAAGTCCAGTAGGTGGGAATTATGATTAGCATTATCTGGTACACGGGTGGGTTGGTTGACTAGTTGAGTGAGATTAAATGAGTCTGCAAATAGCTCACATTCAAGACCAGCATCATCAGTCCTGGCTGAATGAGTGAGCCATTCAACATTATGGACATTAAAATCACCCAACACAGTGATTTCAGAAGAAGCATTTAAGTTGAGGACACTGAGTTGTGAGGACAGAGAATCAAAAAGACTTTGCTCTGGAGGAGTATTTGGGGAACGGTAGATGCAACATATGTATTTAAATTTACCAGCAGAAATTGATTTGTATATAGAATAATCAAAATAGGGACAATTGAATCTGGTAACCTCCTCCAGGGCAATTTCAGATTTTGCGAAGCAACATACACCTCCTTTAGGTCTGAAATTTTGGAGCAGTTGATAACCTGGAAAATTAAATCTAGACGTGTCAGATGTGGATGTTACTTGAGTCTCTGTCAAAAAAAGGAGAGTAGGGGATTCTGCTTGAAGAAATTGATGTACAGAATTGATGTTAGAGTGAAGTCCCCTTATATTGCTAAAGAAAAAGCTGCACCGACGAGCAGCTTTGGGACGTTGCAATGCTCTTGACACAGTCGCATGATGACGACCGGGAGGGCCCTGTGTCAATGACCCAACCCTGCCGGGGGTGGATATCCGAGGGACCACCAGGTTTCCTCTTAACAATTATACTGCCATATTTATTTGGTAAAGGTGTATGGTGTTTGTGATGACTCCCGGCATTAGCAGAATGGTTGCGTGGGGCATTGCAGCTCGCTAGCGCTCGCCAGGATGGGGGGATAGGCTACAGTTGTCGTAGAATGATCTGCTTTATTTCATTAGTGTCGTGTTGCCACAGACAGTCTAGAAGTGGTCTTTGTTTTTGTCTGTGGCCGCGCCTTATATTTTATATTCGCTATAATATAAATGTTGCTTGTGTGGGAGGCGAGCGAGAGAGTGTGAAGGAGTACACCCAGCAGCGTGGTGAGCTATGACACGGCTCGCTTGGGCGCTGACGGCGTTGGCGGCCGGGAGGTCAAATAGTCCTTTCCCGTCGCTGCCTCGTGTTTTTTACCAGCTCAGAGCTTGCCTGACACGCGTATCGCCTACATCCTTTGCAATTCTGTTCCCCATACTCGCTACTTTGCATACTATTTCTCTCTCTCGACTTCTCCTTTCTCATTCTCTAATCTTTATTAAACTCAACATCCCTTCTGGTTTCAGCATAGACGTTCACCGTCGACCAGTCGTATTGTACGCGAAGCTCTCAGATATTTCCGTGTATTAGGTTAAGGAGGTATTATGCTTTATTGAGGTTTAGAGAGACGGACTTTTCCGTATGTGTCCTCTTTCGGGAAGGTTGTAGACCGGTATATGTCTCCCTTGCAAGGTGTTGAGTGATTCTGCTTGGTTATCTAAAGCTAGACTAGGGGTAAGGTTACTGTGTCGTTGTCTCCGATGTGTGCAGTGTTATCTAAGCTCTGCACGACATCGACAGGTACTGTGGGAACCTAAGTTGTCTTCGGGTTGGTTTACTTAGCGAGCACAGCGCTGTGGTGTGAGAGGGCCATAGCCTATCCCTCACAACATAGTGCTGCCTCTTTGTGTTTACTTCTGAGGGATCGCCAGGATAGAGCTAGGTACTAGAGACCTAGATTTATCAAGAGAGCATCCCCGTCATATAACGTAATCTTCATTATACCACCCTCGGACAACGTTAGGCTACGAGCCGCATGCTCGCCCATTGTTGCCCTGCCTTGATACCCCAGCTAGACTTTATTAACTGAGCAGACACTGGTTAGAGATAAGCCCCATTATTATATGTATGCAGCATTATTATTCACTGCACTTTTGAGCCGAGGTTGTTGTTGAGTTGCACAACCCGAGTAGGCTGTTGCGTTGTGTTACAAAGCATTTCTTTAGTTGTCGAGCATTACTATCTTTGTGCAGTCTTTATTATTCGCCTGCCTATTATTACTATATGTCCTAGCATTTATTGTGACCCGTATTCTGCATTATAATTGTTCAAGATTCTTTACGAACATCTTCCCAGCATCAGACTTATTTCAGAAGTTTCCAGTTGATGTTGCAGGACTAGCATTGCACTTTCTTTAATACAGGAGTGCCAGTTATTTGAGTATCTACCGTAACGTTAATTAATCACGTTAACTATCTTTTCTTTGTGTAACATAATCGAGTAATCTTTTACTGTTTGAGAATAGGCTGTTTCATTGAGCGTCAGCCTAGTGTGTGTGCACCAGTTACCGAGTCATAGGATACCTCGTTGTCCAGGCACGACTCAGGGCGGTAATGGTGTTTTGTTTTCCAGTGTTTAAGGCAGGGGTTGGATCTAGTGTTACCGTTGTTGCTTTTTGCCATCATCTAGTCCAATGTTGAAGAGCCCTGTGTCTTTGAGAATCTGGATCGTAACAAATGGCGACCTAGCTCAGGATCTTGTGAACTAAGAGATAATTGCAGGATTGTTGTGGTCATTTTTTTTATTGAGGAATATAGTGGGCACGTTAGATTTTTTTTTGGCAAAGTAGTATAGTACTTGAGAGTCTTCAGACATTTTTGGCAAGTGAATAGTGCTACATAGGAGCTTGGGTGCTTCTTGTTTTTTTTTTATAAACGTGAGAATTTTTGGTGGACACCATGGGAGACGAATCAGATCATACTGAGGGTTCAGGGAATGATGCAGGCTCTGATGGGCAGATGCCAGGGGGGTTAGTAACTAGTGAGGAGGCCGCAAAGAAGTTTTTGGAGGTGCCTATAACAGCTGATCGACTAGAGGGAATTAGCAAGTATGGTCTACAGTGTTTGGCTCCCCTCATGGGGTTTAAGGTGGCTCATGGCATCAAGAAGAACGATTTGAGGGCTTGCGTACTGGGGGCGACTAGTGAGGTCCAGGGTGGAGAGGGTGCTCGGGGACTTCTGCTCGAGCCCCCCCTCCACTCTACTCCCATCGGGACCTCTACGATGCCGGAGTTTAGTACGTTCCCACAGGCCGATAGCCGCTGGCAGCGTGGTTTAGGATCGCTGGGTGGGCCTCCAATAGTTGCACCTCCTCCTCAAGGTTTCACTACAGAAATGCTCTTCCAGCTTGAGATGGCTAAGATGCAGGCTGAGCGTGAGGAACGTCTCGAACTCACTAAGATAGAGGCTAAGCGACAGGCTGATCTCGAACTCGCGAGAATAAAAGCCCAATCGGAGGCTGAGTCTACCAGGTACTGTGCAGATATCGATCTTGAGAAGACTCGGGTGGAAACGACAGGGCAACGTCTCGGTGGTGGGAATCGTGGGCATGATCAGTCTTTGTCGCACCTGTTGAAGCTAGTCCCTGTATTTGATGAGTCGGGTGTCACCAAATTTTTCATGAGATTCGAGAAGAAGTGCCAGGAACACCAGTGGCCTCGGGAGAAGTGGGCAGCCCTTGTTTCCTCTAGACTTGTGGGCAAGGGACTCAAGGCTTATGATGCATTGCCTATAGAGTCGTGTATTATCTATGAGGAACTCAAGGAGGCTGTCCTGAGAGCATACGAGCTACAACCAGAGACGTACAGGTTGAAGTTCCGGGGTGTTACCAAGGGTAGGGAGAGCACCTTTTTGGAACATGCCCAGGAGCTGTCCGATGCTTTTGGGAATTGGCTGAGGTCGGAGAAAGCTACTACGCGTGACGACATTAAACAGTTGGTGCTTTTAGAGCAGTTTTTCAAATGCACGGGCGGCGACCTGACGTTAAACCTGAAAGAAAAACAACCAAAAACTCTACAGGAGGCAGCTGAGATGGCTGACCTCCGGCTATCACTAATTCGTGGGTGCGGGTCTGCCCAGCGTAGTGAGGCAGGTAACAAGGGGCGTGACGCCCCACCCCCCCGAGTTAGTGGTATACCTTATGCAAACAAGTACAAGAGCCATGATACCAAGACTGACCACAAGACTAGCACCGTCCCGTTTAAGAAGGGGCCGGGCCCTTCCCAGTACCAAGGGAAGCCCAAAGGGGAGTTGGAGTGTTATCATTGTCATAAAAAGGGGCACTTTGCAAGAGTCTGTCCTAGCAAACCACCTACAGCAGCTGTGTCTTTGGCCTGCAACATTGGTGTGTCTCCGAAGTCGTCTGAGTTTGCCCGGGGCAGTTCGTCAGAGGCTGAGGCACAGCCAATGCAGAAGCACCTGGGAGGCTCGAACCCTGCTCGGGATGTTTTTTGCGACCATAGAGGGCGGGGTTGCGTGATGTGGGCGGGGCGCAAGCATGGAGTAGAGGTCTTGCGTGATACAGGTGCTTCCCAGACTCTGATGAAAAACTTGACTGGCTACCCTATAAACGCAGCTCGGGTGGTAGTGGTGCAGGGTATTAATGCAACTCGGTCATACCCGCTGGTGCGGTTGGAGTTGGAGGTGGATGGTGTGGCACGTGAATTGGATGTCGGGATTGTGGAGAAACTGCCAGTGGAGGGCGTCGACCTTCTTCTCGGCAACGACTTTGCAATGCCCGCTTCTGAGGTTCTACCCTTAGTTGTTGCCGAGAGGCCGGCCGATGTGAGTAGGGAAGAGCAAGAGTGGGTCGAGCGGTGCCAGACACAACCCATGGCGTGTGTTGTCACCCGAGCTCGGGCAGCTATAGTGTCACAGCCTAGTCCTCCGTCTTCAGAGCAGCGGAGGAACGATCAACAGGAGGAGGCTAAAGCTGGAGTTGGTTTTAAGGGTTTTGACTCGGCGGCTCTCCTGGGTGATTCAGTATTAGCACCATTACTTAATTCTGGAGTAGCCCCTGGGCCTGTCATCGAGAGTGACGAGGCTGGGCATGACGAGTCTCCACGACAGCAACGTTATGTACATCGAGAGAGACAGAGGGAGCAGCCAAGTATCGGGGAAGGTCATGCATTGTTCCGGGAGCAGTTAGATCGCTTGGCACCCTCAGATATACGTCGGTTGCAACTAGAGGACCCTGAGCTCCAAACGTGTGCTAATGGAGCTGTAGAGCTCGACGAGGACGGCGATGCACAGCCAGGAGATTTTTTTTATTTAGAAGGCATCCTCCATAGGCGTTTTCAAGACCCTAAACGTAGTTGGCAAGAGGGGTCCGGAGTAGTGGACCAGTTGGTGGTGCCACGGGAGTGCAGGGATAGCCTACTGAGGTTGGCGCATGACGTACCACTGGCAGGACATCTAGGGGTGAAAAAAACGGTGGCGGCTTTAGAAAAATTGTTTTGGTGGCCGGGGTTGAAGGGGCAGGTAGTAACCTGGATAGCAATGTGTCATACGTGCCAGAGGGTTGGAAAACCTAACCAAACAATTCCGAGAGCCCCGTTGCACCCCATTCCTGTCAGTGGACCGCCCTTCAGTAAGCTCATCATTGATATGGTCGGACCCCTACCCCCTACTAGTGCCGGTAATAAATTTCTATTAACTATCATGGATGTGGCCACTCGTTATCCTGATGCATATCCAATGAGAAATGGCACGGCGAAAACTGTTGTCCGTAACTTGCTCTTGTATTGCTCGCGGCATGGTTACCCGCAAGAGGTGCAATCGGACCAAGGTTCTAATTTTACATCTAATCTGTTCAAACAAACTATGATTCAGCATGGCATCAGCACTGTCGTCTCTTCTGCGTATCACCCGGAGAGTCAAGGGGTGTTGGAGAGGTGGCACGCCACGCTCAAAAACATGCTTCGATGTTACTGTGCAGAGAACGGAAAGGATTGGGACCTTGGTCTGCCGTATGTTTTGTTCGCGGCAAGAGAAGTACCTGGAGAGAGTCTCGGTTTCAGTCCGAATGAGCTTGTTTTCGGGCATCAGGTGAGGGGCCCTCTCCACATGGTGAAGGAGATTTGGGAGGGTACCGCTAAGCCATGTTCTATGTTGAGATATGTCCTCGAGAGCAGGGAGAAAATGCTTAGAATTCTGGAGCTGGCAGGGCTTAATTTGGTGAGTTCGCAGGCCCGTATGAAGGACAGGTACGATACTAAGGCGAAACTCCGGGAGTTTCAGGTAGGTCAAGAGGTGTTGGTCCTGTTGCCTTTGTCAGGTCATCCTCTGGCTGCCAAGTACGCTGGGCCTTATCGGGTGGTGTCAAAGATCTCCGATCTAGATTACCTAGTTGCCACTCCAGACCGGAAGAAGCGTAACCAACTATACCACATTAATTTGTTGAAGAAGTATGTGAGGCGCCCACCTGAGTCACTAGCTGTCCCTGTGTTGACCTGCCGCGGTCATGGTGGAGAAGGAGAGGGGGTCAGCAATGATCAGGTGGATGATAACTGGGATTGTCATGTCTCGGCTGATCAGTGGGCGGGGAATTCGAGCCAATGTGCGCACGATGCTCTGGCACACCTGCCGGAGGAACAGCAGGTGGCAGTGCAGCGCCTGTTCGATTCATACCCCACTGTATTTGCCGAGCACCCAGGCCTCACTACTCAAGCGGTGCATGATGTTGAAGTAGGAGAGCACCCCCCCTTCAAGTCGATACCTTATTGGGTGCTACCCATTAAACTCCCAGCGCTCAGGGACGAGCTGGAGTATATGCTGGCGAGAGGCTTGATTGAGAAGGGGGCAGTACGGTGGACTTCTCCTGTCACTCTGCAGCCCAAACCTGATGGAAAAGTTCGGTTCTGCATTGACTTTAGGCGGTTGAACGGGTTGACCCCCACCAATGCATATCCTCTTCCCCAGGTGGATGACAGTGTGGATAAGATCGGGAAAGCAAGGTACTTGACCAAGGTAGACCTCGTCAAAGGCTACTGGCAAGTACCACTGTCTGAGCGGGCTAAAGAGGTGTGCGGGTTTGTGGTGGATGGCAGTACTTACCGTTGCAACGTGATGCCATATGGTCTGAAAAATGCACCGGCCACATTCCAGAGCTTAATGAACGACATCGTAGCAGACATCCCAAACTGTACTGTCTACCTTGATGACGTGATCATTTATGACAACGATTTCCAAAGTCACTGTGAGCACATAGAAGCCTTATTTAGTCAACTTAGTAAAGCAGGCTTGGTGGTTAATCTGGGCAAGTGTGACTTTGTGCAAGCCACGGTGCAGTATCTGGGGTTTGTGGTTGGGTTAGGGCAGGTGAGCCCGCCCCAACAGAAGATACAGGCTATCGACTTGTTCCCCAGGCCGACCACCAAGGGGCAGATCATGAGATTTTTGGGCATGATTGGGTATTACCGCCGCTTTATAAGAGGCTATTCTACTGTGTTAACTCCTTTGACTGATCTTCTAGCTAAAGATAAAAAGTTCCGCTGGGCACCTGAGTGTGAGCAGGCGTTTCGAGTAGTTAAACACCTCTTATGCACTCACCCTATCCTCAGGGCCCCGGACTTTGAACGACCATTTCAGTTGGCGACTGATGCCAGCGGAGTAGGGGCTGGTGCCGTACTTTTGCAGACAGACGAGGAAGGTCTTGAGCATCCAGTCAGTTTCTTTTCAAAGAAATTTAATTCAGCACAGAAAAACTATTCGGTTGTTGAAAAGGAACTGCTGGCAATCGTGTTAGCGCTCAGACACTTTGAGGTCTATGTTCCTGCATATGGGCCAGTCGTGGTAGTGTATACCGACCACCACCCGCTTAAATTCCTCAATCAATTCCACAACCGGAATATGAGGCTGACATGGTCGCTGATGTTGCAAGAGTACAACTTAGACATTCGCCATATTGCCGGTTGTGAGAATGTGATTGCGGACTGTCTGTCGCGGGTGGAGGATCCGGGGTAGGCTACCACAGTATGTTGATATAGCCTCCTGTCTTGGCTCGCGGTGTATTTTTGCGCTGGTGCTTGTTGGCTCGCGTGTGTAGCATCAGCGTAGGGTCGCTGGGCAGGAGTTGTTGGCTTTGATTAGAAGAAAATTAGGCTACATCTATAGTAGCCACCAAAAAACAACATTAAAATAAAATATGGAAAATTAAATAAAAACTCTTTCTTTTTAATAATTAATTTTAAGATAATATTGTAGCTGAGTACTAAGTGCAGATGATTTTCCCTCAGTAGGCTGTGCTTCTTAAAGATCGCTCTGGGAGCACAATGTTATGAATTAATGTATTATATTTGGGAAAGGTGATAAGATTTGTTTTATATGAAAATGTTGTTATATTTTTTTTGGAGGAGACTGAGCTTGCATTCCATGAGTGGCATATTGGTTAGGAGTGGCAGATTTTAGCGACATTCTGCCTGTTCAGATATGGGCTCATGGTTGAGTGTCCCATATCTTGGGGGGGGGGGGGGGGGTGACGCCTCCCGGTGTTAGCAGAATGGTTGCGTGGGGCATTGCAGCTCGCTAGCGCTCGCCAGGATGGGGGAATAGGCTACAGTTGTCCTAGAATGATCTGCTTTTTTTCATTAGTGTCGTGTTGCCACAGATAGTCTAGAAGTGGTCATTGTTTTGGTCTGTGGCCGCGCCTTATATTTTATATTCGCTATAATATAAATGTTGCTTGTGTGGGAGGCGAGCGAGAGAGTGTGAAGGAGTACACCCAGCAGCGTGGTGAGCTATGACACGGCTCGCTTGGGCGCTGACAGCGTTGGCGGCCGGGTGGTCAACTAGTCCCTTCCCGTCGCTGCCTCGTGTTTTTTACCAGCTCAGAGCTTGCCTGACACGCGTATCACCTACATCCTTTGCAATTCTGTCCCCCATACTCGCTACTTTGCATACTATTTCTCTCTCTCGACTTCTCCTTTCTCATTCTCTAATCTTTATTAAACTCAACATCCCTTCTGGTTTCAGCATAGACGTTCACCGTCGACCAGTCGTATTGTACGCGAAGCTCTCAGATATTTCCATGTATTAGGTTAAGGAGGTATTATGCTTTATTGAGGTTTAGAGAGACGGACTTTTCCGTATGTGTCCTCTCTCGGGAAGGTTGTAGACCGGTATATGTCTCCCTTGCAAGGTGTTGAGTGATTCTGCTTGGTTATCTAAAGCTAGACTAGGGGTAAGGTTACTGTGTCGTTGTCTCCGATGTGTGCAGTGTTAGCTAAGCTCTGCACGACATCGACAGGTACTGTGGGAGCCTAAGTTGTCTTCGGGTTGGTTTACTTTGCGAGCACAGCGCTGTGGTGTGAGAGGGCAATAGCCTATCCCTCACAACATAGTGCTGCCTCTTTGTGTTTACTTCTGAGGGATCGCCAGGATAGAGCTAGGTACTAGAGACCTAGATTTATCAAGAGAGCATCCCCGTCATATAACGTAATCTTCATTATACCACCCTCGGACAACGTTAGGCTACGAGCCGCATGCTCGCCCATTGTTGCCCTGCCTTGATACCCCAGCTAGACTTTATTAACTGAGCAGACACTGGTTAGAGATAAGCCCCATTATTATATGTATGCAGCATTATTATTCACTGCACTTTTGAGCCGAGGTTGTTGGTGAGTTGCACAACCCGAGTAGGCTGTTGCGTTGTGTCACAAAGCATTTCTTTAGTTGTCGAGCATTACTACCTTTTCGCAGTCTTTATTATTCGCCTGCCTATTATTACTATATGTCCTAGCATTTATTGTGACCCGTATTCTGCATTATAATTGTTCAAGATTCTTTACGAACATCTTCCCAGCATCAGACTTATTTCAGAAGTTTCCAGTTGATGTTGCAGGACTAGCATTGCACTTTCTTTAATACAGGAGTGCCAGTTATTTGAGTATCTACCGTAACGTTAATTAATCACGTTAACTATCTTTTCTTTGTGTAACATAATCGAGTAATCTTTTACTGTTTGAGAATAGGCTGTTTCATTGAGCATCAGCCTAGTGTGTGTGCACCAGTTACCGAGTCATAGGATACCTCGTTGTCCAGGCACGACTCAGGGTGGTAATGGTGTTTTGTTTTCCAGTGTTTAAGGCAGGGGTTGGATCTAGTGTTACCGTTGTTGCTTTTTGCCATTATCTAGTCCAATGTTGAAGAGCCCTGTTTCTTTGAGAACCTGGATCGTAACATGTTACATGTATGATATGTAGTGGGAAGAGTAGTGTTTTATGGATAGAGGAAGCGATGTAGGGCAATGTCGTGAAGTTGGATGTGTATGTTATATAAAGAGGGTTTTCCCATGCTAGAGTATCTAACCCACTCATGATAATTCGTGGATCCCCTATGTGTTTTTCTGTATGCAATTATAACTATCTGGATTGATTTTTATATAAAACTTGCTTTTCAATAAGTAATATATATGGTTTTGTAGTTGATGTATAAATAATTATATTCAGAAATTCGTTTCCAGAGATATACTTCCATAATTAGAAATAGGTGAAGTCCACAAATATTTATGATAGGGCTAGAGATGATGGCATCCGAGTGTACTGAGGGGGTAGAGTCACGTACTGTTGCCGATTTCGCTACTTTCCCATTTAGACCTGCAGGTTTTTATTTCAGGCTGTCAAACCGGACCAATTTTCAATGAATATGAGAAGGAATACGAGAAAATTAACGTTTAATGGCATTGATATATTATCTATTTTAACACTTCCTAAGACATAATTTAAACTATAAACCATAATTTTATCTTTACATACAGTATACAATAACAAAGACGAGAAAATTATGGACTCAGCTTTCTTTTGAGGCCCGATTAACTTCGGTTTAGAGATTTTGTCTGTGCATCTAGTAACATGAATTCAAGCGATATTATGGAGATGTGAGCCATTTAATATTGATAGTTTAGAGATTGCGACACTATTCTAGCGATTTTCGGCTTATATTTACTAGCTAGGGGATTAAATTTGGTAACCGTGATAAAGTGATAGCTAGCTGCACTATGAAGGAACGCTATTCACCCAATTCGAGGAAAAAGTGCCGCCGAAAAAAATACTACATCCAACCTCTTCACTAACATCAGACAGTGAGTGTGACGTCATGATATGCCCCCCCCCCCCCCCCCCCCCATCCCCTCCTCCCTACCCAGACAGTCAACACAGCACCCAGTCCCATAACGCACACCTGGCAACTCCCTCTTTGAAACATAGAACACGAGAAGAAGAAGCAAACATAAGATCAAAGGACGGGAGTGTTCGAAAAGGAGCTCCATTCCTGACGCTATGTTTGACTAACAGTGTGCTGGCTAAATAACCCTGAAGGGTTGATAGCCTCTGAAGTATTAGTTTAATTAATAATCATATGGTACAGTGTTATTTTTTAGACAAGCCTTACCTCAGTTGTTTTTATTTGAATTGCTCACGTATAAAAGAAAACAAATATTTTGATGTTCATTAACAAAGCCTGCATTTGTTTTAGCTTGTTTAAATTAGTTTGACCATCTTGCACTGATCTCGAAAGAGAAAACTAAAGCTTTAAGTTACTATAATGTTGTACAGCACAATAAAGTGTTGTTTATGGGAATGTGGTATTAATGGGGTAACAATAAACTATACCAAGTTCTAAATGAGTAGGCAAACAACTCCTGAACATTGACCTTTATGACTCACAAACGACTAGAATAATCGAGCTAATATTTCTACCATTTGGGATTGGTTAACCAAGGTATAGGTGTGGAAATTTGCAGCCCATTTGATATAGCTTTTCGTGAGTTACAGAGGTTATGGCTCACGACGTCTGGCCTAGCTACTTGGAACAGGGTGTTGTATTCATATTGTCTCACTGGTTCCAAACAACAATTGTTAAATGATAAATGGTCACTTCCGGTAATGAATATTCGATTATAGTTCAAGGGGTGGTGCAGTTTTTCTGGACCCCCTTTTACCTTATGATTAACCAAAATAGTTTTTTGAGATTTTAAGACGTTCGACCCATTAATTTGGCGATTAATTTGGTGTGTATAGCGAGCCTGTAACTTGGGGGGGAATCGGCCTTTGGCGACATTTTGCTACCTAATAATGTGTTATCTTGAAGGGGGGTCTTGGGGGTAATTATATATATATAATTATATATATATATATATATATATATATATATATATATATATATAATATATAAAATATATATATATATGTATATATACAGTATATATATATATATATATATATATATATTATATATATATATATATATATATTTATATATATATATTTATATATTTATATATATATATATATATACCGGTATATACTGTATATATATATTTTTTTTTTTTATTCTATGAGAGTGATTGAGACAAAAGGCAGAACTGCCTGTAGCGAGTGGCTCCCCCACAGCTGAAAAAGTGACAGGGCCAAAATCAAGGGACGTTAGAGCATAAATGCCTGGACACACGGAGTTTCAAGCAATTTAAGTTATATATATATATATATATATATATATATATATATAAATATATATATATATATATATATACTGTATATATATATATATATATATATATATATATATATATATATATATATATATATATATATAAACAAATATGTACAATTCTCCCCTTAGAAAGTATATACTAAATATATTTATAATGATAATACTGGAAATATGTGTGTGGACTGGCGTGGGCTATCAAATGACCAAATCCCATTGTTTGCTTCATAATAACCTCCATAAAGCCTGATATAATTAGTTAAATTGAAGGCTTTGTAGGAATTGTGTTACCTCAATCAATACACATATATTTGATCTGATGAATTGAGCTCATTGTACATGTGTATCACTTTATATTTAAATCTGGCTAACAACAGACGAATATATTCAGGGTAGGTAGGACCTCCATGAATTAAAGGGCAAATCTAACTGAATTAAGCCTCTGACTCTTATAGCTCTTTCTTAAGCTGACAAACTAGCTCAAAGAGAGAGCAATGGGAAAGATGTCATTGTATTGAAATAGTTCATATGCTGTTTATAAAGGTCCCATTCTATTAACAATCACAAGACACACAGTACTATTGTCAACTAAAGTATATTGTTGGCTAGAAATTAAGTTATCCCCACCTTAATTACTCGGTTAGTATATAATGTTACAAGCTAAAAATGGTGATTATTGTAAACACATGGCATTAATATGATACAGACACATAACAGTTGTTTTTACACTCAATAATTCTCGGAAAATCAGCTGATAATGGCGTAATATTTAGCTAGGTTACAACATAGACTATATTTTCAAAATCAAATATTTAATTAAACGTAAGTAATAGTAATTATTAAAACGTCGGTCATGTGAAGCGTGTGGTGACAGAGTGACTAAATAAGTATATGAGAGTGAGATGGAAGAGCAACCAGGGAGAAGCAAATGAGAGTGAGGTTGAAGGATGTAGTTGAGAGGTATATGAGTGAAGATGGGGTTGGGTGGGAGAAGGAGCGTTGGCTGACAGATGACTGCGGTGCACGGTGGCGATTCATTATTGGCCACGCTCTCGGGGATACAACCGCCTGGCAATGTGTAGATATACTGTATAGATGAACAGTTCCAGTATGATGGCAATTTAAATATAATACAGATAAGAAATCGTAGTATATATATAGGTGTTACATGGGACATGTGCGGTTTTCTCCTGTTAATGATAATAGCTGCATTGCAGTACATATAAAAAATTTAGTACAATGGTTATGCTCTTGTCTTACAATGTGTTCTTGTGATCCTATATCTACTGATGACTTTTACTAATAGTATTTTAAATTAATGCATTGTATTAGTATGTACAATCGAGGGTATTAAGTGTTGTCATAGATTCCAGTGGTTTTCGCTCAAAAAGTATTATTGGTATCTTTATAGTTACTGGGAAAATTGCTTATCCCTCAGAGTATTAGTCAGTGTCCGAAACTTTGTAAAATATCTGAAAACACTTATTAACCTCGACTGTACACACAAAGACATAAATCTTAGCCCATGGTCCAATACAAATTCTCGGACAGCCAAACGAACCTCCGAAAGGTAAATTAGTATTCGGTAAATAAACTTATGACAAAATTCGATTCAGTTCTGGTTAGTTTTGAAAACATAAGGGCATGATATAATTATGTCCTAGACAAATGCCAGCGATAATTGAGTGTGCTTTGAGCAATTTACAGGTTTGCTTCATTGCAAGTCAAGTTGATAAGAGTGTCCATGGGTTAAACCCTCTGACGATATTGACAGTTTATTATGGCTGTCATTGGAAGATTTTATACAATAAGGAAGGTAAAGACTATCTCAATTAACCCCTTCTGTAACGTCGACATCCTTAGTATTGTATTTTGGCTACTACTAATAAATGTTATTCAGTTTAGGAAGGATCTCTAACAATGATGAGGCTTCGAATGATCTCAGTCAACCCTTTCAACTACCACAGATCCTTCCTAAGCTGCGTAAAATCGTCTAAATATATCTAGTATAAATATAACAGACGTCGCTGGTATAGAAAGGGTTGACCCTCTGACTATCATACACCCTTCCTTCTGAATAAAATCGCCTAACAATAGCCAGAACATATAAAACAAACGCGTATTGGATCGTCTAATGATTAATCGATCGATTTATGAAGCTTGGGCACCGGAAACTTCGTCACTGAATTGTTAGCACCACAAATTTAGCTCCGAGTATTCGGTGCTCCATGCAGGGCTGTTGGTTGTCCAGGGCACTGCCAGAGGCTGCATGCATACCACATGTTATTTTGGGGGAAATACAGGGTGGCACAGAATTGTTATTATTATATTTATTTATATATTGTTTTAATATAGTTATGTATATTTTGTTCTTTTAAGTGTTTGAAGAAGACACAAGGCAATATGCCTGTAACGAGTGTTTTAGCCAAAGGAGTGACAAAGAGCCAAATGAAGGGGAGGTTTTTGTTTTGTGTTTCTGGACCCCCTTCTCCCAAATGTTGAGCCCCATTAGTTTTGATTTGTTTAAGACATTCATCCTATTAGTTGGCGATTTTCAGACTTTTCGCCACATTTGGGTCGTTTTTAAGACTTTTCGTGCCATTTAGGTGTCGATTTGTCCCTGGCGAGGGATAGCGATGAACTGGCCTTCAGCCGGCATAGTTTTCTACCTAAAAATTTAGAAATTTATCTCGAAGGTAGCTCTTTTTTTTCTTTTTTTTATGTATATATTTATCAATTCTGTAAAGGAGAATGGTATCGATCCCCTGCATACCATGTACCACCAGCCAGCTTGTCTGTCGCTCTGTCTGTCTGTCTGTCTGTCTGTCTGTCTGTCTGTCTGTCTGTCTGTCTGTCCAATATCTCCTCCCAGGGATATTTATAGAGGCTTACGAAACCATTATACATACATTTTGACGATCCGATCCGTGCAGATGTCAGGCAGAAAAGGAAATTGATCTCACTCAAAGGTTATCGTCAATCATAAAGGTCAAAGACATAGGTCACGTTTTCAACTTTTAAACTATTAATTTAATGTCCACCATATTCACAATACTTGATGTTATAAATACTATTATGACCAACTGTCATGTAAATATTTCTAAGTTAAACTTTGTAATATTCACCAAATTTGCTGATATGGTTGACCTTGGTAAAAAATAATGACGGATTATCACCAGGTGTAATATATATATATATATATATACTGTATATATATACTGTATATATATATATATATATATATATATCCAGAAAGTGTTTCCAGAGCTAAAGAAATAACAACACTTTACATCACTCAAAGGTGAAGGTCACAGGTCAAGGTCAAATTTTTACTTCTTGCAATTATTTAAAATGTCACCTAATTCACTGAGATGGGTGGCCTTTACATGCAAATTGTAATAGTAATTATTTATACTAACACCATAAAGGTCAATATAAAGTCAATTTCGTCTATTATTTAGTTCCTGCAGAAGTATAATTTTTCACTAAAATTAACATGTCCTTGATTTGTTAATGAAATTATCACGAAAGAAGATTATATATTCCTACTGAAAGGTCAACATAAAAGCTCAGGGTCAAATGTCAATTAATACAGATGTAATTATAGTGTTGTGATTTAAATTTAAATTTACCTGACGTACAAACGCTTATCAAAACTTACATTTACATCTGCCATTCATAGTCAAAGGTCAGAAAAACCATTATATTCAATATTTATCATAGGTCAAGGTCAATATTAAGGTCATTTTTTGTTTTGTTTTACTATTTGTTCAATTATCAAACCATGTACTAGCCAACTTCCATATAATTATCTAAAATATCAAGGCATAAGATCATAGTATTTTGCTAATAATTTGACTAGGTTAACTGATAGATGGTACACACTCTATTGGGGGTATATAGTTTTGCTGTTCAACGTACAGTTATAATAACATAACAAAATGCTGAAAAATATTATTTTAATGCCTTTGATAGTCAATTGTGAAGTACAACCATCAAAGTTGCAGAATTGGGTATGCCATTTTGTTTCCTAAATACGAAAGCGGCACTTCTACTACGGTATATATATATATTTGTTATTTTGTTAAATTTTGATGGTGATCCAAGGAGCAAACTAACAAATAAGAACTGTCAACTGGGTAACCGAAATCTACGCCACCCTGTATATCTATTCCAAATGTAGCTAACATTTACAGTATCGAATAACACTAAACCAGATCCTTTGTGTTATGATTAGTATTCCGTGATTAATACCCACAGTTGGTCAAATAATACAATTTATATAATAAAAATATACAGGCGCAAAATAACTTACACACTTGGTATAAATATCAGATGTACTGGATTTTTATAGTCTGCGTCATAAACGAAATCTAGCAAGACACTATTAATGGTTCATGTTATAATCCGAGAAATACTAGGCCAATCGTTCAGTTAGCCCCGTTATTAAGAAGTCTTTAATACATATATAATATCCATTATTATATTATTACATTGTTTATACATATGAAGTTCTCGAAAAGAGTTTCCAGTCCGGCCGTAGTTCTTGACTAACAGTGTGCTAGCTTAATAATCCAGAAGGGGTCTCGGAAGTCCTATTTTAACTAACTGCCAGTCATCTGTTCATAATATTATTTACGCTATTGCCTTTTCCTGAGAATATATTGAAAACATATATATTTGTGTACCTAAATACATTCAGAAATTAGTCCCAATTAAAATTCCATGCACATACAATATTTTTGTCGTAGCTAATTTTGCGGTTCTATTGCATTTCATCGATTTAGCATGATCCAATTAGCAACTTAAGAAAGCGCAAATGAAACTACTGAAATAATGTATAACTAAATATTGACATCTTATTATATTTGTACATAGTACAGTAGGAAATATTAATGGAGTTGAAAGCTATATGCGTGAAAGCGCTGTTGGATAGGAGGAGGAGCGTCGGCTGACGGGGGACAAAGGTGCATTGGGCGATTCATACATGCCCACCCTTTGGGGACTATATCGTCTAGCAATAGATAGAAAGATAGATAGATGGATAAATATATATTATATAGATAGATAGTTAGATCAATATTAAATTTTACGATATTTTTATATTGTATGACTGTAAACTAACTTATACTTATCAGTGATGTACAGCTGTTGACAAATGTTTGTGAGCTCTTGTAAATTTCTTAACCCTTACTGTACCAGCGACATCGAATCGCCGTCAGTAATACAATCACTCGTCATTACCAGCAACGGAAGATTGCTGTCAGCATGATGCGGTAGTTGTAACTGCCCGTATCAAGCGGTACCAGGTACCGTGACTTATGCGCACTGTTTTGAAACCTTGGCAACACTTCTCAGCTTATATTCAGGGTCTCTAATTTTTGAGGTGGAAGGGTGTTCTCTCTCGACTCTGAAGCCATTTTGGCCTCATTGCCTGGTACTGGAGGGTACACATATGGTAATACCCTCTGGTACAGTAGGGGTTAAGGGGGGATGGTTAGTTTTTCTAGACCCACTTCTCCCTCGTGCTTAGCCCCATTAGTTTTGAGATTTTAAGACGTTCGGCCCAGTAATTTGGCGATTTTAAAACCTTTGCCCCATTTCGTTGTCAATTTTAAGACCTTTTGAACCATTTAGGTGCCGATTTTTCCTGGCAAGCAATAGTGAGCCTGTAATTTTCAGAGGAACCGGCTATTGGCCGGGACAATTTATCCAAGGAAATATTTACAAATTTATCTTGAAAGTGAGTCTAGGGATGGTTTTTTTAAAGCTTGATGGAGGTCTAGCTAGGAAACTAAAACAATATATATATACTGTATATATATATACATCGACCAAAAACTAACCACTACACCCTTAACCTTTAACCCTTCCTACCCGGGCAGCCTTTCTTAAGGACGGAGGCTGTATCCGGGCGATCTGCCTGAAAACACAACAAAAGTAAACTAAGGCTAATCTCGCTTAATATACTACCTACTTTAATCAAACATATGTCTAAATGGGCGCCTTACCTTGCCGCGTAGAATGGCGTTGAGTACAGCTTTCTAGCTCAAGTAGTTCCGGAGTTATGCTGATGGAAGTGGAGGTAACTTTTGCCGCATATTAACTCGCCGCGTTCGAACGCTCAACCGCGGCCCAGGCTACGACGAACGTTTCGACTCGTCGCTCTACCTTGAATTATGGCGGGAAGCGATTTTTTAGTGTTTTATTGTTTATTATGCCATATATTATTGTTATTATGATATTTTCACTCAATAAATATATTTTTCTGAAGTAGTTTGTGTCTCTGTCACTTATACTTAGTTTTATTGTTATTATTATAGTAGTTATGATTATTTATACTGGACTATGGTAGTTGATAGTGTCATTTTCACTTCTTTATTGTTAGGAATATATATTTTAGTGTCACTTTCACTTGTTCATATTGTTCTGAAGGCACTTATTATTACTTATGTGTGTCTCTTTCACTTAGACTTAGTTTTATAGTCATTATTATAGTAGTTTTGATTATTTATACTGGACTATGGTAATTGATAGTGTAATTTTCACTTCTTGATTGTTAGGAATATATATTTTAGTCTCACTTTCACTTGTTCATATTGTTCTGAAGGCACTTATTATTACTTATGTGTGTCTTTCACTTACACTTAGTTATATTATTATTATTATTATTATTATTATTGTCACTATCACTGTCACTTACACTTCAATAGTTTTCCAGAGTGTGGAAATCATTGAAGCAGGTGCTTCACAGTCCCACCTGACACTCGAGGCATTGCCAAGTGTTTTTTGTGGGTTTGCTTGGTCGTCGAGTTGTGCGGGTGCACACATAGCACCTCTTCTGCATCCTTATTCAGCTGTTAGGACCCTGGAAATGAAGGGCGACGAGCTGGTGCTTTCTCAAGAACTCGGCACACCCTATTCTGTCCATCATGCCTGGTCCTTGTAGTGGCCTCCCTGGTGTACCCGCATGTTTTACCAGGAGCTCATGTATCAGCTGCTTTTGGAAGGCCAGGCTCTTGTACTTGATGACTGGACTCCTCAAACGGTAGATGTTGTACGCGTTGAGGACAGACATATCTACTGTATGCAGGACAAACTTCTTGTACCACCTGCAAGAGATTCGCAGGCAGTCTATGAAGCCCATCTGCATGATTGTCGGACTTGTCGACAAGGCGCATGTTCAGTTTATAGTCCAGAACAGCAGCTGGTTTTGTGATAGGGTTCTTCGTTTTTCGGTCCACCTTCCCTGTGGGGACCATCTCTGCTTTGTGGCATGTGGTGAGGAGGTTGACCTTGCGCTGGTCATGCCAGTGGATGGATGTCCATCTTCTTAGTTTTGGTTGGGTAGGCTGGCTTGCCCTTCCTCTTCCCCTTCACTGTGCTGACATTTCCGGTCTTGCGGTCATGGAGGTACTTGGCGAGGATAGGCGACGTGTAATAATTGTCGGTATAGAGGACGTGGTTGTCATGGAAGTACCTCTCCATCATCCTCTTTACCACAGCGCCACCAAAACCAATGAGGGGGTCAATCTCCACCTCACCACCCTTGCCGCTGTAGACTATAAAGTCGAGCACATATCCCGTCTTGCAGTCGCAGAGGACGAAGAGCTTGATGCCGAAGCGGTGTCTCTTTGACGGGATATACTGTCAGAAGTGCAGCCTACCACGGACCAGGACCAGAGACTCGTTGATGCACAGCTTCTGAAATGGAATCAGGTAGGTGGAAAACCGATGACGTATCATGTCATACAGTTGCCTGATCTTCCAGAGTGTGTCGGGCTCGTGGACATGCATGTTATTTGTCAGGTGGAAATATGAGAGGATCTCGAAGTACCTATCCCTTAACATGAATTTGCCAAATGCTGGAGTCGTTGTGAGGTCGCCAGTTATCCAGTAGTCGGCCAGAACGTGCTTCTTTATGTGTGTCATCAGCATTGTGAGTGCCAAGAACACATATAATTCTGCCACAGTGAGAGCTCTCCATGCCACCATCTTGGCACTGGTCTTCCTGCCAAGAAAGTTTGAACAGATAGCCTGGTGGTTATTTGTCTCTTTGACAAGGTATTCCATGACTTCATTGTCGTAGAAGCCACAGAAAAGTTCACTGGGGGTGGCATTTGGGCCACAGGGATATGCTGGTGACACCCCACAACCCTGTTGTACCTCGTCAAAGGCAGGAAAATCTGGCACAAAATCCGCCCCCTCTGACCACACAAACATTTCAGCAGCTCGAGGACGAGGACGTGGAGCTGCAGCAGGCACACGCCCTGGATGCCCTGGCACATGCCCTTGGCCACGCGGATGCCCAGGCGGACGCCCTGCACGCCCACGCCCAGGCCCAGGGGCAGCGGCGTCGGCAGGCTGACCACGTCCACGACCTCGAAGTCCTTTGACTCTTCTTGTCGGGACTCCCTCTTCCTCTTCCTCTTCCTCAGGCGACGTCAGGTCATCTGGGGCAATGTTGGGGTCGTCAGCATCCTCTTCAGGAGACAACTCTGGTGAAGAATAGATCGGGCGTCGGCGGCGTGGGGCTGCGGGAGGTTGAGCAATGGGAGCCTCGGCCTCGGGAGTTGGTCTCCTTTTGCGGCTAGCCGTGGACTTTTCCGCAGGAAATAAGGACCTACGATGCGGGGCCTGTGGTGACACACTGTGGGAGACCAATGGCGCACTTGTAGAGGCCCTTTGGTCATCCTGAGGGACAGATGAAGCCGAGGGCTGTGGGTGGCCCTCCCGGCGTCCCGGGTCAAGGCGTCGGGACAAAGGAATGCGGGTGGTTGCTAGGCCTGGGTCGGCGTCACTCTCACTATCTACGCCTTCCCTCACTTTTTCTGCCTCCCTGCGTGCTTTCTTGGCTGCACTTTTCACTAAAGACTGTTTATAGAAGTATTTACTCACTTTCAAGGGCGTACAGGCAGGCAAAGGGGAAAGTCCTGGCATAGGGCTAGGGCTAGGGCTAGGCCTAGGCCTGCCCTGACCTACGAAACTAGGCGAAGGGGTTGGCTCTAGCACACTTGGTACTTCAATAGCACCTTCCTCCACCACTTCCACATCAGGATCATCACTACTATCACCCCCCTCAAATAAATCAACATTGTCATCAGCACCAAATCCCACAAAATCGTCAACTTCGCTCCCACTTCTACTCTGAATATAGAGGTTTTTGTCCACAGAGCTTTCACCACTGCTCAAATCCTGGTTGAAAAGTTCACGTTGTATTGCACTATCACTTAGCAAACGTTTCACTTTCCTTAGTTTCTTTTTCTTCTCGGTTGGCAGAGGCGTAGATGTTGCAAGCGGGGTAGCACTGGGACGCGCGGGAGATTGCACAGTATCGGACGCGTCGGAATTAATTTTTTTGCTGTAGCTCGCAATGGCGGCAACGTAGGAATTGATAAGCGTGGTAGTTGAGGCTTGGTGGCGCTACGATCGCCCCCGCAAAGTAATATTTGCCCGCGCGAAATTTAAAGCACGCTTTCAAGCAAATGCCTTAGGTAAGGCATACCGGGTAGCGGCCCTTCAGCCGCGCTGTCCTTACCTAAGGCAGCCCGGGTAGGCAGGGTTAAACAGCAAAGCTATGGCAGTTTAAACTCTCCCACCAAGCGAAGGTATTTTGGTCCATTCACTACTAAATTCGTAATTTTATCATAAATATCGTTATTACTTATTCATATGCGCCATTTTTACGTTTAATATGAAGATATTAACATGTAACAGCAATAAAACAAGTGGGAATAGTATTATGGGGGTGAAAAAGACGTATTATTGCCGACCGATCGAGAGCCAGCGCGACGTATACCCTCTCTCACTTCCCGATCACTACTGACGTCTTGCAAGTGAAGTCTCCCTGTTGCTAGGATATCTAATTGCCTACCCAATGATCCTGAAACTGCGGGTGGGAAATTTGCGCCGAAAATTACCCGATAAAATGGGGAACAAGAGGAAAAATAGGTGATACTTGAGGGGGAGAGGAGAAAGGAGGGGAATGGGGTTGGGGGGGTTTGGACACATGTGGAGGAGTGATAGAATGTATGAAGGGGATTTATCTCACTTAATCACATATTGCTTTGTTTTGAGTGCAAGTTGGGTGTTTTGAAATGTATTTTGTATGCATAACCTGTTAATAGTCTCGGCGCCTTTCCCGGATTAATATATACTGTATATATTAATGTAGATTGATGTTCAGATAAAATCAACTATATGGATATGTATGCATAAAGAAAATCAGCTACATGGATATGTATGCATAAAGAAAATCGAAAGAGCTCACAAACCTTTGTCAAAAGCTGTACATAGGTAATACTTGTTGAATACTAAGAACATTTTTGCCATGAATTCAAATTCAAAACACGAATGGACATATGTAAAATGGAATGGCATGCCATACACAAATCTGTGAGTGTATATTCTGAATGTGTTTTATTTCATGACCAGTAGTGATGTGCACTGATGTGTCTATTTGGTAATTATTGAGTCCTAGTATTTGAACAAATTATTATGTGATTTGTTTACATTTTGCAGTTAGGAAAACAAAAAAAATAGTGAGCAGATTTCAAATGATTTTATGGCAAATATTCTTGACCATTGATGCACAAAGACAGAAGTTAAACAAATGATAACTTGATAGTACAAATTAATTCTTTTAGTTACCATATACCCTTCCCGAGCTTCATAAGATCGTCTAAATGTAGCTGAAATAAAATACAAAAGACGTCGCCTGTACTGTATGGGTTAAAACAGTGATTTGTAGATTGGATTTGTTGCATTATCGTCAAGGGGAGATTTTTCTTTTCAGGACCCCTTTTGCCTCATGTTTAGCGCCATTAGTTTTGCGACTTTAAGACGTTTGCCCCATTAATTTTGCGATTTTAAGGTCTTACTCCCAATTGCTTTACAATTTTTTAGACCTGACATGTAATTTATGTGTCGATTTTATCCCGCCATTAACTCCTTCTGTTCCGGCGACGTCTATTGTATGTATTGTGGCTACTACTAATCGATTTTATTCAGTTTAGGAAGGATCCCTAGCAATGAAAAGGTTTTGAAGTATCATACTTAACCCTTTTTACTACCATAGATCCTTCTTAAACTGCACAAAAACATCTAAGTATAGATAGAATACAACTGCAAAGACGTAGCCTGTACATAAGGGGTTAAGAAGCAGGACTAAAACCGCACCTCATGTGGAACAGTCTGGCTTTACATTATATATATGTATGTATGTATGTATGTATGTATGTCTCTCATAGATATATCAGGAATTGAACCCCATAACAATTGATTTTTCGAATACTAACGGAAAAATATGAAACTGTTATGTCTCTCCTTCATATTAGTGCCAGGTTTCATAATTAACAACACATTTAGCTACAAAACAGCCTAATATCGGAGTAATCAGCTGAAGCCGTAGCAACTAACCGTCAGCTGGAAAGAAACGCGTATAATGGTTATTAGTTCATTTGTTAGTCTACGTGTAGTCTATTAGCTGACTGGCTATAGCTAGTCAGCCACGAACAACATATGTGACATAAAAAATGTAGCCATCTCTGCTGCGTTAAATATGCAATTAACTGATATAATTACCTTATATATTATTCATAATTTTTCATTGTAATTCAAAGGTGAAATAATTAAAATGTTTGCAAATCTTCCCAACCGGAAGAAAACAATATATATATATATTTTCGCTACAGTACAGTATGTGTTATGTAATATAGTTTGTAAGAAAATATATACGCTTGATAACATATTACATATTTTCATCTTGCCTAGGTAAAACAAAAGCAAAAGTATAATAAATCAAGTCTGCAGCTAGGGTGCATTTATCAAAATATCCCAAGTAAGTAGGCCAAAAACTCTTTAACATTAACCTCAATACCTCACAAACAACTAGAGTTATCAAGCCAATATTTCTACTAATTGGGAATGGTTAGCCATGGAATAGATGTGAACATGTGCAGCCCATTTACTTTAACCTTTTTTGAGTTACAGAGGATACGGTTCACGGTATCTGACCTACCTATTTGGAATAAGGCATAGTATTATATTACTGTAAGTTCTAGTGCTAACATTATTGTACAGTTATTGTAGTGTACATGATATATATGTTGTGTTATTTATACATTTAGATGTCATTGTTGTGTTATTATTACAGGAGTTTATTATGTTATGCTGATGAAATAGTTGTATATTTAAATATTGTAATAGTGATTATATTGTTATTTATCCTGTGGATATAATTATGGGGTAAAATATATCAGTTTCTAGTTGTTGTTAATGCTGTTATTGATATAACTATGATTTGTTGCTGATGTTGGTATAAAATGTGGTATATTTGTATTACTGTTGTTGGTATATTTATTATATAATTGTACTCAGTGTGTTGCCATGTCTCTTGGTTTGGTCATGTCTACAAGTAGGCTAATGGATACTTTAATAGATACTTTTTAGTTTGTTCCCTAGACCTCCATCAAGCTTAAAATTACACCCCATAAACACCCTTTCAAAGACAAATGTGTAATTTTTGTTTAAATTATTATGTTCCTTCCAGCAACCAAATATACTCCTAAAATCGATTAATGAAATTTACAAACACATGTGGCAGTCCGTGGATTCGAACCCAGGATGCTCACACCGAAAATCAACACCTTATGCATCGCACCACGAAGACAGTTATTACAGGCTCGCTATAGCTCGCCAGGAAAAAATCGACACCTAATTGGCTCGAAAGGTCTTAAAATTGACAGAAATGGGGCAAACGTTTTTAAAATCCCCAAACTAATGGGACGAACGTTTTAAAATCTCAAAAGCAATGAGGATAAACATGAGGGAGAAAGGAGTTCAGAAAAATTCCCTCAAGTGGAAATCTCCCCTTACGCAAGTGACATTTTGTATTCAGACTAATTTAATCCTTATACACAGGTCAGAGATATAATGTTATGTTCTTGAAACTCACACCCCCTGATGTTCTTCGTCTTGTATATTATTGTGTGTGTATGTTTGTGTGTGAGTGTGTGTGTGTGTGTGTGTGTGAGGGGGGGGAGGAGGGGGGCATGCTTTCCTGTTGGTGAAAGTATATACTGTATATATATGTTCTATATATAGATATATATAGATATATATAGTATATATATATATATATACCGGTATATATATATATATATATATATATATATATATACGGTATATATATATATATATATATGTTTCTAGTCTCTCAGTGGGGATCGAACCATCGACCATCAGGATGATAGCCGACGCTATATATATATAAATATATTCTGTATGCAGTATGTGTGTGTGTGGCGCGTGTGTAATGTATGTCTCGGTGTACTTGTTTGCATGTGTGAACGTAAATAATAAACACTACATTTTAGAAAACATGTAAAAGCGCAAGGAAAATATCTGACGACTCAAAAAGTTAGCGCCGGAATTAGAAAGGAAACACAAGAAATAAAACTACGTGGAAAACAAGTACACAAATGCATTGACAGTAAGGTTCCTTCTGTGACTTGAATGTTTGGATTTAGGGGAGATTTTTGTTCGTCACTTTATTAATTTATATATATATATATATATATATATATATATATATATATATATATACACTGTATATATATTTTTAGTTTCCTCCTTAGACTTTTATCTTGCTTAAAAAACACCCCCAAGACCCCTTCGATTTCTATTTTTCATTTTTCGGTAGACAAATGTCCCGCGTTTCGTCCTAGATCATAGGCTCGCTATCACTCGCCAGGAAACAAACGACGCTTAAATGGTACGAAAGGTCATAATTTTTGCTAAGAAACGGGGTGAAAGATCTTAAAATCGCCAAACTTAAAAGGCAACCGCCTTAAAATGTCAGAAGTAATGGGGCTAAACATGAGGGAGAAGGGAGTCCAGAAGAAAAAAAACAATCTCCCCCTTCAAATGTGACAGACGTAAAAATATGTGAAGTAAGTAAAGTAAACGTAGGAAGAAAGAAGTGAAAGCTTCGTTTGGGAAGAAGAAACTCCTCAGATAGCTGGTTGTGCCCTTGGCTGCTCTCTCTCTCTCTCTCTCCCTCTCTCTCTCTCTCTCTCTCTCTCTCTCTCTCTCTCTCTCTCTCTCTCTCTCTCTCTCTCTGTTTCTCTCTCTCTAACGACACACACACACACACACACACACACACATATATACAGTATATACAGGGTGTTCCAGTAATGCTTTTCATAAATTATATGGTGGACTCATCAGACAAAAATAAGAATACATTACTCTATGAACATGAGGTTGAGTATTTATAATAACGGAGTTATTACACGATTTAAGTTAACGATAGATACAATGCCATTCAGTCCAAGGGGTAATGTTGCCATTTTAGTGGATTATATCCATTTGGCCTTCGCTATCGCTTGCTAGCCTCAAGATAGTGAGCAGTAGCAATCTGACTTTTCGGTAGAAAAATATGTCCAGCTTCGCCGGATTTGATTTTTCTACCGAAAAAATCAGCTCGCTACCGCTCGCTAGCCTGAAGAGAGAACGCCGATTGGATACAAACAAAGTCAGATCGCTACTGCTCACTATCTTGAGGCTAGCAAGCGATAGCGAATGCCAAATGGATATAATCCACTAAAATGGCAACATTACCCCTTGGACTGAATGGCATTGTATCTATCGTAAACTTAAATCGTGCAATAACTCCGTTATTATAAATACTCAACCTCATGTTCATAGAGTAATGTATTCTTATTTTTGTCTGATGAGTCCACCATATAATTTATGAAAAGCATTACTGGAACACGCTGTATATATATATATATATATATATATATATATATATATATATATATATATATATATATATATATATATATATAAAACATGAAAAATATTGATTCTTGTGGTAAAAATATATGCGAATATGCTTCCACACTAAAGGTGTGTAGAAAAGGGTAGGTTCACTGCACAAAGTTTTAAAATGTTAGTGCTAAAATTAAATTGCATCTAAAATATATTGCATGCACAAAATAAGGGTTTAAAAAGTATGTCCGAGTATCTTATTAAAAGGCTCGGACTTATGTGTACATAATTATTAAAATAATGTTTATGTAAAAGTGTTAAAATTAATTTCTCTACTTTCGTAGATCTTCAGTTATTATATAAATTTGCAAAAGTGGCTGTCTCCAGAGTCAGGTATTTGTTCTGTACTCTTCTGTGGATTTTCAGTCACATATATATATATATATATATATATATATATATATATATATATATATATATCTTTCTATCTACCTCTCTATATATCTTTCTATCTATCTCTCTATCTATCTTTCTATATCTCTAACTATATATCTACCTTTCTATCTGTTTATATATCTTGCTCTCTCTCAATTCCAATATCAAACATTCCTATTCTTACTCATTCCCACTCTCAGCTATTACTACTCTCAGCCATTCCCACGCCTAAACATTCCCACTCCTAACCATTCCCACTCCCAGCCTAACCACAATTATGTGGGGAGATATTATCTGGCGAAAGTTTATGTGGGACATATTATCTAGGGAAAGATTATCTGTAAAGATATAATCTAGGGGGAGCTTATCTGAAGAGAGATTTTTTTTGGTGGAGATTATTTGGGGGAGTGGCTTTGCTTCAGATAGTTTAGAAGAGGATTAGGTTAGGTTAGGTTGGGTTAGCTTAGACTAAGGTAAGTTTGGCCGAGTAGGTTGGAATACAGTTGGTTAAGGTAAGGTAAATCAACGGTAGGTTAGTCTAAATTCAAAAGTAGATTACACAGGCTTAGAATATAATTATTAAGTTAGCTGCTGTTTAATGTTAGTTAGGTTAGGTAAATATTGGGTTATATTAACAAACAAATAAAAAAACAAATGGGGCTTTTGACACCCGAAAGTTCATCGGTTTGGGATAGAACAAGCTAGAGATAACCGAATTGATAAGAAAGGGTTAGAAGCAGACTTTGTAATTCAGTTATCTAAATCGAGATGCTGCTGCTGATGATGATGAGGTTAGATAACCAGAAGTTGGTTCTCTGTCGCTCTTTGGCTTTGGGCAGACACAAGTTACAGGCAGCCTGCCCTTTGTCTCCTTCATAAAATAAAATATATATATATATATATATATATATATATATATATACAGTATATACATATATATATATATATATATATATATATATATATATATATATATATATATATACTACAGTAGATCTGGACTGGACACGAAAATGGAACTTTGCAGTAAGGGACCCAAAATCGGAGAACGAACCCCCAAGTTCGAACATCGAAACATCGAAAATGTGATATTTTCGCGGTTTCGAGGTTCGAACTTGGGGGTTCGTTCTCCGATTTTGGGTCCCTTACTGCAAAGTTCCATTTTCGTGTCCAGTCCAGATCTACTGTAGTCTATGATACAGTATATATTATATATCTGTATATACCGGTATATATATATATATATATATATATATATATATATATATATATATATAGTATATATTATATTTATATATAATATATACCGGTATATATATATATATATATGTATACCGGTATATATATATATATATATATATATATATATATATATAAAGAGTAAAACCAGCGTTGTGATGAACATCTTTAATAACATCTTTATTTAAAGGCGGCTTTCTAGGGCCTTTCCTAGCTGATGCTGAGAGGATTGGGTTCTAGTCATGTGGTGATGGGCTGGTCTATCAGAGTGAGAGCTGAGCAATCTCTGCCATACCCATAGCTTACTCTGACTGTTCCTTTAACTTATATATTTTCTAGATCTCAAGTGACGGCGTCTCTTCCGTGGATTGACCTCCCAATCTACCAAGATTGGAAGTCAAAGCGTCACATTTTTCCCTTGCCCCTCAGCTTTCCCTTCATAATTGCTGACGGGCACAGGGCCCTGGGTGGGGCTTTGGTTTCCCGGGCGTTTCCGCACCCTCCTCAGCTCCCCGCCATGGAGTGGCTTTGGTCACCCAGGCTTTATTGTGGTCGGCGGGGACGGTTCTGTGGGGGCACTCGGTTATGGCCTTGGAATTGCTCGGGGCCTTGGGGCTGTTCGGCCAGGCAGCTTGGGGAACAACAACAACAACAACAACATCTTTAATTGGAACGTGTTTCGGCTTAAACAAAAGCCATCATCAGCCTAAAAGCAAAGAAAAGCCTACATGAAGACACTTGAAAAAAGTATACTAGGAAGTATAATATGAACTCGTAGGGGATACCAATAACATGTTAATTAATTGTTAAAATAATACACATCTTGTAGTAAATTTTAAAGAGAATTATGGTGATTACAAATTATTGTTCCGGAGTGTACAATGTGGGAAGCGAGTAATGCGTGAGTTTAGAGAGTTATGAAAACAAGTCACATTTAATAATAAATGCATAATGTATGGAGAGCTAACAGTACGAAAAATATGTAGTATATTATCCTAAGCTACTTGGGGGGTATGTACAGTCGGTCACCTTTCCGACTGGGCCACCTAATGATAACTTCGCTGCATTTTTTGTTCGCTCTGAAATTAGTAAGATCACTCACCCTCATCATCTTGTAGAATATGGCCCATAGATGGCGTAGCTTGATGGGAAGGAGAGGGAGGGGACACAGTAGGGAAGGGGGTGTGCTTGTTAGCATAGTTTACAGGATAGGATCCAATGGGAGGGTGTGAGGATGAGTTGTTAACCCCTTATTAGCGGGGCCCGAGTTAAGGCGGTCTAGAGAACCAAGGACTATGTGGCGGGGCCCAACTTAAGTCCATGTGCAATTTTGGAGCAATAATGGCTCTGAGAGAGAGACGAGCAGGTGGAGGAGCGTAGGTCGACTCACGACCGCTAGGCACGGGTCCCGCGCGACTACTGACGTTTACTCCACACACACCCACACTCACTGCCTCGCTACACAGGGAATTATGTAAGGAAATTACCGTATTTTAGGGATTTTGCACTCGTCTTGCACGATCGTTGCAAGAGAAGGATGGTTCTGGTGTCATTGGAAAGCTCAATTTACGCCCTTTCAGGGATACATAATTGTATTACGCTCAGGCTTTTGTTTATGCATGAAAAAGAGCACGGAAACAACTAGCTCGAGGAGTGTTAAGGTGCTTTTAATAATAATGGTTTATAGCATATCCATCCTTCCCTGTTAGTTAGTACAGTCACTCATACACATTCATGGACCCTCACGTGAATGCGTTAAGTAAAATGTATTGTGTTTTTGTTTGGTACCCCTTAAAACTGGATGTCAGCCAGGGAGGGGGGGGGGCGAATAGGAGGGTGTAGAAGCACGGTAGTAGGTAGTTACCTTACACCAAATTTTACCCCTAAACTAAAATTCCACCTCTCGCTCTCGCTCTCTCTCTCTCTCTCTCTCTCTCTCTCTCTCTCTCTCTCTCTCTCTCTCTCTCTCTCTCTCTCTCTCTCTCTCTCTCTCTCGTACTATTAATATAATACGCACATAATACCCCACTCCCTATCTCTATCAAACTATATATGTTACATAATGGCACCTACACTCCTACAGTATATGCTAGTGTTATTTGTATTTGCCTTGGTTATGTTTTTATGTGTCATACAAATTTATACCGAATATTTTCAATATTCTATAGTTCACTTCCATTCTCTCATATATTATTCCTGAATTTATATTTTATATTCCCTATTATCACTATTTCAATTTTTGTATCCGTATAACGGTTTTCGTCGTATAATGCTTTGTGTTTATAACGTGGTGGCCAGCTATATACAGTATGTGTTAACAGTTTTACTCAGTCTTCCCTAACTATTCTTTCCTAAATCAATCCTACGATTACCTTACTTCAATGAACTTAATGTTTATACAATAAGCCTACTTGGTTTAATTTAACGAGGTTTAGACAAAGACAAAGGTTGGATATAGTGTTGGCTTACAGGATATATAAGTAAACTAGAACGGCACTTGATAAAGTGCCTACGCTGGCTGGTTCTTTATCATTAACTAGCAGGGGTACCCGGCGTTGCCCGGGTAATCACCATAATCACCATCACCACTACCACCACTACTAATACCATAATCAGCATCATCAATAACTACTACCACAATCATCACAATACTACTACTACCATAATCACCGGCCTCGACCTCCCTGTGCCTCATTAAACGGCAACCTCGATTTCGGCCGCTAAATGACCTCCGATTTTGGATCTGACCTCATCCGTACCCCCATTTTTGGGGGCTGTGAACAACTTTCGTTCCATACACCTTTTCGATCGGAGGCCTCCTTCTGTCCCAAACGGCCCTTTTTCCGATTTCGCGCCCATTTTCTCCGTCCCTTTCACCCTGGGGAATTCTATGTTTTCACTAAAACCTGCCTAGGGGCCCCCTTACTATGCATACCATGTATGAACGCTCTAGCTTAAAAACTGCGGCCGCCTATAAAGAACAGACAGACAGACAGACACTCGAAATTATTATATAGATATGATATGATAGACCTAAATTTTCTTCTGGATCTGGGTTCTGGGATATATTCTGGATCGCCTCCTAATTTGAATCACTTCTTCCATGGTGCATATCCTATCTTCCCACCAACGTTCATGAAAATCAGGCTTATATATATAATAATTATATATATATATATATACTGTATATATACCGGTATATATATATATATATATATATATATATATATATATATATATATATATATATATATATTTGTGTTAGGTATTCCCTCGGCATCTAAATAACTGAGATGGCAAACCACATTTATTATAACACTCCACCTCTACAAGATTGTGTATAAGGGTTTGTCTTTCAGTAAATTATATAGCGAGACCTTTCTATGGTAAATATTTATATAGCTGCCAAAAATCAGTTCATCATTTTGATTATAAAGGATATTTGTAGATAACCATGGGTTTGTCCCAATGGAGAATGCCAGTTTTGTCTCCAAAGTGACACAGGACATTTGGTGGCCCATACCTATCTGAATATCAACTTGCACCTTATTATCCTAACAAATAACCCGGCTTAAAATTTAAATTACCATATCCACCCACCACCTCTGATCCTCTTGATTTATAAGAACAACACAACTAACCAGAGATCCGACATAGATACGCCGTAGGTATATATTCAAACGGTGAATGCAAGTAATATAATATGGCAGATCAGGTGAATGCAAGTAATATAATGTGGCAGAGAGGTGAGAAGACAATAAGCGTCAGGCGAATAGAGAGGAAGAGGAAAGTAGAAGGAAAAGAGGAAGTGGATGAGAGAAAAGAGAATACAAACAAAAATATGTATGGCAAAATACATTCATAAGTTAACTGAAATAATGCAGGGAGAGAATGTGGAATTCGCAGATGCTTTTCCATATTTATGTATTCCAAACACACACTTATTAAGGTGACAGTTACAAAGTGGTGTACAATCTATCTTATTCTAGTTACATTGTAGTATATCTTATTGTACCAGTACCTCCCTACAATCAACCTAGTTGTTCCCCAATTCGTCCCTCCGCCACGACCATTTCAAAGTCCAAGTCTCTCACTCTTGTCCTCTGTAGCGGGGAGGACCTTGTACCCCTGAGACATAGGAGTGCAGACCTGAGAAGAGAGAAAGAGAGCCGGCATCTCATCCAAGTTATGACTTGGCTTCTATGCTGGCGCTTCTTCTCCGATATTTGTTCAGCTAATCTGGCATGGAAGACACTTGCAGAAGGTCCCATACCTCCCGACGATGAGAAGACCAGAGGAGTAAAGCTTCCTTGATCCCTGTTCAAAATTCTTTCTTCATAAGCGCGTTTTTTCTCACTTTCGTTTCTCAAGTATGCCGCCTTGTGTCCTCGCTCACGATATGTTTGTGCTCTTGGGTTGAAGATTCTGATGTCGAAAAAAGCCTGTTGTCCCCTCGTCCAAAAACCTCGAGCACTTACGTCCACTCTTGCTTCATTTGAAGTATTTGCAGTATTGTGGGCCAAGCGCTGTCCGTCCATAGGCAGAAGTTCCGGTTCGATTCTGACATCATGGCACACCTCGTCCAGCATTTGTGCAGTGATGTCTCGTACTTCATCATGCCGGATACAGATGAATCCTCCTTTCTTACAGGTCATACAGTGGTCTGGGTTGTTTATTTCACCGCATGCACATTTCAGCGGCAGATTCGAAACTGGCCACCCATACCTCAAGGCTACGGCATCATTGAATTCTTGTTTATTTAACCTGAAGCCTTTCTCCTTTATTGGTAATGATGTGAGCCAATTTGAAGCCCCCGTGTCTTGTGCCATCTCAACTCTCATTTTCAGTTCTTCCCTACATCTGGTCTTAATTTGTTCTAGGCTATGTTTCTGTCTCTCTTCTCTGCTCTTTGTAATTTCCTGTCTTGCATTTCGTTGTTCCTCTTCGTCCACCTCATCATTTTCATTTTGCTCCCGTATTTTTTCTGTCAGAGACGTAGTAAGTTTAAGGGAATTTTGGTACTCATGTAGTGCCGCCTCCACTGGGTTTATGATCCCCATACCTCCGAACCTTGGCGGAAGAGCTAATAGATCTCTTAGCTCTTGCGTGACGCCTTCCATCTCTGTTAAGGCCGGTATGAATGTTCCTCTGATTGCTTCTTCAAGCGGTTGGAGCATCTGTCTAATGCCAGGCACTGTTCTCATAAGAAAGGTCCATTTTTTTTTTTTATTTTTTTTTTTGAGACAATGAACGGAGGAAGGAAAAACACAGATAAAATAAAAAGGTCCATGTGCCTAAAGGCATCCTCCATTCATAAAATGTTTGTAACAACTGGATTAAAACATTTGTAGATTGTAAGTTTGTGGAAAGCAATTCGAGGGAAGTGAATTCCAAAGAGTAGTAGCTCTGGGGATAAATGAATTCTGATAAGCAGAAGTTCTGCATTGTGGAGGAGAAAGTGTAAATTCATGGGCGCTCTCAGCTGCCCTAGTTCTACGGGGAAAGATGTGGAGAGGCGGCACAATTGAAGCAAGTTCTGTGCTTAACACCATATGTGAAGGCAGTATATGCAGCATGTGGTTCACATTTCGCAATGTCTGCCAGGGTTTTCACTTCATTTACCCACTCCGCTACCTTTTTTCGCACATAGTCTCTCTTGCATTCTTCTGTGCATATTACTGCTCCCAAATGGCGTTGACCCTCCTTTGTAATCTTCACTCCTGTCCCATCAAAAGTCTGCACCACTTCTTCATACTTGTTTTCTTTCACTATTAGTACAGATTTACTAGCATTCGGATGGTACCCACACTCAGGTTACCTCATGTTTTATTTTCTGCTGCAGAATTGATAGTGCCAGTGCGTACATTGCCATTGCCACTGGATCTCCTTGCGTTGTTCCTTCATTTGATTTGAGAATTTTCATTTCTTCCTTCTTTGTGCTTCCAACTATATACAGGTTAGCTGGCTCCTTATAAGTATTTTCTATGTACTTTGCGATGCTCGGGCATTTGATCTTAATGTTGTGAATAGCTGCCTCCCTATTAATGGTGTTAAAGGCATTTGTTGCATCCACTAGCAGTACCGCTTCACAATCTTCCTCATTCCAAACACACACACACACACAGTTACACATACCTTGCCGTCCCAACTAGGTGGTCCGGCCTTAGAAGAAGTGTAATCTTATGGGTCAGGAAATGCCCACAAGGAAAGTGTTTATAGAGTATAGAAAGACAATAGTTTAAAAGGGAAATTACACATGCCTACTGATTAATTCATAATAATCCAATCTTCATCAGATGATCGACCAGTCGGTTCTTAAACGTATCAATTGAATTACTGTCGTCCACCATCAGAGAGAGAGGGACGGAGAGAGGTCTACTGGTAGGAGGGGGTATTTAATTTCCCCCCTTTCACCCATCCTCTAAACCCCCCTTTCCCTCCCCTCCACCCAGTCTGTTGTGGAGCCACCCTGTCACCACAGATAGCAAGAGAAAACAACAAAAACAACTAAAAGTGCACTCGGTAGAGCGCATATCTCCGCCTACGCTGGCGGAGGTATGTGCTCTACCGATCACCTCCTAAATGGAATCACTTTTTCCTTGGTGCATATCCTATCTGCCCAGGAACTTTCGCGAACATCGGTTGAGCTTTCCTGTTTACAGTCAAACAGAATTACAAACAAGGGTAAAATTCGACCAAGTGACTCTCACTCTCACTCTCTCTCTCTCTTATGGGGGTCCATGAATGTGTAGCTGACTATTAATATAATTTGCCATTCGTATCGTCCTGACCTGAAGTTTATATTTTCGTCTCCGTTTGTTTGTATGTTTGTTTCTAAACAAGGTATGTCACAGCGTCTCGGACTTCCACCCAGAAGGCCCGGGATTGTGCCCACGCTCGGCGCATTAAAGATTTTTCACAAGCACTGAGTCGTTACCATCCCTCATGAGCAAGGGAATGGGGTAGTAGTACAGGACCCCAATGAAATACGCCTAATCGGCCTTATTGGGCTATCCTTAGCTAGCTTAGCATGCGCTAGGTTTAAGAACTATTATTATTATTATTATTATTATTATAACCTACATCAATTTAGGAGGTGATCATGATCATATCCTAGAACTCAGATTCAGAAATCAGAAGAAAACTTAGGTCTATAATATTAATGGTAAAGAACCAGCCAGTGTAGGCGAAGATATATGCGCTCTACCAAGTGCCCCTCTAGTTTACTTATGTATCCTGTAAACCAATACTATATTAACCTAGCATATCCTAAGCCGACCTATCTAACCTAGCATATAGTTTGGAGATGGGCTGGTCTATCAGAATGTGGGTATGAGCATTCTCTGCCATACCCATAGCTTACTCTGACTGTTCCTTTTACTTTATATTTCCTAGATTTCATGTGACAGCGTTTTTTCCGTGGATTGACCTCCCTACTGCCAACCTCGACATTGCCGGACTGGGAGCCAAAGCGTCACATTTTATCCTTTGCCCTTCAACTTTCACTTCATAATTGTTGAGGGGCACAGGGCCTTGGGTGGGGGCTTTGGTGTCCCAGGCGTTTCCAACCCCTCCTCAGCTCCTCGCCTGGAAGTTGCTTCGGTCACCTAAGCTTTCTTAGTGGTAAGCAGGGAGGGTTCTGTGGGGGCGCTCGGTTATGGCCTTGGCCATGCTCGGGACCTTGGGGCTGCTTGGTCAAACAGCCTGGGGAACAACAACAACAACAACAACCTAGCATATACTTTGCCTTAAGGGGAAATAGTTTACTTATATTTGATCATTAAGACCTTAAGAGCGGCCTAGGCGGTAATATCTATGTACCGCCCAGCGGGTTGTTTTTACCCTAAATAGGGTTGTTTCCATACTCATTTTCATGCATAAAAAAGACCCAGAGCGTAAAACAAGTATCTATCCCTGAAAGGGCGTAAACAGAGCTTTCCAATGACACCCGAACCATCCTTGTACGACAACTGGTTCTCTTGCAACGATCGTGCAACACGAGTGCAAAAAACCTAAATAAGGCAATTTCCCTACATAATTCCCTGTGTAGCGAGTGAGAAAGGGGGGAGAAGGGTGGGATACAGTTCAATAGGTCCACGGTGGTCGTGGGGAGCGGTCATAAGGTTACTACGCTCGTCCCACCGCTCAGCTCTCTCTCTCAGCAACATTACATGCTGAAAATGGCACTCGACAGCTGTCATGCACCGCCACATAGTCCAAATTGATTTCACTCGACATATGTTGCGCGCCGCCAGTTATGGGTTAATGTATTTTTTTATAATTTTGTTAGTTTCTTCCCTAGACCTCCATCAAGCTTAAAAAAAAACACTCTCCCAAGACACTCCTTCAAGATTAATTTGCACATTATTTGATAGAACATTTTTCTGGCTGAAGTCGGGTTCCACTTAAATTACAAGATCGTTATAGCTCGCCAGGAAAAAATTGACACCCAAATAACACGAACAGTCTTAATATTCACAAAGAAATGGGTCCTAAAATCGCCAAACTAATGGGCCGAACGTCTTATAATCAGAAAACTAATGAGGCTAAACATGAGAAAGAAGGGGGACCTGAAAAATGGCCCATCTCCTCTTAACCTCGTACAATTTAGCCGAGTAGTCCTATTGTAAACAGATTAGGTTCTCTGAGGTAAGGTAATCGTATGATAAGTTTAAGAAAGACTCAGTAGAACTATTAACACATTTATGTAAATTAGGTGGTCGCCATGTTCTAAGGCTAAACCTTATATGAAGCAGAATACATTATATGGATAAAGGAAAAGGACTTATTGATATTAGGGAATATTAATATAAACCGCATAGGCCGCTCGTAAGGTGTTAAATAGAAATACACGAATAATATACGACATAATGGAATTGAGTTACAGAATAATGACGAAATACGGTAGAAACTCTTATAACTCTTATATGTCTTATATGCCTTCGATATGTCTGATATGTCTACGCAATAGAATAGGTCTCACCGAAGTCCCGAAACGAGGATGACCAGGAGTTAGTAAGATTATGAAAGAAGATCTCCAGTAGAGCGACCCTTAAGGAAGTCATACTGGCGATCTGAAGTATATTATGAGAAGACAAATGCTTAAGAAATTTTGAAAATTCAAAACTTTAGAGATACAAGAGATGAGAGCAATAGGATGATAGTTGGAGGGGTGAGAGTGGTCACCCTTCTTTGGGACAGGTTGAATGAGAGCAAACTTCCAGCAAGAGAAGAGTTTGCCTAAGCAGGGAGTCAGCACGGAAGAACAGTTTTTGAGCACAACAGGAGGAACACCATCTGGACCGTACACCTTGTTAGTAATAAGCCCAGAGAGGGTAGAAAGTACATCTTTAGAAGAGATTGGATAATAGGCATAAGTAGGAGAGAGGGGGGTGGAGAGGGAGGAATAGCACCGGAATCACCCAAGGTGGATTTTTTAGTGAAAGTTTGAGCGAAGAGTTCAGTTTTGTCAGAGGAAGAAGTGATGGTTGTTCCATCAGAATGGAAAAGGAGAGGGAAAGAAGAGGAGGACAAATTGTTAGAAAGGGTTTGGGCTAGATGCCAGAAAGCTTGGGAAGAGCTAGAGTTGGATAGTTCAGTGCATTCATTATTGATGAAAGAGTGTTTGGCAAGACGAAGAACAGATTTTGCTTGATTCCGGGTAGAAACAGGAAGAATGAGATACTTGAGTTTGAAGGCATCGGTACGGTTAGAATGCTTCCTCCTTATTGCGGACAGCAGTAGAACAAGCCTGAATAAACCAAGATTTGGTTGCATTAGTCTGAGATGAAGAAAATTAAATGAATGCCTCCATGCCCAATAGGATTACTTAGGTAATGCATTCAGCACTCTCCGAGGGTCCCCGGCCTTGGAAGCTAAAATCATTCCATGGGAAAATAAATAAGTACTGCTAGAGAGCCTTATAGTCGGTAGCGCCAAAGTGCCAGAAGCGCCGCCGGCTAGGAGGATCAGGTGGCCGAACTTGAGAGATAGGACAAGTGACAGAAATAAGTTTTGGTCGGAGGAGCCCAAAGGAGAGAAAGGATTTACAGTATAAGAAGAAGGGTTAGAAGTTAGAAACAAGTCAAGAATGTTGGTCCAATCTCCAAGGCGATCCGGGATACATGTAGGTGCTGAACCGACTGCTCTAGGTCATTTAGGATATAAATGACATAGGCTTGTTCACAAGGTTGGTCAGTAGAATGAGAGGAGAGCCATCGGCGGTAGTGAACGTTGAAATCTCCAGAAAGAAGAAATAGATAGAATGTGTTCCACTTTAGAGTTTAGATACTCAAAGAATTTGGGAATGTCGGTAGAGTTAGGGGAAAGATAGTCTATCAATTAACTGTATTGCCTGATGCCGTGATCCCCGATGGGTTGGCCACAAACGAAACGCCCCCATGCACTTCTGTCCCCAGTCAGTCGACGCCCCCCCTCCCAACCACATCGCCTTCATTCATATACTTGGATAAAAAACACCATCTGAGAAAGAGCACTTTATTGACAATGTTTCGCAGATAGCTTCATCAGGTCACTCATCAGTGACCTGATGAAGCTATCTGCGAAACGTTGTCAATAAAGTGCTCTTCCTCAGATGGTGTTTTTGATCCATTCTCTCTACTTTTCAAGTACCACTCAACATTCATATACTTCTTCACTCTATCCTTCCACCTCTCTCTCAGTTTACCTGTCCCTCTCTGTCCTTCCACCTCGCTCGCGTACACCCTCTTAGTCATTTTCTCACTTCCCATATGTTCCATATGGCCGAACCATCTCAATGTGTTCCTTTTCACACTTTCCAGCACATCTACCTCCACACTACGCCTCCCTCTTACTTCCTTATTCATATGTCTATCCCTCCATGTAACTCTGCACGCACTTCTCAAGTAACTCATTTCCACCCCTCTCACTTTTGATCTGAGTCTCTCCACCAACGTGCATGCTTTACTTCCGTAAGTCAATGTCGAGATTACCACACTGACATGCAAGGACTTCTTCACTTCCATGCTGACCACCCAATTTCTTGTTACTGCTTTCAACGTTCCTACAACCCTCTTCCCCTGTTGAACTCTCTCCCGCACTTCTTCATCCATACTCTTATCTTTATTCAGCACATTCTGACGCCTACCAGCGTTGGCAGAATCGCCTCTCGTTAGCCACTGGCACTCGCCAGGGCAGTGAAATGGGCTACAGTTATCAGAGAATGTTGTTATTTCTTTCATAGTATTTGCATTGTTACAGACAGTCCAGTGGTGGTCTTTATTTTCGTCTGTGACAACGGGGAGTATTTTATAATTATCAGGAGTAGAATATAAGATGCATTATAGTGTGAAGTTGAGAGCGAGCGAGCGGGCAGCGTGAGGGTAGTAAGTGTTGCCTCCCTCCTCGAGTTTCCCGCCCGCGCGGGCTTTTTCTCGTCTTTGATTGGCTGGTGGTTTTTGGCGCGTCCTAGGGGCCTGCTGCCTTGTGACGTATCGGCCTGTGATTGGCCGACCACCATGCCTTTGTGTGATCCTGAGGGTCCCGAGGAGCTACCCTCCTCAGGACAGGCTTGGCGTGCAAGCTTCTAACATCCCTTTGCATACTCTCTCCCGATCACCCCCTTTACCACTATCTCTCTCTCTGACCTTCTTCTTTTCCATTGCTCCTCACCTTTATTCATTTACTTATCCCCTTGGGTTCTGCATACGGTTTCCATAGCCGGCCCATTGTATTGCTTGCGCCGTCCTCTGAGATATTTACATGTACTTAGAATAGGTTTGAGGGTTCTTAGTTAGTAGAGGTTAAGAACTCGGTGTGTGTCTCCATTATTGATTTAGTGGTCTGCTCTTTGATTTAATGCTAGACTGGGATAAGGTAACTGTAGTCGTCGTCACCGATGTGTGTATGGTTTGCTTACACCTACACGACTTCGACCGGTACTGTGGTAGCCTGTTTTGTCTTTTCGCTTGCGTTCTTTACGAGTGCAGCATTGTGTTGACTGAGGGCGTTGGCCTGTTCCAGTTCCACACTTTGCTGCCTCTTTGCTTATCTTTTGAGGGTCGCCAGGATAGAACCAGATACTTGTGATCTGGATCTATCAAGAAAGGATCCCAGTCAATTAACGTAACGTAAAGGATGCAGTCTTAAGGACATCGCTAGGCTACGAGCCTGTCTTGCTCAACCACAGTTCCTTACCTAGACTATTCCAGTTAGACATTATTAACTGAGTAGACATATATTAGTATTTAATATAAGCTCTTCGATATGTACGCATTATTATTCACAGCATTTATTAGTCTAGGTTGTTGTTGAGTTGCACAACCATAGCAGACTGTTTCGTTGATGAGGAAGTACTTCTTTTAGTGTCGAGCATTACTGCCGTTGCGCATTTATAATATTCTCGTGTCAGTTAACATTATATGTCCTATCTTTTAGTGTATTCAGTCTACACGTGTGGTGTCCTGCCTCCTGCCTTTATATAATTTAAGATATGAGCATCTTATGAGCATCAGACTTTCTTCAGAAGTTTCCAGGTCTATGCTGTAGGACTATACTTCACTTTCTTTCAGATAGGAGTGAAGAGTTTATTGTTGTTTAGAGTAACTGTATTGAAGCATCTTTTTATTGTGTTAAATCTTGCAGTGATTTAATTGATCTTTCCATAGCTACCCTTTTATGCATTTTAACCCCCTCAGACATATTATGTTCCAATATGTCCGAGGAGGCGGGAGCCCGGTATCCTTGCCACCGCCTCGCACTACACTCACAACAACACTGCGGCCGTTAGAATTATCGGAGGTGGCTGAGGATGCCACCAACGGTTATATCGTAAGCTAACTTATTGGCCTTACTGAAATCCATATGACGCTAGAGTGTCATATAACTTATTAGCGAGCCATGAAGACAAGTCCATATGACGCACTAGCGTCATATGAGTTTTTGGCGCACTCGGCCATATGACGCGGTAGCGTCACATATGTCTGAAAGAGTATTTAACGTAACTTGCATCTTGTTTGTTATCAGGCTAAACCAGTGTGGGTTAACCTGAAGTAGAGTACATTTATGCCCAGTTAAGGATACCCCATTATCGCAGATTAACTCAGGAGGGTATAAGTGTTTTTGTTCGCCGGCATATAAGTTCATGGGTTTGGATCTAGCGTACCATTGTTGCATAGTGCCATATTACTAGTCCAATCATTAAGTGCCCTTATTTTATTCGTAGCCCCGGTCGTAACAAATGGAGACCTTGCCTAGTATCTTATTTTAGTAGAAACCAGGATCCATTTGTTGATTATTGCAGTAATAACAAATAGTGCCCTTGCCTGGTATCTAAGAAAGAATTGTAGGATTGTTGAACATTTGTTTTTTGAGGAATATTTTGGACACATGGATTTTTTTTTTGGCAACGTAGTATAGCACTTGAGTTGTCTTCGAGCATTTTATATTTTTGAGTGACTAGTGCTACATGAGAGTTTAGGTACTCCTTTTTTTTGTAAACGTTGACAATTTTCGGTGGACACTATGTCGAACGACGGATCTATGTACGGTGAGGACACAGTACGGGAAACAGACTCTGAGGTGCAACAGCGGGGTTTGTTAGAGGGCATTAGAGTAGTAACTAGTGAGGAGGATGCAAGGAAGTTTCTGGAGATGCCTATTACTGTTGACCGGGTGTCGGGGATTGATCGGTGTGGTCTCCAGTGTTTGGCAACGGTCATGGGGCATGTGGGCACTAGCAGCATGATGAGAAGTGACCTGGTGGCCTGTGTGCTCGGTGGAGTGCGTGGGGCTTCGGGTGGAGCGGGAGCTGGGGCACCTTCGGCCCAGCCCCAATTCCACTCGACTCCTACCATGGCGCCCCCTCGGGCTCCGGAGCCGGGTACGTTCCCGCAGGCTGATAGTCACTGGCAGCGTGGTTTGCACTTGGGTGGGTCTCCAATTGTTGCAGCTCCTCCTCCTCAAGGTTTAACCACAGAAATGATATTCCAGCTTGAGATGGCTAAGCTTGAGCAACGAAAGCATGAATCTGAGATTGAGATGGCTAAGATTCAGCAACGGCAGCGGGAGGCTGAGCTTCGGGTTGAGGCTACGAAGTACTGTGCAGATATAGAGCTTGAGAAGTCTCGGGTGGAGTCAACAGGGCAGCGTCTTGGTTCTGGGAATCGAGGTCTTGATCATTCTTTATCGCACCTTCTTAAGTAAGTCCCTGTATTTGACGAGTCGGGTGTCACCGAATTTTTCCTGCGTTTTGAGAAAAAGTGCCGGGAGCACCAATGGCCCGAGGTTAAGTGGGAAGCCCTTGTTTCCTCTAGATTGGTTGGCAAAGGACTCAAGGCAAATGATGCGTTGCCCTTGGAGTCTTGCATCGATTATGAGGTATTGAAGGAAGCTGTTCTGCGGGCGTACGAGTTACAACCAGAGACATATAGGTTGAAGTTCCGGGGTGTTACGAAGGGTCGTGAGTGCACTTTTCTAGAACATGCCCGGGAACTGTCTGATGCATTGAGAAATTGGCTGAGGTCAGAGAAGGTGACGACGTTCGGAGAGCTTGAGCAGTTAGTCCTTCTAAAGCAATTTTTCAAGTGCACAGGCGGTGACCTGACTTTGAACCTTAAAGAGAAACGTCCTAAAACTCTACAAGAGGCAGCTGAGATGGCTGACCTGAGAATGTCACTGATTCGTGGGTGCGGGTCTGCACAACAGACCGATGCAGTTAACAAGGGGCGCAACATTCCACCCCCCCCGAGTCAGTGATGCACAAGTTAATAACGAGAGTAAGAGCAATGATTCCAATTTTGATCACAAACCTAAAACCGTCCCGTTTAAGAGAGGTCAGTGCCCTTCCCCACCTCAGGGGAAGTCCAAGGGTGAAGTAGAGTGTTTTCATTGTCACAAGAAGGGGCATTTTGCATGATCCTATCCTAGCAAGCTACCTACAGCAGTTGTGTCTTTGGCTCGCAACATTGGAGTGTCTTTGAAGTCGTCTGCGTTTGCCCGGGGTAAATGGTCAGAGGCTGGAGCACAGCCAGTGAAGAAGTGTTCGGAAGGCTTGACACCTGTCCGGTATACTTTTTGTGACCATAGAGGGCGCGGCTGCGTGAGTTGGGCTGGTTGCAAGCATGGAGTAGAATTGTTGCGTAATACGGGTGCTTCCCAGACATTGATGAAAAACTTTACAGGCAAACCTATAAACGCGGCACGGGTAGTTGTGGTGCAGGGTATCAATGCTACATGGTCATACCCGTTGGTCCGAGTGGAGATGGAGGTAGAAGGTGTGACACCAGAGTTGGATGTCGGAATCATGGAGAAACTGCCAGTAGAGGGCGTCGACCTTCTTCTCGGCAATGACTTTGCGGTGCCTACTTCTGAAGTTCCACCCTTAGTCGTTGCCGAGAGGGCAGCCGACGTGAGTAGGGAGGGGCAGGAGTTGGTCGAGAAGTGTCAACCACAGCAGAGGGCGTGTGTTGTCACCCGATCTCGGGCATCTAAAGTGTCACAGCCTATTCCTCAGTCTCTAGACCAGCGGAGGAACGGTCGGAAGGAGCAAGCTAAAGTTGGGAGTTTTGCGAGTTTTGCTCCTGCGGCTCTCCTTAGCGACTTAGTACTTGACCCAGAGGTGAGCTCCGGAGTGGCCCCAGAACCTGTCACCCCTAGTGACATGGTTGGGCGTGATGGCACTCCGCGACTTAGTAGTTCCCAGGTGGAGGACAGTTGTGGGAACGGGGCTATTGAACACGAGGATGGGGAAACATATCATGTGAACCTGTTGGAGGAGTTTGTGAGGCAACCACTTGAGCAGCCTACTGTCCCTGCGTTGGTCTGCAGCGGCCAAGGTGGAGAAGGAGAGGGGGGCAGTAGGGCACAGGTGGAGGAGAGTTGGGATTGTCATGCCTCGGCGAAGCAGTGGGCGGGGGACACGAGTCTGGTGGCTGTGGAAGCGCTAGAGCACCTGCCTGAGCAGCAGTGTGCAGCGCTCCAGCACCAGCTCAGTTCATACCCCGCTGGTCGTGCCGAGCACCCGAGCCTCACAACTCATGCGGTGCAAGATGTTCCGCGGGCAGGTCACTTGAATGTTTATAGACCGTTAGCCTCGTTGTTTCGGTGGTTCAAGGTGGGCGACGAGTCTTTGACAGGGTCAGGGCTGAGGTCAGGGTCGACCCATGGCTGCCGAGGGTGGTGGTCAGAAGGAGGACATTGAGCAGATTGGTGAGGTTGGCTGTGGAGTGGATGTGCCCGGTCGTCGCATAGCCTCCCAATGCTGCTCTAGTCGAATGCAACAGCCCTACCATAGACCGACTGTATCTGGCCATGTCGCTAAAAGCGGTGATGCTGCGCAGGCAGATGTAGTCGCAAGGAATGCGGGGGTGCGCATGTACGGTATCGGCGGGGAAGCCTTAGCAATTATGAACTATGGGAGTGACTGCACAGGTGGTACTGATTGTCCCTCTCATGACCTGGCTGTTCTAGGGACGAAGGTGGAGAAGGAAGGAGACTACAGGTTAGAAGCTGCCGTCTCGGCTGGGTTGTGGGAGGGCACTAGACATGTTGTTCTTTGAGATAAGTTGCAACCTCTTGTTCCTAAGCGACAAGAGGAGTTGTTTACTAGGCTGTGGCAGTACATCCGCATGTTTGTTGCTTCTCCAGGCCTGATGTACGGTGTAGAATCCGACATGGAGGCTGGAGACAGTGCAAGGCTCAAGTTAGTTTCCTACCGTATAAAACCTGCTCAACAGCCTGTTGTGAAAGCAGAGCTAGACTACATATGGAAAAAGGGTCTGAGGGATAAAGGATATCGTGAGTAGTCGTTGCCAGTGAGTTTGCAACCTGAGTTGAGTGGCAAGATCCGTGTTTATGGTGATTGCAAGAGTGTGGAAGCATTATCCCTGACAGACGCCTATCCATTACATAGAGTTGACGATACCATAGGCCGCATCGGGGCTGCCTCGCTCGTCACGAAGGTAGAACTAGTGAAAGGTTATTGGCAGGCCCCGTTGCCGGAGAGAGCGAAGAGAAGTGCCACTTTTGTGATGAACTGGGCAGTTTATCAGTGTCAGGTGTTGTTTTGCTGCCGGGACACAAGTTGGATGTGTGGCATGTTAAGGGCACTGATAATGTTTTGGCTGATTGTTTGTCACGGGAGGGTTTGTTTGCAGGAGAACCCTCACCGTTCAGTCAGTGTGTGTTGAGAGTGGAGAAAAATCAGGCTTGCCCCTGTAGAGCAGCCATAAAAAACAACATAGAAAACAAATAACAAAAAATCACATAAAAACTCTTTCTTTTTGATAGTTAATTGTAAGTTGCCAATGTTTTAGCTGAAGTCCTAAGTTGAACCTGTCTTTCACTTAGTAGGCTGGGCTCTGTGAAGCTCGCTCAGGGAGCATAGCAGGCTAAAATTATACTATTATGTTTGGGAGGGGTTATAAGATTTTATTTATGCTAAAATGTAGTTTTATTTTTGATTGAGCTTTGCATGTTATTTCTGGCGGAGTGGCTGGTTGTGGCGGGTTTTGTCGGCATTCTGCCTTGTCAGATATGGTGCTCGCCTAATGTTGAGCGTCCCATATCTTGGGCGGGGTATGACGCCTACCAGCATTGGCAGAATCGCCTCTCGTTAGCCACTGGCGCTCGCCAGGGCAGTGAAATGGGCTACAGTTATCAGGGAATGTTGTTCTTTCTTTCATAGTACTTGCATTGTTACAGACAGTCCAGTGGTGGTCTTTATTTTCGTCTGTGACAATGGAGAGTATTTTATATCATGAGTAGAATATAAGATGCATTATAGTGTGAAGTTGAGAGAGAGTGAGCGGGCAGCGTGGGGGTAGTGAGTGTTGCCTCCCTCCTCCCTCCTCCTCTTCCCGGAGGAGTTTCCCGCCTGCGCGGGCTTTTTCTCGTTTTTGATTGGCTGGTGGATTTTGGCGCGTCCTAGGGGCCTGCTGCCTTGTGACGTATCGGCCTGTGATTGGCCGACCACCATGCCTTTGTGTGATCCTGAGGGTCCCGAGGAGCTACCCTCCTCAGGACAGGCTTGGCGTGCATGCTTCTAACATCCCTTTGCATACTCTCTCCCGATCACCCCCTTTACCACTATCTCTCTCTCTGACCTTCTTCTTTTCCATTGCTCCTCACCTTTATTCAATTACTTATCCCCTTGGGTTCTGCATACGGTTTCCATAGCCGGCCCATTGTATTGCATGCGCCGTCCTCTGAGATATTTACATGTACTTAGAATAGGTTTGAGGGTTCTTAGTTAGTAGAGGTTAAGAACTCGGTGTGTCTCCATTATTGATTTAGTGGTCTGCTCTTTGATTTAACCCTTTCACGCACATATGACGCAGAGGTTGCCAGATTAGCAATAAGAAATAGAGTTCTCTCACTCTTATAATTACCTCTCCAAAATTAGTTTTCTGTCTACAGCTAACTCAAAGACAACTGCAGAGGTTGAAGTAACTAAACTAAAGGTTTCTAAATACCCCTGATGGTAACAAAGGCTTTAAAGTATCCCTAATAGGCTCAAAATCGCGTCATATGTCGGAGAGGGTTAATGCTAGACTGGGATAAGGTAACTGTAGTCGTCGTCACCGATGTGTGTATGGTTTGCTTACACCTACACGACTTCGACCGGTACTGTGGTAGCCTGTATTGTCTTTTTCACTTGCGTTCTTTACGAGTGGAGCATTGTGTTGACTGAGGGCGTTGGCCTGTTCCAGTTCCACACTTTGCTGCCTCTTTGCTTATCTTTTGAGGGTCGCCAGGATAGAACCAGATACTTGTGATCTAAATCTATCAAGAGAGCACCCCAGTCAATTAACGTAACGTAAAGGATGCAGTCTTAAGGGCATCTCTAGGCTACGAGCCTGTCTTGCTCAACCTCAGTTCCTTACCTAGAGTATTCCAGCAAGACATTATTAACTGAGTAGACACTTATTAGTATTTAATATAAGCTCTTTGATATGTACGCATTATTATTCACAGCATTTATTAGTCTAGGTTGTTGTTGAGTTGCACAACCATAGCAGACGGTTTCGTTGATGAGGAAGTACTTCTTTTAGTGTCGAGCATTACTGCCGTTGCGCATTTATAATATTCTCGTGTCAGTTGACATTATATGTCCTATCTTTTAATGTATTCAGTCTACACGTGTGGCGTCCTGCCTCCTGCCTTTATATAATTTAAGATACGAGCATCTAATGAGCATCAGACTTTCTTCAGAAGTTTCCAGGTCTATGCTGTAGGACTATACTTCACTTTCTTTCAGATAGGAGTGAAGAGTTTATTGTTGTTTAGAGTAACTGTATTGAAGCATCTTTTTGTTGTATTAAATCTTGCAGTGATTTAATTGATATTTCCATAGCTTCCCTTTTATGCATTTTAACGTAACTTGCATCTTGTTTGTTATCAGGCTATACCAGTGTGGGTTAACCTGAAGTAGAGTACATTGATGCCCAGTTAAGGATACCCCATTATCGCAGATTAACTCAGAAGGGTATAGGTGTTTTTGTTCGCCAGCATATAAGTTCAAGGGTTTGGATCAAGCGTACCGTTGTTGCATAGTGCCATATTACTAGTTCAACTTCACCTCACACTCTGCGGCTTCACCCCTTTCGATGATCATAAACTTGCTCTTCCCCGAACAGAACAGTAAATAAATATTTAGTATGGCAATGACAGGAAAGTTAGAGCCATAAAGTTGATAATTCAGAGGAGTCGAAATCAGGAACAAGAGAGCAAGTAAATTTGTTGTGCACGTATGCACAACATCCGCCTTTGGCTTTGAAACTAGGATAGAGAAAGTAGGAGGATACAGAGAATGGGCTGCTGGCAGTTGCTTCAGACACCTGGGTTTCACACCCACTAAATAGGTCCGCTCTGGCTGGAATGGAAGCCAGTTCAAGCAGATTCACCCAACATCGACAGACTGTTCCACCTGATTAATTTGTGCGACCGTTATTATTTAAACCTTTAAGAATTAATAATTACTAAAAGACAAGACATTGAACATGGTTGCATGAGCCAATCAGCTAGAATGATTAACATCTAGGTGAGCCGTTCTAACCTCAGCATCGCTGAAACAGTGTATAGTGATCCAGCAGCCCACATAGTGGTTATTTTAACAATACCCAACTGGGTTTTGCAAACTAATGGTCCTCCAGATAATATCTGCCATCACTGACAGTGCACTCGGTTTATGAATACGCATATATATTAATAATTACCGGTATATAAAGTGATAGTCTCTTATTAAACTTATACGTTTTACTGCACATAATAAATAATTACCCTTGCATTGATTTAATCATGTTCATCGTTCACGTTCACGTTCATCCGCAAATATATAATCAATCAGTGCCTTTCGTTTCACCACTGTCTTATCCTTCTTCCTCCACATCACTTTCCATGTGTACCTGTGTATTATTCTGTTTCGGAAGAAGGTGTTGGCTATCACACAAACACGCACCTTCTCTCGCTGCTCCCTCACTCACTCCAGCACAGACACCCATTCCACACTCCCACTTGCTGACATCTGTACCCCTCCATTTGGTCTCAGTCATTCCATATACTTCGTCATTCTGGGTATTACTAGATTAAGCTTGTAAAAGTATATAAGGGAGTAAAAGGGTTCATAGAGATCGAGTTTACCCGTACGAATATAAGAGACCATTCTGCATAAAATAATCAAATTTTAACTAGAATATAACATACATAGACAGTCTGTTACTCAAAGGGTTAATGTAGCTAATATTGGATTATTACGTTAAGTGTAAAGCGGGTCAGTGGGATTCAAAGAATCAATTAAGATGAATTGTCCCCCTTCAATGACATAACACACACCTAACCTGCATAATATCTTCCAGAGTTAAGGAGAATATATATATATATATATATATATATATATATATATATATATATATAACGCCATGTTACTCTCCACAAACCCTGATTACCCAAGAACCCAAACTATCCAAAGGGCTCCGATTATCCCGCCCCACAACCTCCGTCCACTCTCCATTATCCGAAAACCGATATGACTCCAAGCGTTCTGCTATTATGATCACCCCTTGGGAAAAAGAAGAACTTTGATTTACTTATTTAGGTTTTCCTTGCTCTCGCTTCGTGTGTGTGTGTGTGTGTGTGTGTGTATTTTATCTATTGTGGCATTCTCTTCACTTTTCCTGCGAATTGAACATATTATTACTCTTTAGTTTTCTGTAGTGGATTTCTTTTGAACTCTTTATTTTGTTGTCTCTTTTTGAATTACCCCTTTTTTCTCTCATTATCTACAGCTTTCTCTTTCATTCGAACCTGCATTTTTCCTTCTTCCTCTCACACACTTGTTTTTCTTTCTCTCTCCCTCTCTCTCTCTCTATCTATCTATCTCTCTCTCTCTCTCTCAAGCCCAAGCGAATAATTATAGACCAATCGAGAGACAAGATAGTAGATTATCTGGAGTCAAACAAATTAATAAGAGAAAGCCAACATGGCTTTAGATCCAATAAGTTATGCTTAACCAATTTGATAGATTGTTATAATAAACTATTTACACATAACGACTCTACTAAATCATTGGACATAATTTACTTAGATTTCCAAAAGGTCGATGTAGTAAGAGACAGTTTCAATACAGACATACGGATAGACTTCACACTCTACAATGCTCTGCTATGGCCTCATTTAGATTTTTGTTTGTTTTTCTATATTCCAACTACTCTCTCTGGGGCACAGGCTGAGAGACTGTACATTCTACCGCTCAATACGGTGAAGCCTGTGAGGTCTCGTTCCAGTCTAGGGAGTGAGACATGCGAAGCACCCACTCACAGCCTGAAGCAGCCCCATCTCTGAAGCTGCCTCGCTCCAGTGCTTCACCGTCTCATCACCTAGACTCGGACCCTCATTCTCAGAACACCACCTATTGAGCAATGAACTCAGTAGACATTGCTCCCCTGTAGCATATTTCGAATATGGGAATATTTATACAGTGCTATTTATTCTGGGAACAATGAGGGTATTTTTGTTGGCGTTTCGGTGGGCTTTGTGGTAATGCACTGATACTAGATACAGCACAAATTCCATCCCAATAATATCTTCCATTTGACATATCGGAATTCGAACCCAGGTCCGTTGGATTACCAGTCCAGTGGCAAGACCACTCCACCACACCCCCTATATGGTGTTTATATTTGATCTACAAGTCTCAGGGAACACTATAGAGGGACTAGATTGAGTACAAGCTAGGTCTGCAAAGCCTTTTGAATCAATTATCAGACAGAGCTATGAAGATCCGTTGAGTGGACTTTTCGCTCGATATGCATAAACTACGAGGGCAATTTATTCTATCTATCTATCTATTGCCTGACGCCGTGATCCCCGAAGGGGTGGCCACGAACGAACCGCTCCCATGCACCTCTGTCCCCAGTCAGTCGACGCCCCTCCCCCCAACCAGCACCGCCTTCGTTCATGTACTTCCTCACTCCATCCTTCCACCTCTCATTCGGTCTCCCTCTCCCTCTCTGTCCCTCCACCTCGCTCTCGTACACCCTCTTAGTCATTCTCTCGCTTTCCATACGTTCCATATGGCCGAACCATCTCAAGTTGTTCCTTTTCACACTTTCCAGCACATCTACCTCCACACCACACCTCCTTCTTACTTCCTCATCAGTCTGTCTATCCCTCCATGTAACTCCGCACGCACTCCTTAAGTAATTCATTTCCACTGCTCTCACTCTTTGTCTGAGTCTCTCAACCAACGTCCATGCTTCGCTTCCGCAAGTCAGTGTCGGCATTACCACACAGTCATGCAAGGACTTCTTCACTTCCACACTGACCACCCTATTTCCTGTTACTGCTTTTAGCGTTCCTACAACCCTCTTCCCCTGTTGTACCCTCTCCCGAACTTCTTCATCCATAGTCCCATCTTTATTCAACACACTGCCCAGATACTTAAAAGAGTTGACGATCTCCATAGCCCGACCGTTCAGCTTCACCTCACACTCTGTGACTTCACCCCCTTCGAAGACCACAACCTTGCTTCTCCCCGCATTAAAGTCTTTAAAATGCTTAACCTCTTCAGCACCATGATGTCTTTTTACCTTCGATTCTGGCTAAAACCAGATGATTTTATGCAGTTTAGGAAGAACTTATGTCACTAAGAGGGTTTCTTGACATCGTATTTACTTATTTTAGTCCTATAGGTAGCTTACAAACTTAAGAAAATCGTCTAATGGTAACTAGAATATGAAGAACATTACGTAATGGTATTGAAGGGGTTAACCTTTAAACGGCGAACCTATGGTATTTGAAAGTGCCCGCCATGCGAAGATATTTTGATACAATCCTGACGAAAATTGTCATTATCTGATAAATATCATTATTACTTATTCATATGCGCCTAGTTTACGTTTGATATGAAGATATTAACATGTAACAGCAATAAAACAAGTGTGAATAGTATTTGGGGGGTGAAAAAGATGATGTATTGCCGACCGGTTCATTCATGAGAGGAGAACCAGCGTGGCACACACCCTCCCTCTCTCACTTATCGATTGACACTAATGTCTTGTTTGTGAAGACTCTCTCTTGCCATGGTCTCTATATGCGTCCCACACGACCTTGAAACCGGGTGGGGGATATTGGCACTGAAAATAAACCAATAAACAAGGGAATAAGAGGAAAACTAGGTGATAATTGAAGGGGGGGGGGGTGTTTGGACACATGTGGAGGAGTGATAGAAGGTATGGAGGGGAATTATCCCATTTAATCATATATTCCTTTGTTTTGAGTACCACTGGGGTCTTTTAAAAGGTTTTTCTTAGGCCTTGGATCTTAAGAGTCCCGTCACCTTCGCCCAGTAAAGCTTCTTAACCCGGCAAGCGCGCGCAGGGTGTAGTGAACACCATACTTCTTGGCGGCAATATTAAGCTCCATTCCTGCCTATAATCGTAATTTTAATATCATTATTACTTATTCATATGCGCCTATTTTACGTTTAATATGAAGATAGTAACCTGTAACAACAATAAAACAAGTGGGAATAGTATTTGGATGGTCAAAATTGCGAATTATTACCGATTGGTTCATTCATCAATTGTGAGCCAGCCGGCCTCAGACCCTCTTCTCTCGAGGGCTTGAGCAGTACTGAGCTACTCCCTCATACTCTCCCAGTCTCTACCTTACGTAACACACATGACCACACCATAGAACCGGCTTAGAGATGTTTACATCAAAATACACCAATGAATAAGGGAATAACAGGGAAAATAGGTGATAATTGAAGGGGGGGGGGGGGGAAGGGGGGAAGGAGGGGATTTTGACATAATTATGTGGAGGAGTGATATAAGGTATGAAGGGAAAAAAACAAAAAAACTTGTTTTAAGTGCTACTGGGGCCTTTTAACGCCTTACGAGCGGGCCCGTCAGTAACTTCTACTACCTGCCAAGCGGGTGGTTTTACCCTAAACGACCTTGTTTCCGTGCTCTTTTTCATGCATAAACAAGAGCCAGAGTGTAATACAATTATGTATCCCTGAAAGGGCGATAATTGAGCTTTCCAATGACACCAGAACCATCCTTCTACGACCACGCGTTCTCTTGCAACGATCGTGCAAGACGAAGGGAAAATCCCTAAAATATGGTAATTTCCTTACATAATTCCCTGTGTAGCGAGGGAGTGAGTGTGGGTGTGTGTGGAGGTGGGCCCAGTGCTGGCGCGGGAGCCGTACCGAACGGTCAGAGCCGACCTACGCTCCTCTCACCGCTCGTCTCTCTCAGAGCCAACTATTACTCAAAATTGCATACCGCCTGAAGTCGGTCCCCGTCACATAGTCCTTTCTTCTCTAGACCGACTTAAGTCCGGCGCCGCCAGATAAGGGTTAAAAGTTTTTTTTAGGCCTTACCTCTTAACCCTCTATTGGCGGCCCACAACATAAGTCGAGTTAAATAAATTTGGACTATGTGGCGGCTCACAACATAAGTCGTGTGGCAATTTCAGCACGTAATGTTGCTGAGAGAGAGAGACAAGTGGTGGCAGGAGAGTAGCGAGCGTATGACTGCTCCAGACCACCGCGGCGGGCCATCTGACATGAATCCCACCCTCCTCCACCCTCTCACACTCGCTACTTAGTGAAATGTATGGGGAAAGTACCGAATTACATGGTTTTTGCACTCGTGTTGCGCGGTTGTTGCAAGAAAACTAGCGGTCATACAAGGATCGTTGTGGTGTCATTGGAAAGCTCTGTTTATGCCCTATCAGGGATAGATACTTGTTTTACGCTCTGGGTCTTATTTAGGCATGAAAATGATCACGTAAACAGCCCTATTTTGGCTAAAAACACCCCGCTGGGCGTTACATATAAATAGACCGCCTATCCCGCCAATAAGGTGTTAAGAGGGTCCTCGCCCTTGCCCACCAAAACCTCTTAAGAGTTTTCTCACCGTTCCCGGGTTAAGAATCTCGGGCCGTTCCCGGGTTAATGGGTCTTACAACATGGATATGAGTACAATATGCAATCATGGCTGGAAATTTGAGTTGAAGAAGTTTAACAGTAGGATATGAGGATTTGTTTTGCTTCAAATGAAAGATACATTATACCTGGAATAAACTTATCTCAGATGTTGTAATCAGTTCCTCAGCAGGATAATGCTAGAAGAAAGTAGATAGTATTATGCAAACTTAGCAATGAGTTTAGTGCACTTTACAATACCTCTTTTTCCACCTAACATATCTCCCCATAAAGGACCGAAAGCTCTTTGAAATGCTAATCATTGTAGCTCCTTGTAACTCTCTTCAGCAACTGCTTCCACCAGAGTCACTTTCACTCCCTGTCTCACTCGCACTCTCTCGCTCTATATATATATATATATATATTTATATATACAGTACCCGCGGAAAGTATGGTTGCGGTAGGGGCCGCGACCAAACTTCGCGCACAAATCAGTAATCGACGCTTTGGGACCGAAAATATTGCGGGATCTGGCAACTGCGCTATCTGGCAACTCAGCCATGCCTGGCGTACACGAGGGAGGACGGAGGACCAGTCAGTGTGCTTAATGCGGCCGTGAGGAGCGGATGTGCGAAAGTGATATGGTCGAGTTTGTGCCCAGGATTTACATACATTACCGCCCTTTGCACGCCCTCCACGGCCTCTATGCCTTCCAAATCACAGCTAACACCTGCTCAGTTTGCGGTGATAGCGGCCTTGCTCAACGAGGGCAAGTCTAATCGCGATATTACCAATAATCTCGGAGTTTCACTGAGATCAGCACAGCGGTGGGCTAAGAAGATCCTTGATGGCGGCGCCGGGCCACTGCCAACTCATGCCAAACGTTCTGGAAGGAAGCGCAAGATATCAAACCGAACCCTGCACTTGTTGAAACGTCAGTTAGAAACTAAACCCACCCTGACAACACGTGAACTGAAAGAAAATAACCCTAATTTGCAGTCAGGAGTGGCTATACAAACAATCCAGGATTATATCCATAAAGTGCTAGGGTACCGTCGCTGCCGGGCTATACCTAAACCTTGGGTAACAAAGGCCCACCATCGCAATAGACTCAAGTTTGCCTTGCTACATAAAAGGTGGACCTTTGAGCAGTGGAAGAAGGTATTATGGACCGATGAGTCGACGTTCACTGTCACGGACAACTCCAGATCTTACGTGTACCGTAGGCGCGGCTCTGATCCACTGGACCCTCGCTACACCAAGCACACGATCAAACACCCTGACTCATTGATGGTGTGGGGTGCATTCTCTTACTATGGTGTTGGAAGGCTTGTCTTCTTGCCCAAGAATGTGCGAATGAACAGATTTAACTATTTAGAGCTGCTATGTGATGAACTTCCGGAGTCTATTAGAATGTGCAGGGCAAATTACTTTATGCGAGACGGAGCACCCTGTCATACTGCAACGTTAGTCACCGAGTGGTTGACAGATTGCTGTGAACCTTACTTTAAACCCTGGCCTGGCAATTCCCCTGATGTAAATCCGATTGAGAATTTGTGGGCAAAGATCAAGACCGGGTTGCAGAGTAGAGACACCTCCTCCCTCCCGAAACTTCAGGCAGCCATTCAGGACTTATGGGACAACCTCAGCATTACCTACTGCCAGAACGTCACCCTATCCATGCCTAGACGTCTCTCGCTCGTCAGGAAGGCACGTGACTAACCCATAAAATACTAAATTTAGGCGAGTTACCCATAATATCTATATATTGTCCATTAATCACCCATTTTCAGGTACGCTTGGTGTTGCGCGGCCGTGGTGGGTGGCGGACGACCAAACTTTCCGCGAGTACTGTATATATATATAGAGAGAGAGAGATATTGACTATTTATCCACTGACCTATCATACCAAAAATATTTAAATGGTCGTATTGTTAGCACTAATATAATTATGTTCAGTTTCTTGTTCCATGCATTGATAAATGGTGAGTTGGGGAGAAACCATATACGTGGATGTAACATACAAATGCTCCCTTGGCCATATTTATAGGTTTAGAATTGTTACCCTCTAATAGTAATAAGAGAAAATTGGATAGCTCAGCTCAGCGGATGTTTTTCGCGAGCAACGCTTGGCTGATTTTATGGGTGAGTTTTTGTTTTATTTTGTTTATGTTCAATGTAATATTTGGGCTCCAATTCATGGTTTATTGTATTCATGAATATGCCAGGAGTGTGGTGGTAAGATATCGAGTACAGAAATATGTTCATATGTGATGTACCAAAATGGTAAAACTGAATTCCAACCTCACGAAACATTTGGAATGTTTGTTTACATATAAATGGCGTCATATGGACACTCCCTATAATGGATATTTAAATGTTCATAGTATCCACAGTGTAAACAAACAATATGTACTTATGGTATGGGTGTATTTGTTTACGATAATGCCAAGCAGGATGCAGCCACATAATATAGTTCCATGCGCTTTTAAGGGGGCTCACCTGTGTTTGTTTATCTTTCTCTTCTTTTCTCTCTTTTTCTGACTTGTATCCATTTGACCCCATTCAGCCCACTGTTTTAAGACGTGTATCCCCATCCAGGTGTTGATTTTTTCCTGGCGAGCGATAGCTAGCCAGCATTGTATGGAGAAATCCGGCTTCACCGGAGAAATTTTTCTTTAAAAAAATGTACAAATTTATCTTGCTGTAATTAAAAAATATATATATATGCTGGCTCGCTACCGCTCGCCAGGAAAATATTGACACCTGGATGGGGGTAAACGTCTAAAAACAGTAGGCTGAATGGGGCCGAATGGATACAAGCCAAAGACAGAGGGAAAGAAAGAAAAAACAAGGGAGGTGGGCTCCCTTCAGTTAAATCATATACAAATATTTCTTATATTGCAATAAATCATCTTCATTTAATATACTATCTATCTATCTATCTATTGCCTGACGCCGTGATCCCCGAAGGGGTGGCCACGAACGAACCGCCCCCATGCACCTCTGTCCCCAGTCAGTCGACGCCCCTCCCCCCAACCAGCACCACCTTCGTTCATGTACTTCCTCACTCCATCCTTCCACCTCATATTCGGTCTACCTCTCCCCCTCTGTCCCTCCACCTCGCTCTCATACACCCTCTTAGTCATTCTCTCGCTTTCCATACGTTCCATATGGCCGAACCATCTCAAGTTGTTCCTTTTCACACTTTCCAGCACATCTACCTCCACACCACACCTCCTTCTTACTTCCTCATTAGTCTGTCTATCCCTCCATGTAACTCCGCACGCACTCCTTAAGTAATTCATTTCCACTGCTCTCACTCTTGGTCTGAGTCTCTCAACCAACGTCCATGCTTCGCTTCCGTAAGTCAGTGTCGGGATTACCACACTGTCCTGCAAGGACTTCTTCACTTCCATACTGACCACCCTATTTTTTGTTACTGCTTTTAGCGTTCCTACAACCCTCTTCCCCTGTTGTACCCTCTCCCGCACCTCTTCATCCATAGTCCCATCTTTACTCAACACACTGCCCAGATACTTAAAAGAGTTGACGATCTCCATAGCCTGACCGTTCAGCTTCACCTCACACTCTGTGACTTCACCCCTTTCGAAGACCATAACCTTGCTCTTCCCCGTATTTACCTTCAAATTCCGTTTTTCGCACACTGTTCCAAACTCATTTACCAGACCCTGCAACTCCCATTCATTATCACTCATCAGAACTGTATCATCCGCAAACAGCAGTATAGGTAGCTTCCACTCAATTCCCTCCCTTTTCAGCGATACACCAACATCCACTGCTCTTGATAGTATTTCTTTCATAACTCCATCCATATATACAGTAAACAACCACGGGGACATCACACACCCCTGTTTCAAACCAACATTCAGGTCAAAGAACTCGCTCTGCTCACTCTCCACACGTACTGCCGCCTTTGCACCCTCATACATGCTCTTCACTGCTTTCAGCAACTTGCCCTCTACTCCGTATATTCTAAGTACTTTCCACAAACCTTCTCTATCCACTCTGTCATAGGCCTTCTCCAAGTCCATAAAGGCAACATACACCTTTTGTTTCTTCTCCAGATACTTCTCCACAACACAATTCAGGGTAAAAATCTGATCTACACATCCTCTTCCCTTCCTAAAACCTCCCTGCTCGTCGCCTATCCATTTCTCCGTTCTCACTCTCACTCTCTCAATCATTACCCTACTGTATACCTTCCCTACTACGCTTAGAAGACATATTCCTCGGTGGTTTCCCCTTTGCCCTTATATAGGGGGACTATTATGCCATATTTAATATACTGTATTATTATATTATGTTTCCCTACTTGAAGGGTTACAGGAGCACTTCAATGATTAACTACATTGTGGAGGATAATGAAACTATTAATTTGATTGCAAATATTTATTTTAAAACAAAGTTTCCAGACACTTTAAAGTCTAAATAAAATTGCATTGTTCTTTCTTTCACATTTTAATTGAGTATATTATCTTACACAGGTAGGCTATATTACTATGAATTTGAAATTATCATTAGGGTCTCTTTAATGAAATATGTTGCCATAATTCAACTTGGCTTGCCCTTTTTTTTTTTTTTTTTTTTTTTTTTTTTTTTACCGTCCACACCAATGGATGGTCCGTACGATTTGAGATAATTATGTTTGGCCTATTTTCCACTCACTTATTTCCTGTTGCTAGAGTTGTGCCTTACACATAATGTAGTAAAACAAATATATTTTCAAAAAATATATTATAGTTTTTCAGTGTCCACTCAATATTTGTTACTGATTACAAAAAATAGCTTATGTTCCATCCCAACTCACACGCTCCTAAAAAATATTTACTGTTCTTTCTCTGCTTCCTCCTAAAAAATATTTACTATTCTTTCTCTGCTTCATCGACTCTGTGTGTGTATGATTGTGTGAAGTGTGAGGAGTGCGTGGTGTAGTTAAGTATGTGTGTGCATGTAGCTGTGTGTGTGTGTATGTGTATGTGTGCGTGTGTTTGTGAGTGTATGTGTATGTGTGCGTGTGTTTGTGAGTGTGTGGTTGTGCATACTTGTGTGTTTTACAATAATGAATGCGTGTGAATGAAATAAGAATGTGTAAGTCAACCAATTCCCAGCTCAATCCCCGAACATCTACATATTACAAGGTATCTGCGTCTATTTCTCCAAACATATTTCAAAGATATCTCAAAAACTTGATAAGGTTTCCTCAGTATATTGGACAGACTGCCACGTTATCAGCATAAAGCAAATAGGATGGACAGAGGGCACGATTCTATTTCCCCTGTATGGTTCCCAGTCACGAAAATGTCAGTAGTGGTTGATGAGAGCAAGATACAGACTGAATGTATAAATTAAGGTAGATGCACAAATAAAGAGGGGCAAATGGCATAGATAGACAGATAGATAGATATACAGAGGGAGAAAAAAACAAAAGTGAGAAAGAGTTACTTAGAATAGGTAGATATATATAGATAGGTAGGTCGATGAGAGAGAGATAGAGAGATAGTATATAGTACAAAAGAGTGAACATGAGTTAACAGTAAATCCAAGGTCACCTTAGGATCCTATTTGTAGCTAATTTACCTAGCCTATGTAGAAGAAAAGCATTATAACAAGCTCCGTGAAATACTGTTCATTGTAACTCTATGTAACTTAAAGTACAAAAGATGGGCTGGGTGTGAGAGGGATTTGCCTTGTATGGGCCAATCAACTTTCTGCCAACTCCCATTTTCTTATGTTCTTATGTAACATAGTAGGAAGGCAAGCTATTCATTTGTAAAGTACACTCGGATGCCATAGTGTCTAGCCCACTAATACAAATTCCTGGACCCCATATGTGTTTCTTTATGCAATTATAACTATCTGGATCATTTTTATGGAGAAAACTTGTTTTGCAATATGATATTGTTTTGTAGCTGATGTATTGAACATTATATTCATAAATTAGCTTCCGGAAATATACTTCCATAATCAGAAATAGCTGAATTCCACGAATTTTTATGAGTGGCCTAGATACTATGGCATCCAAGTGTACATAATTCACATGGCCTATGGTGATCAGACTCTATAGAGGCATACTGGCTGCTCTCAAAAGTAGGTGAGGCCACCTACTTCCCCTTCTCCCTCCTCTTTAGCCTCGTTAGTTTTTATATTCTAACACGTTCGGCCCATTAGCATGGCGATTGTAAGACCTTTCGCCCTATGTTTTTGTTTTCAATATTAAGACCTTTTGTGCAATTCAGGTGTCAATGTTTATCCTTGCGAGCGATAGCAAGCCTGTATTACAGTAGTAATCGGCCTCCGGCCGGGACAATTTGCTATCGCAATATGCACAAGTGTATCTTGAGGGTGTTTTTTATGTTTGATGGAGAGCAGGGGAGGAAACTAAAAGAAAAAATAATAAAAAGATAATTAAGAAAACAAATAAATACACTCATCCCCCTTAAGCCTAGTCACCTGGATAAAGTAACATCTCTAATATAGAGAACCAAATATCGAATTATATAAAAATAGCTACACATATTTTCTGCATAAAGCAACACTGGCTTGAATATCACCTGTTCTTCTTATCCTCCTTGTGTTCTTCTATTTATTATGTTCCTTCTTATTTTTTCTGTTTTCCCTTCTTCCCATCTTCCTTGTTTAACACCACCCATCTTCCGCCTGTCATCTCTCCCTCTTCCTTATTCTTCTTCCTTCCCCTTCACCTTTCCATCATCTTGGAACAGTTACTCTTAACAGTGGAACTCTTTTAGTCTGCCTCCCCACATTGTTGTGTTTAATGTGTATGAAGGAGACATAGACATAGTCATAAAGACAATCAAATAATATAAATAGTTATTTACAGATAATGCAACCAAACTGAGGAAGAAATACCAAGCAGACAGACCTACAGATAGAAACACTTGCAGACACAGACAGCCAGACATAGAAAAACATAAACAGACACAGACAGCCAGGCAGACATAGAAAACACAACCAGACACAGACAGTCATAGAGAAACACAAACAGACACAGACAGCCAGAAAGTCATAGAGAAACACGAACATGCACAGACAGCCAGACAGACATACAGTAGATACACACAGACTACTGACAGCAAACCCGTTTCTGTATCCTACTACTACAGTATCTCTATCCTCAGTTTCGAGCCAAAAGTGGATGTTGCGTCTATATACGCAACAATTTTGCTATCTCTCGTGTTCCCAACTTAGATTCTTCTGAATTCTCAACTCTCTGCCTAAAGCTTTCTTGTCACTCTCAAACTAAATATTTCTGCGCTGTTTATCTCTCCCCTAATTCTACTGACTAATTCTTTGACTATCTAACTTCTAAAGTGGAACACATTCTATCCATCTCTCCTTTCGCAGAAATCTCCATCTTAGGAGATTTCAACGTTCACCACCGCCAATGGTTTTTCTCTGTTTCCACTGACCAACCTGGTGAACAAGCCTTCATCTTTTCTATCCTAAACGACCTAGAGCAGTTAGTCCAGCAACTCACCCATATCCCGGATCGCTTCAGAGATCGGCCCAATATTCTTGACTTATTTCTAACCTCTAACCCTTCCGCTTATACTATAAATCTTTTCTCTTCTTTGGGCTCCTCCGACCATCAACTAATATCTGTCACCTGTCCTTTCTCTCGGTACGGCCACCCGATCCTCCCAACCGGCGGCGCTTATGGCACTTTAGCGCTGCCGACTGGGAGGTTCTTCAGCAGTACTTCTTTGATTTCTGTTGGAATAACTTTTCCTTTCGTGGCCGGGGACCCTCGGAGAGTGCTGAACGCACTACCAAGGTAATCCTCTCGGGCATGGAAGAAAACATTCCATTTTCTTTCTCTCATATCAGTCTAATGCAAATAAATCTTGGTTTACTCACGCTTGTTCTACTGCTATCCGAAACAAGGAGGAAGCATTCAAACGGAACCGACGCCTTAAAACTCAAGAATCTCATTCATCCTATGTTTCTGACCGGAATCAAGCCAAATCTGTTCTTCGACTTGCCAAGCAATCTTTCATCAATAATACATGCACTAAAGTATCCAACTCTAGACCTTCCCAAGCTTACTGGCATCTAGCCAAAAACCTCTCCAACAATTTGTCTTCCTCGTCTTTCCCTCCCCTTTTCCACTATGATGGCACAACCACCACTTCTTCCTCTGACGAAGCTGAACTCTTCGCTCAAACTTTTGCTAGAAACTCCACCTTGGACAATTCCGGTGCTATTCATCCCTATCTCACCCCCTCTCTCCTACTTATGCCTAATTATTCTAATATCTTCAAAAGATGTACCTACTACCCTCTTTGGGCTTAATACTAAAAAGGCATACGGTCCGGACAGTGTTCCTCCTGTTGTACTAAAAAAATGTGCTTCCGTGCTGACTCCCTGCCTAGGCAAACTCTTCTAACTCCTCTAACGTCTTACCTTCTTGCTGGAAGTTTGCCCTCATTCAACCTGTTCCAAAGAAGGGTGACTGCTCTCAACCCTCCAACTATCATCCAATTGCTTTCATCTCTTGTATCTCTAAAGTTTATGAAACTATTCTTGCTTCCAAATTTCTTAAGCATTTCTCTTCTCATAATCTACTCTCAGATCGCCAGCATGGCTTCCTTAACCCGGGAACTGCCGGAAGACTCTTAAGAGTTCCCCCGGCGGACTGCGGGAAGACTCTTAAGAGCGAGGCTTTTGAACGCGTACCAAAACCGCGCGTTTATAGGCAGGCGGCTAAAAATTGGTGTGGGTATAGTACTACATGTCAACTCTCGATACCATCCCGCCACACGCTCGCCCCGCACTCGTGCAAGCACCACCGCGCCAGTAACCAAGCACTAGTCATGGAGCCCACACGTCCCTCACGCTCGCTCCCTGATGACACAACCAGCCCTCCTTCTGGTGGTGTCAGCCGCCGTGGAAGGCAGAGGGTGGCTGCTAAAGACCCTAGCTACCAGTACGACACGCCCTACAGCTCGAAGGACGAAGCACCAGCACCCAAAGCACGAAAAACACGTGCAAGCAGGGCAATGGCAGAGAGGTCATTGGTCTTTCGGGACACTGCCACCACGACCCAGGCCACTGCAACAACCACTACCACCACAACTGCCACCCCTGCCACCCCTGCCACCAGTACCAGCGACGCAGGAGGCCGCCCTAGGGCTGCAGAACTTGCGGGAGCAGGCAAAATCAAAGGCACGGGCGTAGGGAAGAGAACCCGTACGCCTGCCACAGTGACCCTGCCACCACCACCACCACCAGCCGCCCCTGGCCCGGCTGCCCCTGCTGCCCCTGCTGCCCCTGCCCAAGGAAAAGGGAAGGGGAAGGGGAAGGGGAAAGGGAGAGGGAAAGCGACTGCTGGCCCTGCCGGCCCTGCTGTCCCTGCGGCCCTGCTGTCCCTGCTGCCCCTGCTGCCCCTGCCACCCCTGCCACCCCTGCCGCCCCTGCCCAAGGAACAGGGAAAGGGGCGACAGGCACCACCATCATCTTGCCTGGCAGGCCCACTGCACCACGCATCACTGCCGCCCCTGCCGACGCCGCCCCTGCCGGCCCTTCTGCCCCTATCCATAAGATACCCGTACGTGCTAGAGTGACCAGAAAAACTCTGACACCATCCAAATACGCCGCCCTGCTGTTTGATGGTGATTCGCAGGGCATTGGCAGCCCTGGTTTCGACGACGACGCCCTAGCACGGGACCAAGGGTGGGGGGATTTGGGAGTGGACAGTGGCAGTGAGTCAGACGTCGGTGACGAGAATGAAGAAGGGCGTCTGTCTAGTGAAGAGGAGGGTGATGAAGATGATGTGTTGTATCGCGATCATGGCAGCGATACTTCAGACGCTGAAGCAGACGCAGACGACATTTTGATCCCTGGCATGCCTTCGTTTGAGTGGTCTGACGGGGTCAATTTTGTGCCTGATGTGCCCCAGTTCAATCCTGGGACGTCAGGTACAACTGATGACTGGCCCTGTGACGAACACACAAACGAAAGCGACTTCTTCCTCGCTTTTTTCGATTTTGAGGTAATGACTTACATCGTTGCCCAAACAAACGCCTACTACAGGTGGGTGTTTGGCAGATTGGACGTCATTTCTCCAAAAGCGAGAATGCGAGGCTGGGTGGATACGACTGTGGAAGAATTCATGACGTTTTTTGCCTTGTTGTTCCTCATGCCTCTTTGCAAGAAGCATGTGTTGCAACACTACTGGAAGCACGACCCTCGCATCGCCACCCCAAATTTCAATAAGTTCATGACTTGTGACAGATTTTTGTTGCTGCTAAGATTTATGCACTTTGCAGACAACGAAAATCCTAACAGGATTGACAGGATATGGAAAGTTCGGAATGTGTTCACCATGTTGTTGGAGAGGTATAGGAAATACTTTTACCCCTTCCTCAATTTGGTGATTGATGAGTCGCTCGTGCTCTTCAAAGGACGTCTTGTTTTCAAGCAGTATATCCCCTTGAAAAGGCATAGGTTCGGAATCAAGCTCTTCGTGTTGTGTGACTGTGAAACTGGAATAGTGCTTGACATGATCGTGTATACTGGCACTGACATTGACGTACCGAAAGCCGCTGCCGGTGACCCCATGGGCATGTCAGGTGCCATCGTCAGGAAAATGTTGGCACCTTACCTGGGCAAAGGCCACATCATCTACACTGACAACTGGTATACTTCTCCTGCTCTCTGCCAGTTTCTTCATGACAACCAAACGGGGTCATGTGGGACTGTCAGAAAGACAAGAAAGTTTATGCCTAAGTTCACAGGTAATGTCATTCCTCTTACAGATGCCTCCTCCAGTGACACACCTTCTGAAGACGAACTGGCCCAGGAACACCGCGAGAGGCATGTCCGAAGAAGGCGACGAAAGGGGCAGAAGTACAAGCAGCTTGAAAAGTCCTGGAAAGTGGTAGCCCTGAAGTGGAAGGACAAAAGAGACGTCCACCTGCTTTCCACAGTCCACACAGGTGCCTAGATGGACTCTGGTAAAATCCACTACAGAACCAGGAAGACCATCTATAAGCCCGACATGGTAGTGGACTACACTAAGGACATGCGCCTGGTGGACAAGTCTGACTGTCAACTGTCAGGCGTTGAGTGTCTGAGGAAGACTGTGAAGTGGTATCACAAGCTCTTCCTCCACAAATCTGAAAACTAATGGGGCTAAACATGAGGGAGAAGAAGGCATCTCCCCTTAATACATAACTATTCATAGCTGGAAGTAGCATGATTTGATTTGATGACGTATCGATGGGCATTATGGTAATTTATTGAAACATAACACAGCACAATTTATATCCTATTAACCCCTTCTGTACCGGTGACGTCTTTTTAATTTCATCCTAGCTATATTTAGACGAATGTGTGCAGTTTGAGAAGGATTTGTAATAGTATTACAATATATAACGGATTAAGAATATAGTTCAAAGCCTGTTACTTGCTGGAGGTATTTTTCAAGCAGAATATAATCGTCTAAAAGTAGCCAGCATAAAGTTAAAAGGACGACACCGGTACTGACAGGGTAAATATCTTCCCACTGACACATCGGGATTTGAACGCGTAAATCTAATGAAGCCAGTTCAGTAGCAAGACCCCTAGTTTATTTCTTATTTTTGTTTATATTTTTGTTTCGAGCTAACGGTAAATTGCGATTTTCTCATCTTGATTATTCAGCTATTACGAATTTGTTTTGTAGCGAAATATGTTGTTAATTATGAAAACATTGCATTAATACGACGTAGATATATAATGGTTTCATATTTTATCATTAAGTATGGGGATATTTTTGCTAAAGCAAGTGTCACACTATGCCGATTTAAGTGCCGACGCTCCACGATTTAAGGGTCGGGAGAAGGTCTTTCCCTACATCGCCGCGCGACGTGGATGGGAGCCGACTCAAGAGAGCCGTCGGGAGAGGTCGTCAGGGGCCTCAGGAAAAGTTCGACATGCACAACTCTCATGAGTTGAATCAGCGGCTAGTAAATGGACGGGACGGGGACGGTAGGCTGGCGGCATCGGGCGGCGTCCAGTATGCGTCAGACAGTACAAGGGTGCCGGCCTGTCTGCGTCAGACGCCGCTATAAGGTAGGTCGCCGTCAGACAGCGACCCGGTAACGCCCAGGCGGCGTCATAGGGAGAGGGCATACCATGAGTCCGCGACCTAGCAACGTCGCACGGGACATCGTTGATAGAGGGTTTTGGGGGTGTTTTTTTTAAGCTTGATGGAGGTCTAGCGAGGAAACTAAAAAATAAATGAATATATAAATAAATAGACCCCAAAAATCACCACTGTCCCCTTAATCCGATCCCATCAACGAGTGACTATCTATAAACCCTTTCAATAGCGGTGGTGTCTGTTTTGCCTTCGTTCTGCCATACCTAGACGATTTTATGCAGCTTCTTTTTTTTTTTTTTTTTTTTTTTTTTAAGAAACAATGAACGGAGGAAGGAAAAACACAGATAAAACAAAAAGGTCCATGTACCTAAAGGTATCCTCCATTCATAAAATGTTTGTAACAACTGGATTTAAACATTTGTAGATTGTAAGTTTGTGGAAAGCATTTCGAGGGAAGTGAATTCCAAAGAGTTGTAGCTCTGGTGATAAATGAATTCTGATAAGCAGAAGTTCTGCATTGTGGAGGAGAAAGTGTAAATTCATGGGCGCTCTCAGCTTCCCTAGTTCTACGGGGAAAGATGTGGAGGGGCGGCACAATTGAAGCAAGTTCCTCGGAACAATTGCTGTGAAAATATCTGTAGAATAATGCAAGGGATGCAACGTTTCTTCGTATGGATAATGTAGGAAGGTCCTGTGTGATTGCAGGGTTATTGATTAATCTAATAGCTTTATTTTGAATTTTGTCCAACTGCCTCAATACAACCACTCCACTTCCACTCCACAGAGGTGAACAGTAATCCATCTGAGAACGCACATGACTTTTATATATTACGGCCAACTGCTCGTCAGCGAAGAATTCTCGAACTCTGTACAGGAGTCCCAGTTTTTTAGAGGCATTCTTAGCAATGCTTCTAACATAATGTGTCCAGCTCAAGTTAGTAGTTAATGTTACACCGAGAATGTCAATACTAGGGGAAGTGGGAATATTTACATCATTAACAAATATATGGGAGTCAGTGAGATTCTGTCAGTTAGAAAATTGAATGTACTTGGTTTTCTGTGCATTAAAGGAAACTATATTCTTTTGTCCCCATTCATTAATTCTAGAAAGGTCCTGGTTCAGAGAAATTGCAGTGTTTATTTTTGAATTTATAAGATCGGGTTGGGTGAAAGAATTGGTAAATGTGAAGGAACTGTGGATTGTTGAGTCATCTGCATAGGAATGTATTGGATTATGAGTGGTTGATATGAGATCATTGATATGAATGAGGAACAGAGTTGGGGCCAAAACTGATCCCTGGGGAACACCAGCATTTATTAAGTGAAATTGAGAATAAAGGCCATCTACCATTACACATATTGTTCTGTTATGAAGATAAGAAGAAATTAGTGGAACTAATGATGCAAGGCCGTAGTGTGACATCTTCGACAATAAGGATTGATGCAAGACTCTATCAAATGCCTTTGATATATCCAGTGCTATTGTATGTGTTTCACCATGTTGGTCTGTAGCTTGGTTGATTTGATGCGTAAGAAGGCAAAGAATGTCTGCAGTTGATCGACATCGTCTAAAACCATATTGCCTATCACTGATTAATTTATTATTCTCAAGATGCTTAATTATGTGATTATTTAATATAATTTCAAAGACTTTACCAAGAGTGGAAGTTATAGCAATTGGTCTGTAGTTTGATGGATCTGAAGACGCACCATTTTTAGGAACTGGATGGATGTTTGTTTCTTTCCAGGGTACTGGGAAGCATGAGGTATGAGTACATAGACGGAACATTTTTGCCAATACAGGAGCGAGCACCAAGGAGAAATTCTTAAGTACTATTGGAGGAATTTCATCTGGACCAGGAGCCTTATCTACTGAGAGATTCTGCAAAATAGTTTTGACATGTCTGGTGTGGATCTTAAGCTTAAGAACGGTCTGTGGGAGTTAAGAGAGATAAATGAGAGGAATGGAGATTGTGTGATTGCCACAGGCCCTTCGTAAGCATAATACAATAACCTAATAGTTGCCAGACTATAACGAGAAAGACGTCACCGGTACTGAAAGGGTTAACTATAGGTGGCCTTGTTTTACCAATTACTCAAAGAACCATTTAATTAAGGGGAGATGGGCGTATTTATTTGCTCATTTATGGATCTTTTTATTATGCTTTTAGTTTCCTCCCTAGACCTCAAGCTTAACCCCTAAAAGTCGGCGCGCAACTTAAGTCGAGTTAAATAAAGCTGGACTATGTGGCGGCGCTCGACATAACTCGAGTGGCAATTTCAGCACGTAATGTTGCTGAGAGAGAGAGACAAGTGGTGGCAGGAGAGTAGCGAGTGTATGACTGCTCCAGACCACCGCGGCGAACCTACTGACATGAATCTCACCTCCCTCCTACCTCTCTCACTCGCTATATACGGAATTGTATCGGGAAAGTGGCTAATTACATGCTTTTTGTACTCGCGTTGCACGGTTATTGCAAGAAAACTAGCCATCATAAAAGGATCGTTATGGTGTCATTCGAAAGCTCTGTTTATGCCCTTTCAGGGATAGATACTTGTTTTACGTTCTGGGTCTTATTTAGGCATGAAAATTATCACGTAAACAGCCCTATTTTGGCTAAAAACACCCCGCTGGGCGGTACATATAAATAAACCGCATAGGCCGCTCGTAAAGGGTTAATACCCCTTCAAACACATAATCAGCCTACTCTGTTACGCAAGGATGGCACTCATCTGAAACCTGTGGGTTCAGCACGCATGGGTCGTCTCCTACACGAAGCAGTCCGCAGCCATGGATCAAAAAACGCCATCCGAGAAGAAGCAGCAGTGACATAAATCATCTAACGCCAAGCAAAAAACAGAGGCAACCGAGGACCACCAGCGATAAGGACCGAAGACAGCGAGGACCGAGGACAGCCATGAACATAAATGTAGATCCGACAAGAACCAAAAATATTATTAAAGAGCGTTCCGTGAGTTCTAAAATAACAAATTTAAAGATTTTCTATGCAAATGCTCGTAGCATACGCAATAAATTTTCAGATTTAGAGGAGCTAGTGTTTACAGAAAATTATGATGTGATTGGCATAACAGAATCTTGGCTCAATACAGAAGATAGAGACTTTTTAGCAGAATATTCACTTCCCGGTTATGTAATGTTTGAGAAAAGCTGAATAAATCGAAATAGAGGTGGCGTTTTACTTTATATCAAAGAAAGTCTTAACCCAACCCTCTTGTCAAAACCTTAAATTGTGAACGTCGACACATCTTTTGTGCTAATACATAATAATAAAGGTACAAAAATAATACTTGCGTTAATATACAGACATCCAGCTCAATCAGTACAAACTGACCAAGAAATTTACGAACAAATTGCAGATGTAAGTAACTCACAGGATACCGTAATTTTTGGCGACTTTAATTTACCTGTGACCAAGTGGGGTGATACTTTTACTTCACACTCTGGACATGACTTGTATACGAACTTGCAAGAGAGTTCGCTTTGTCAATTTGTTCGAACGCCGACCCGTGGTAATAACGTTCTTGACATTGTACTTGCAACAAAAGAAGAATTAATAGAGAATTTGAATGTTGGTGATGAATTCAGTAACAGCGACCATCGTACGATAACTTTCACTTTAAAGGTTACTAGTAACGAACCAAATAGTAGCATCGAAAAAGTCCCTAATTTCAAGAAAGCAAACTTTCATAAACTTAGAGCTATGTTTAAAGAAACTGACTGGAGCTTTTTAATTAACAATAACAACATAAATACATCTCAGAAGTTATTCGAAACCACTTACCTAAAAGCAGTGCAAGACTGCATACCATCGAAGATACGGCGTCCAGGCCATAATAATAAGCCCAAATGGTGGAATAAAGATATTTCAAACTGTCTGCTTGCTAAAAAATTTGCTAATGATAGATTAAAATCCTCACAAAATGACGAAGAACGGGTGAAATTTGTAGAGCTACGACGCAAAGCCAAAAAGGTAATTAAGTTAAGCAAAGTAAAAAGACCCTAGAGTTACATATTGCGAATCAAAGAAAAACAAACCCGAAAGAATTCTATAGTTATATCAGAAAGAAAAAAGTAGTTACTTCAACTGTTGGACCGTTAGTCGATGAAAATGGAGAATACACCAAAGACGAAGTACAAATGAGTAATGCCCTCAATACCTTCTTTGCATCAGTTTTTTACAACAGAAGACCTCAGTGAAATCCCTACACCATCGCCGATTCAGAATGATAATTCAGATGTTCTAAGCAATATCACCATTACAGAGAGAGAAGTATTGAACTGTTTAGATAAACTCAAGGTAAATAAACCGCCTGGACCTGATACAATCTCGCCTAGAGTTCTAAAGGAAGCTAAGGATGAGCTCTCCAAACCACTGACATTACTATTCAATAAATCTTTGCAGTCTGGAACTATGCCTGATCAGTGGAAGCTAGCCAACGTAAAACCGATATTAAAAAAAGGCAGCAAATCCCTACCCAGTAACTATCGTCCAATTAGCTTAACCTCAGTTGTATGTAAAATGCTAGAAACGGTCATAAGAGAGAGACTCATAAATCACTTAGAGGAAAATAACATACTTAACCCCTAAAAGTCGGGGCGCAACATAAGTCGTATTTAATAAAGCTGGACTATGTGGCGGCGCTCGACATAGGTCGAGTGGCAATTTCAGCACGTAATGTTGCTGAGAGAGAGAGACAAGTGGTGGCAGGAGACTAGCGAGCGTATGACTGCTCCAGACCACCGCGGCGAACCTACTGACACGAATCTCAGCTCCCTCCTCCCTCTCTCACTCGCTACATACTGAATTGTATGGGAAAAGTACCGAATTACATGCTTTTTGCACTCGCGTTGCACGGTTATTGCAAGAAAACTATCCATCATAAAAGGATCGTTATGGTGTCATTCGAAAGCTCTGTTTATGCCCTTTCAGGGATAGATACTTGTTTTACGTTCTGGGTCTTATTTAGGCATGAAAATGATCACGTAAACAGCCCTATTTTGGCTAAAAACACCCCGCTGGGCGGTACATATAAATAAACCGCATAGGCCGCTCTTAAGGTGTTAAAGATACTCAACACGGCTTTCGTAAAAAACGTTCCTGTTTAACAAACCTCTTAGACTTCTTCCACGATATCCTCAACCTCTACGTTGAGAGTAAAGCTGTAGATATTATATACCTTGATTTTCAAAAGGCCTTTGACAAAGTTCCCCACAAACGTTTACTGCTAAAACTAAAAGCGCATGGAATACAAGACGGTGTGTTGAAATGGATAGAAAATTGGCTCAGTGACAGAAAGCAAAGAGTAGTCATAAACGGTAAGGCATCTAAATGGACCAATGTAAGTAGAGGGGTACCCCAGGGATCGGTACTAGGACCAATTCTCTTTCTAATTTACATCAACGACATAGATGAAGGTCTCACCTGTACAATCTCAAAATTTGCTGACGATACAAAACTTGCAAATAGCGTACTCTCAAAAGAACAAGTTGACGATATGCAACACAATCTAGATAAATTGTAATGTTGGGCCCAAATTTGGCAAATGAGTTTCAATGCGGATAAATGTAAAGTACTACACATCGGATACCTAAATGAGAAAGCAAACTATTCGATGAATGGCACTCAGCTTAAGAATGTAAACAGAGAAACCGATCTGGGAGTAACAATATCGAGTAACCTAAAACCGAGTCAACAATGTTCAGAAGTTGTTAAGAATGCAAACAAAATAATTGGCTTTATAGGCAGGTCATTTGAGCATAAATCCAAAGAAGTTATCCTAACCCTTTACAATTCCTTAGTCCGCCCTCTTCTGGAATACTGCGTTCAATCCTGGTGCCCTTATTACTAAAAAGATATAAACAAGCTAGAATGAGTTCAACGTAGAGTTACCAAAATGATACCTAGCCTAAAGAACAAACCATACGAAGAGCATCATAGAGAATTAAATCTATTTCCTTTAACCCAGCGCAGATTAAGAGGTGACTTAATTCAAGTGTTCAAAATCATCAAGGGCATCGACAATATGAACTGTAGTAAGTACTTCACTATCGACCAATCTAATTACACGCGGGGAAACGGTTGCAAAATTATTGGTAAATCTTTTAACTCACACGAATCTAAGAATTTCTTCTTCAATCGAGTTGTCAACTTGTGGAATGGGCTTCCCCGAGACGTTATAGACTGCAGCACCGTTGATTCATTTAAAAGCCGCCTAGACAAATATCTCGCATCAAACCCGCGACTGACTGCGTTTGTAAATGAATAACTTTATTTTATCCTCCCCTCAGTTACTAACCCATCTGTCCCCTACTAACTTCCTAATCCTGCCACGGACAATAGTTCCCTTTCCAATGTTCCCTTACCCACTCTAAACCACTGTTTGGACACTTGATCCTCAGTGTTTTGGGGGACAAGCAGCCTAGAACGGTCACTGGAGCTGTTGTTGCTTGATTTCCTTTGTACACACACACACACACACACACACACAAACGTCGCCTCCGACGGACCGGTTTGCCTCGGTCAGGATCAAGTGTGACGGAGTAGGGGTTCAATATGACAGGGTGGCTGTCCATCGCCTCCGTAGTATCTATCGGCGCCGCCCTACTTCCTATAGGCGCCGCTCGTCAGGAGTAATGTCGCCAACCAGTTTGCGCGCTGCGGCGCATGACGCCGCCCCAGCGGCATCTTTTATCTTCCTTTGGTCTTGCATGGTTGCCGCTCGACCCCGTCCAGTTACCGTTAGGCGGCATGCCCGTCCATACTGCCCACCGTGGGCGTCCCGTCCCTTGATCACCCACGATTCTCAGCAGTGGTCTCCCCCTTGTATCGTCACTCCTTAAGTCGTGGAGCGTCGGCACTTAAATCGGCATAGTGTGACACTTGCTTAAAGCAGGTGTCACACAGGTGATTTAAGTGCCGACTCCCCACGACTTAAGGGTCGGGAGCAGGTCTATGCCTACATCGCCCAACGACGTGGGTGGGCGCCAACTCAAGAGAGCCGTCGGGAGAGGTCGTCAGGGGCCTCAGGAAAAGTTCGACATGCACAACTCTCATGAGCTGAGTCGGCGGCTAGTAAATGGACGGGACGGGGACGGTAGGCGGGTGGCGTCGGGCGGCGTTCAGTAGGCGTCAGTTGGTACAAGGGCGTCGACCTGTCTGCGTCAGACGCCGCTTATAAGGTAGGTCGTCGTCAGGCAGCGACCCGGTAACGCCCAGGCGGCATCATAGGGGGAGGGCATACCGTGAGTCCGCGACCTGGCAACGTCGCACGGGACATCGTTGATAGAGGGTTTTGGGGGTGTTTTTTTTTTAATTAAGCTTGATGGAGGTCTAGCGAGGAAACTAAAAATAAATGAATATTTAAATAAATAGACCCCAAAAATCACCCCTGTCCCCTTAATCCTATCCCATCAATGAGTGACTATGTATAAACCCTTTCAATAGTGGTGGCGTCTGTTTTGCCTTAGTTCTGCCATAGTTAGACGATTTTATGCAGCTTAATAACCGTCTGTGGGAGTTAAGAGAGATAAATGAGAGGAATGGAGGTCTTGTGATTGCCAGAGGCAAGCATAATACAATAACCTAATAGTTGCCAGACTATAACGAGAAAGACGTCACTGGTATTGAGAGGGTTAACTATAGATGGCCTTGTTTTCCCAATTACTCAAAGAACCACTTAATTAAGGGGAGATGGGCATATTTATTGGCTCATTTATGGATCTTTTTATTATGTTTCTAGTTTCCTCCCTATACCTCAAGCTTAATACCCTCCCCCCCTTCACACACACACACACACACACAAACGTCGCCTCCGACGGACCGGTTTGCCTCGGTCGGGGTCAAGTGTGACGGAGTAGGGGTTTAGTGTGACAGTGTGGCTGTCCATCGCCGCCGTAGTATCTATCGGCGCCGCCCTACTTCCTATAGGCGCCGCTCGTCAGGAGCATTGTCGCCAACCAGTTTGCACGCTACTGCTCATGACGCCGCCCCAGCGGCGTCATTTATTTTCCTTAGGTCTTGCATGGTTGCCGCTCGACCCCATCCAGTTACCGTTAGGCGGTGTGCACGTCCATACTGCCCGCTGTGGGCAGCGTGTCCCTTGATCACCCACGATACTCGGCAGTGGTCTCCCCCTTGTATCGCCACTCCTTAAGTCGTGGAGCGTCGGCACTTTAATCGGCATAGTGTGACACTTGCTTAAGGGATTCAGTTTACCTTCAGCTGAAAAATGTAATAGACTATAGTGTTATCAAAGTTCATATTACGTAGCCAATTATACTTATGATGAATAATTACTAATTATGCAATATTTATGTGAATATATTGAGATGTCTATCAAATGCTGAGGCCTAATAATTACACTATGTAGAGGTGTTCATAATTTAGTGTTGTATATTTACAGTATATTGCCAATTACATAATGTTGTGTGATTATATCTTCATTATATATATTTTAGTACTGAGGTTGTATTTTCGTTGTGGTCAGCATAGTAGAGTGTAGTGTATGTGTGTTTGTTTATACACTGTGTGGGTATGTGTGTGTGAGTGTATGTCTGTGTGTGTGTGTGTGAGAGAGAGAGCGAGAATGCCCGCGTGTATGTGTGAATTTGTATTTGTGTGTTTATGTGTGCTTTGTGTTGGTGGAGGTTGTGTAGGTGATGGTGGTGGTATCAGTGGTAGATGGTCATAAATTCACTGCCCTTTGTTCTATTTGTTGTGGCTTTGACGATCGGTTCTAACACTCTTCCTGCTGCCTATTTGTATTGTTTTTAGCGATTTTATGGTGTTACTAGTGTTGTATGGGAAGGGTGTTACTTGTTAGTCGGTGTTACGAGTCTTTCTGGTGGTATTGTGGTGTTGTTGAGGATGGTATATTATATGGTCTGGTGAAGGTATTGTTTGGTACGTGTATTGTTTAGTATTAGAGGTAGTTCCTGTGGATTTTATATTGTATTCTAACTTGTTCTGTACCGATAGTTCTTCTCTCTCTCTCTCTCTCTCTCTCTCTCTCTCTCTCTCTCTCTCTCTCTCTCTCTCTCTCTCTCTCTCTCTCTCTCTCTCTCTCTCTCTCTCTCTCTATCTCTCTCTCTCTCTCTCTCTCTCTCTCTCTCTCTCTCTCTCTCTCTCTCTCTCTCTCTCTCTCTCTCTCTCTCTCTCTCTCTCTCTCTCTCTCTCTCTCTCTTGCTCACAATATATATATAACAGTATACATAAATAAAATAACGCAAAAAAGGAAGACACTCACAAATAGAAAAAGGAAAATTCCCGAGGAACCAAATGCAGAACAGACGGGAAGACAAGAACAGAAAGGAGAAACTAAAGCAAAGATAATAATGATAGACAACAAGGGAAGTGGAGAAAGAACAAGAATCAGGCATTACATTCCAGACCCCCTGACCACCACCAGAAAGCCCAACGTCCAGAGGAAAGCAGAGAAGAAGAAGTTAGACGAAACAACAACAGTAAGGCCTAAACAGCAAGACATTATACAACAAACCAAGAAGACAAGATGGTTACCACCAAGGAGAACGATTCCCAGGACAAATGGAAGGAGTAACAAAATCAGAACCTAGAAGACAATCAAACAGGAAGCAGGAAGAAACAAATACACGAAATGCCCCGCATTCCGAAACTACCCCATATCATCAAGAAAGAGAACGAGAAAGAGAAGAACAAAGGCAAGATAAAAGAGGAGGAAAGAATAACACCAACAACAACAAAAGATGCCGGCGGAGTGATACCACGTGTGCAGAACCATTCCCGGCACTACATGACGAATACACATCACTACTTCCAGGATAATAATACTTCCACGCGCCCTATGGACATCAGACGAGATGCCCGGACATCTCAGCTCAGCCGTCACTATCCCGAAGAAAGCTGCACAGGGTAAGCAATTCTAGGGCTTTTACAAGACTGACATGTTAGTGGTGATAGCTCTAGAATTATTTTCCCATTCATGGATTGAAGGCATGCCTAATATCTCAATAGGTCTGAGGAGTTATTTTCCCTATTAACCCACTGAACCCCAGCGACGCATGGATTTGCGTCCGCAATATATGCAACGCTAAACCCCAGGGACGCATAAGGTGCGTCCTGGTTAATTACTCCGGTCCTATGGCACCTAGAGGGCTCAGATTTGTATGGGAACTGTGTAAGTATCCCACGCAACAATGTCGATGGTTGAAAACTCTCAAAGGCCAATTGCGTGCGCATGAGCACGCAAAAACCTGTTTTTGCCTGTTTTTGCCTACCCATTTCCCCATGTTAATTCCGACATTCGGGTGCACCGTAGGACCCCTTAATGACCTAGGGGATCGGTTTTTTGTGGGTTTTCCTTCATTTCTAACCCATTCCTGGTGTTTTCTGGAAAAAAACAAAAAAATTTACAACCCCTTGGTCCTGGGGTGTACATTTATTATTAAATAGCTGGGGTTCAGTGGGTTAAGGAATCTTTGTTATTTACGTATCATGATACAGTAATAACATCGAAGTCACTAATAGGCTGCACTTTTAATAATAGAAGTCAAAACTTGTGGACATGTCCCCACCTGACTTATATAATTAAATCCGCAACTTTACTACCGAAGGATACTTGGCATGCCAAGGTCACTCGAATAGTAACAGGGCTTTGCGAGACACCTTAATTTAACCGGCACTCTGCATACAAAAGTCCTTAGTACTTTTGCTATACTGACATGTTAGTATACAATTGTAATTAAAAGGTTTAAACACCGGCCCAAGTTTTTCTAACCTCTTACAAAGGTCAGCGGTAGTCAAGGAATATAATATTGGTTATGATCATATTATCTCCTTGCATTAACCCGATATCTTGTCACTGTGTCATGACATAGGCATTATTTTAAAGACCCCACACTAAGAGTACCTGAACGGAACTTCATCACCGGTTAATATAATGGTCAGGATAGTCGAATACCCCTAGCTTCCCTGCTAAAACTACACTCGCGTTTATCCGATGAGGCCCAGTATCATGATACTTAACCTCTCCGCGGCGCACAGTTTTTTTTTTACAGGGTCATACTGTGCGCATGTATGATGATTTTGGGACCCATTGCCAATTTCTATAAAGAATACATCAGCGTGTAGGGAATGTTTGCGTGCATCGGCCCTTATATATTTGACCCCCCCAAAAATGTCTGGGGGGGGGGTGGGGGAACGGTCCGTAGATGAAAAATGTGGAGCGAATGTCACCGCGCGGCTAGATTGTCATCGAGCGGCGAGATTTCCCGGCCGAATTTTCACGCGCCCAGGGGATAGAACCAGAGGGTGGAGGGGGTGGGTTACCGCGTATTATCACGTATATCTCCTTTTTTGATCCCTTTTAGGCTATGTAGAGTACGTATACGTGTGTAGGCCACCCATTAAATAATGTATATGCCTCATAGTGACCCAAAATTGCAATATATAAGGGAATTATCAAAGAATTTTTAGGCGGGAATGAGAGGGTGGAGGTTTGGCGGCAATTTATGAGATGAGAGTGTGGTTTGCGCTATAATATTACGTATATCTCGTACTTAGAGCACTGTCATGCTATAATACAGACTTGTACGTATGTAGACGTGCCATATATCAATATATATACCGCATATAGACCAATTCATGCGATATTTACGCACATTATCAATGAGTTTCTAGCAGACTGAAGCCTAAAATGGTAGGTGGGGGTGGGTGGGTGGGAGGGAGGCAGGGAGTGAGTCGTGGAGAGAGTGAAGGCAGGGAGATCTAGCAGGAAACATATGCAGCTGTGTGATAATTGTGGAGGCGCCCCAGGCGTATGGATGTCTTGGGATTTTGAACCTTATGTCTAGCAGGTGTCTGGGGTTCGTTGCCACCAAGAGGTCTACAATAACATGAGTCAGGAATGGAGAGAGAGAGAAAGTGAGACATGCGTATGTCGTACGTATAAATGGACTTCAGAATTGCATTTTTATGCAAGCAGACATTGCATTTTAGACACATGTGAAGTACCACAGAAATATGTAGGCCATTGACTGTAAATAAAGTACTATATTATAGACCAGGAACGAGGGTGGTCAGTAAACATCGGCTTAACCTTTTTTGATAGCGAGCTAAATATAGACTGGTGTCGCCTTACACTTGCGAAATGGTAGATTGCCACCAGAAAACTTATATTTATTTATTTCCAAGTAATATGCAATCTAAATGTATATTCGAGACCTACTGCATGTATTTGTAAGACAGTCATGACTATGTATAATCCAATATACGCGCGTAAGGGCGTAGGCGAGACATAAGAAAGATGGTTGAGCAATTTTCGACACCCACACAGTTATTATTCACTATTATTTACAATATTATACAATACAAATGTATTTGTGAAGAGTATTTTATGCATTATTGTATTTATACAAATTTTGTTCCCAGAGAGAGCTGCTGTGGCTGGAGGGTCACCCTGTGACCGCTTGACTGTGTGATAATGACTGGAGTCACACTGAGAGGGGCAATTTTTGACAGAATAAAGTTATATAATTACTAATTCTTGACAGAGACAAACTTTTATAAACCTTGGCATGAAATAATTGATAATCCCATCAATTTACAAACGTAAATTGGTGGGATAATTATTTGTTTTTGATATTGTTATTTCGATTGTAGACACGAAGTTTTGAGTGACATTTGGTATGAGCTCCTGTGGCATGGTTGGTAAGGTCGCGGACTGGAAAACTCAAAGTGTGGTAGGGTAGTGGGATCGAATCCAAACCTGGGGAAGGTTTTATACTGTTTAGATACATTTTGATAACAATTTTGTTTTACAAGATCATGCCATTGTATTCAAACAATATGAAATATTCATAGAATATATCATATTGTAAGAATACAATGACATGACCTTGTATTTTTTTTTTTTTTTTTTTTTTTTTTTATTATCTTAGTAGGTTTGACAGGATTTATTGAAACATATTTATTTTTGTACAATTCATTTGAGGTAAGAAAATATATACACATTATTTAGGCTATAACAAACATATATATTGATATACTAAAAAAAGAAGGCATGTTACATGTAAATCTTTGAAACTTATAAACTAAATAATGAAACATACAATTATATAATGTAAAAGCTATATCACAGGGACATCTTTGTAACTTATACATTATATAATATATATGTTACATTATAAGGTAGCGTGATCAATTAGGTCAGGTCAGGTAAGGTAGGCGCCAGTCCAGGGCAGGGCAGGGCAGGGGGCGAGTCCAGGGCAGGGTAGGGCAGGGGGTGAGTCCAGGGCAGGGCAGGGCAGGGCAGGGGGCGAGTCCAGGGCAGGGCAGGGCAGGGGGCGGCACTCAGTAGTTTTTGAATGTGTGGTAGTCCCTGAAGCAGTTACTCAAGCAGAGTGCAACTTTGCACTCCTCGCACATTGAGGTGACTCTTTTGGTGATGTTGGGTTTTCTGACACTGGAGCTGCAGACGTGGCACTGCACCTGCCTGTGACGAGTGCCAATCAGCTCGGTGTTGGTTGGGTAGTGTCTTTCGACACCCAGCTGGATGCGGTCAGGAACGTGATCCCCACGCCATGCCGTACGTCTGTGAGTGGTGGTGCCATACTTCTCCAGGAGTTGATATGCCACGTTATACACAAACTCCCGGAATTTTATCTTCTGGTTTGGGGACATCTCTCTCTTCACCAACCACAAGTTGTAGGCGTTGAGCATCGTGATGTCAACTAGGTGGAGGAAGAGCTTGTGATACCACTTCACAGTCTTCCTCAGAGACTCAACACCTGACAGTTGACAGTCAGACTTGTCCACCAGGCGCATGTTCTTAGTGTAGTCCACTACCATGTCGGGTGTGACGCTCCTGCATAGTAGCCACGTGCGGGCATGCGCGAGTGTCGGCTGCCCAGCCGTTTAGAAACCGGCTGGCGGCAGCCGGCCGGCCGGCTTTTCCTTAGTATATAGCCTACGACAATGTAACTAATATCTGGGATATTCTTATGTTGTTTCACAGCTTGAAGCTGCCCTTATTCTTAACCAACACATCTTAGTATATTTTATTCTCGATAGTTGATTGTTTCATTATAATATATAAGATGTAAGTCTAGTGAGAGTGGGAGGAGACGAGCGGGAGAGAGAGACCGGCTGGGGGACGTTGCTTTGCGCGGGCGCGGAATAGACTAGCTTGGGACGAGCCTGATGTTGCCATTTGATCGCAATGTTAGGCTTAGTTTCGACTCACGCAAGGGGTAGAGGATTTTGACCCGGCAACGGTGTTGAGTGTTGCCAAGCATGGGATGTATTTCGCATGCCTAGGGTGGGGTTCAGACAGATTCAAGACTCAGAGCTCACCTCACTGTCGTACCCTTCGGACCCCCTTGATATCTATCCCTCTCAACCCCACTTAGAAACTTTTTCTCTTACTTTGTATACCTTCTTTCCACTACTTCACCAATCTATTTAATTATCCCATCCCCTTGATAGACCTTATATCTATTATTGTATTAACAACGAGCTCTCAGATAATTAGATAGGATTTTGGGCCTTATGCAGAGATGTAATTGTTAATGAGACCTAGGAAGCTTTTTTGTTGTCTCATATTTGGTGGTTTCATGATTGCTAGTGTGTTCTTGTGGCAGGTGAGCAGGGGCTAGACTGGAGGGGAGGCTTTTTGCGATCCTTTAAGTAAAGTCTGCTGGTGCGAGTCTTGTGGATCTGCACGACTTTACTAGGATACCCGTGGGAGTCTGGGGGCATTTTCTTGTCTGTGTGCCTGTGTGTCTAGTGTTGTGTTGTGTGAGGGCCCTTGCCTAGTCCACTCAGCACTGCGCTAGCACGCCTTGCGTTTGTTTTAGGGTCGCCAGGAGAGAGTCAGATACTTGGGATCCGAGTCTCTCAAGAGAGCACCCTTTCAATTAGAGTAATTTGGCGCACAGACTTGGGAACGTCCCTAGGCTAGAGCAGGTGGCTCAGCCCGGGTATCCGAAGCCTATATCCTTCCGGCTAGACCTCTGCCACCTGGCAGATTAACAGCTAGCGGTTTATTATATCTGTATGCTTGTTATTGTGCCACAGTTTACCGTCTTTGTGAGCATTGTGTGTCAGGGTGTGGCTTAGAGACTCTGTCCGAGCAGGCTTGCCTGACTAAGAGTGAGAAGCACACCTGTATGTGGTTATGTTGCGAGTGGCTGCCTTTATTTAATTATACCTATGCCATTATACACTGTAGGTCCTATCACTAGTATTTATTCCTGCTTATTAGTTAAGAGTTCTCTAAATCCGTAACATACTTTCTTTGCTAAGCATCAGATCCTACAGTAGCCGCATGCAGTTTAGAAACCTGCATCTTGTCTGCCTGTACGATGTTTTGAGGACTGTTTGCTCTCACCTTCTTTCACGCAGGGGTGATTAGTTGTATTAATTAACGTAACGTTAAATGTACTTTCTTCTAGTTTGTTATTAAATTGTTTCTGCAATTTAATTCCGTTATCTATCTTTTCCTTGAAGCTTTAAGTCAACTTAATTGTGTGATCTTTTATATAGCCTGCTTGACTATCAGCAGACTATAGTGCGTGCACCCTGTAACCGAGTCATAGGATACCACGTTGTCCAGGCAGGACTCTTGACGGATTAGGGTGGTTTGTTGCCTGGGTTTATAGATAAGGGTTGGATCTAGCGTTTTCCGTTGTTGCTTGTTGCCGCATACCTAGTCCAATAGAAAGAGCCCAGTGTTATATATCCCAGGACGTAACAAATGGCGACCTTGCATAGGATTTACTGAACAGAGGAATATAGTGGTCATTTGTTTTGAGATTCCTTATGATTAGAGGAATACAGTGGACATAGTTTTTTTTTTGGAGCAACCAATATAACACATTAAAGACTTTAAATAACATTAGTATATACATACTTGCATAGGAGATAAGGCACATTCTATAACCGTGATAATTACTGCAGTGCACAAACATGTCTAATACATCAGAACTCAGTGGTGGGTCAGGTCACGATACGGGCTCGGAGGGAGAAAGACCTATGGAGTGGCTAGTCGATAGCGAGGAGGGTGCTAGAAGATTTTTAGAGGTGCCCCTTACCGCTGCCAGGGTGTTGAAGCTGAATAAGTATGGCTTAAAGTGTGTGGCAGGTCTGCAGGGTCACCAGGGTTTAAGTGGCATGAGGAAAGATCAGCTGAGGACTTTGATATTGGGTTTAGAAGGGAGAGACCGGGGTGAAGAGGCGACTGGGGGCCCCGGTTCCCAGCCCCCCCTCCACTCTACCCCCATATCAAACGTCAGGGTGCCTGAATTTAGTACATACCCCAAAGTTGATGGTCAATCTATCTATCTATCTATCTATATGCTCAGGCCCAATCCCCATTTTGGGGGTAGCCGACTCAAGACAGAGCAAGAACAGGGAAAACACAAAAACAACACAAAACAAAAAATAAACACAGATAAAAAACACAAACTCTCACACAACCAGATCACCCAGGAGAAGACCCAGAGACCAGGGTTACCAAGGTCGCTCCAGCACTCCCCCGGCCCCTGACCACCCGGAGAGGTTCCGATCTCGGCAGGCAGACATGCAGCGGAGCCAAAGCCACAAGCCCTCCCACCACACTTCCAGGCACACCCTTCATATTAATCATCTCCCCGGGCCAGGCGCCTGATGGACTATTATCTAGTCCAACTTGCACCCAACCCCTTACTCCAAATAACCATGTGTTCACTCAACTATTCACAAGCATTCTCCATTCACTCCTGTCCACCACCACTTCCCCTGCCTGATCTATAGTCATTCCTCTATCATCCAAAGCCTTTCTTACACAGTCTCTCCATCTCAATGGGGGTCTTCCTGCCCTTCTATCTCCCCTTGTACCTGACTCACATATTCGCTTTGTAAGCCTTTCATCTCCCATTCGTTCAACATGACCATACCAGCTCAGCACCCTTCTGTCTACTCTGGCTGACAAATATTCCTGCTGCCCCACTCTCCTACGTATCTCTTCATTCCTCAATCTGTCTCTACGAGTAACTCCACACATACTCCTCAAGCAGCTCATCTCCATCACATCCAGCCCTCTTTTCTCCTTTTTCTTCAGAGCCCATGTCTCAGCCCCATACATCACTGTTGGCACAACATTTCCTTGATACAGTGCACTTTTTACTTTCACTCCGTGATTTCTCGTCTTCCACATACTTCCCATTGCTCCGAAAACCTTCCTTCCTTCACACACTCTCTGTTTTACCTCCACTTCCATACCTCCACTCCTGCTTATTGTTCCTCCTAGATATTTAAGACACTCTACTTGTTCCAATATTTCCCCATCCAGCCTCACATCTAGATTCACCCTATGCTCTCCCCTATTACACACCATTACTTTACATTTTTTGACGTTCACCTTCAGTTTCCTCCTTCCACAAACCACACCAAACCATTGACCATTGATGGTCAATGGCAGCCTGGAATTCAATCACAGGGACCCTCCTCATTAAATGCACCTTCCCCTCCTCAAGGGTTGACTCCAGATTTGTTGTTTCGGCTTGAGATGGCCAAGGTTGAGGCTGCTAGAGCTCAGGCTGAGGCTGCAGAGAGAACAGCTATACGAGAGGCTGAACTGCAGGCAGAGTCTACTAGGTATCGGGCTGACAGGGAGCTGGAGAGATCTCGAGTGGAGGTAACAGGGCGTAATATTGGGGGAGGTAATAGACATCGGGACCAATCATTGTCGCACCTGCTTAAACTAGTTCCTGTGTTCGATGAATCATGTGTGACTGAGTTTTTTATGCGATTTGAGAAGAAGTGTCAGGAACACCAGTGGCCTCAGGAAAAGTTGGCAGCATTAGTTTCATCAAGACTCCTAGGAAAGGGGCTAAAAACGTATGATGCACTACCTTTAGAGTCCTGTGTAGTTTATGATGAGCTAAAGAAGGCTGTGCTACGGGCCTATGAGTTACAACCACAAACTTACCGCTTGAAGTTTCGGGGTGTTACTAAGGGCAAGGATAGTACCTTCCTAGAACACGCCCGGGACTTGTCTGATGCACTACGACATTGGCTGCGTTTTGAGAGGGCAGCTACTTTTGAGGAGTTGAGTGAGCTGGTTCTCTTGCAGCAGTTCTTTAAGTGCACAGGCGGGGACTTAACATTAAATATAAAGGAAAAAATCCTAGAACTCTCCAGGAGGCAGCAGAAATGGCTGACCTCCGACTGTCATTAATTCGAGGGTGTGAAGCAGCAGCTAGGAGTGAGTCGGGTGCAAAGGATCGTACCCCTCCCCCTCCCAAGAATTTTGATACACATAAATACACAAAACCATCTAGCACTGACAATAAAACTGAACATAAACCAAATACCGTCCCGTATAAGAAGTCTAATGGTACCTCCCACTCTCAAGGGAAACCAAAGAGTAAAGAGTGCTTTGCATGTCACAAGGAGGGTCACTTTGCAAATGCTTGTCCGAACAAGCCACCAAACAAGGTTGTGTCATTGGTCCGCAGCATAGGGGTGTTGCCTATATCTTCTGAGTTTGCCAAGGGTAGTTCATCAGAGGTTGGGACACAGCCTGTGTTCAAGAGTCCGGAAGGCTCGAACCCTGTCCGCGACGTCTTTGGGGGTCATAGAGGGCATGGTTTTGTGAGGTGGGCTGGCGAAAGGCGAGGAGTTAAGCTATTGCGTGATACTGGGGCTTCTCAGACCATGTTAAAGAACTTTACTGGTAGGCCGATTGTGACGCTCCTGCATAGTAGCCACGTGCGGGCAGGCGCGCGCGTCGGCTGCCCAGCCATTTAGAAACCGGCTGGCGGCAGCCGGCTGGCTGGCTTTTCCTTAGTATATATCCTACGACAATGTAACTAATGTCTGGGATATTCTTATGTTGTTTCACAGCTTGAAGCTGCCCTTATTCTTAACCAACACATCTTAGTATATTTAATTCTCGATAGTTGATTGTTTCATTATAATATATAAGATGTAAGTCTAGTGAGAGTGGGAGGAGACGAGAGAGAGAGAGAGCGAGCGAGCAGGGTGGGGAGGTAGTGTTGCTTTTCCTCCTCCCTCCCGGAGGAGTTGGTCGCCGCGTGGTCTTTTCTCTCGGTTTTGATTGGCTGGTGGTTCCTGGCGCCTTCTGCAAGCCTCCTGCCGGGTGACGTAGCGGCCTGTGATTGGCTGACCACCGTGCCTTTGTGTGGGATCCTGGAGGGGTCCAGAGGAGCTATTCTCCTCAGAGCTCACCTCACTGTTGTACTCTTCGGACCCCCTTGATATCTATCCCTCTCAACCCCACTTAGAAACTTTCTCTCTTACTTTGTATACCTTCTTTCCACTACTTCAGCAGTCTATTTAATTACCCCATCCCCTTGATAGACCTTATATCTATCATTGTATTAACGACGAGCTCTCAGATAACTAGATAGGATTTTGGGCCTTATGCAGAGATATAATTGTTAATGAGACCTAGGAAGATTTTTTGTTGTCTCATATTTGGTGGTTTCATGCTTGCTAGTGTGTTCTTGTGGCAGGTAAGCAGGGGCTAGACCGGAGGGGAGGCTTTTTGCGATCCTTTAAGTAAAGTCTGCTGGTGCGAGTCCTGTGGACCTGCACGACTTTACTAGGATACCCTTGGGAGTCTGGGGGCATTTTCTTGTCTGTGTGCCTGTGTGTCTAGTGTTGTGTTGTGTGAGGGCCCTTGCCTAGTCCATTCAGCACTGCGCTAGCACGTCTTGCGTTTGTTTTAGGGTCGCCAGGAGAGAGTCAGATACTTGGGATCTGAGTCTCAAGAGAGCACCCTTTCAATTAGAGTAACTCGGCGCACAGACTTGGGAACGTCCCTAGGCTAGAGCAGGTGGCTCAGCCCGGGTATCCGAAGCCTATATCCTTCCAGCTAGACCTCTGCCACCTGGCAGATTAACAGCTAGTGGTTTATTATATCTGTATGCTTGTTATTGTGCCACAGTTTACCGTTTTTGTGAGCATTGTGAGTCAGGGTGTGGCTTAGAGACTCTGTCCGAGCAGGCTTGCCTGACTAAGAGTGAGAAGCACACCTGTATGTGGTTATGTTGCGAGTTGCTGCCTTTATTTAATTATACCTACGCCATTATACACTGTATGGCCTATCACTAGTATTTATTCCTGCTTATGAGATAAGAGTTCTCTAAATCCGTAACTTACTTTCTTTGCTAAGCATCAGATCCTACAGTATCCGCATGCAGTTTAGAAACCTTCATCTTGCCTCCCTGTACGATGTTTTGAGGACTGTTTGCTTTCACCTTCTTTCATGCAGGGGTGATTAGTTGTATTAATTAACGTAACGTTAAATGTACTTTCTTCTAGTTTGTTATTAAATTGTTTCTGCAATTTAATTCCGTTATCTATCTATCTTTTCCTTGAAGCTTTAAGTCAACTTAATTGTGTGATCTTTTATATAGCCTGCTTGACTATCAGCAGTCTATAGTGCGTGCACCCTGTAACCGAGTCATAGGATACCTTGTTGTCCAGGCAGGACTCTTGACGGTTTAGGGTGGTTTGTTGCCTGGGTTTATAGATAAGGGTGGGATCTAGCGTTTTCCGTTGTTGCTTGTTGCCGCATACCTAGTCCAATAGAAAGAGCCCAGTGTTTATATATCCCAGGACGTAACACGATTAACGCTGCTCGGGTGGTGGTAGTTCAGGGGATCAATGCTACGAAGTCCTACCCGCTGGTGCGGATGGAGCTGGAGGTGGGTGGTGTGGCGAAGGAACTGGATGTCGGAATTGTAGAGAACTTGCCTGTTGGGGGCGTCGACCTCCTCCTCGGCAACGACTTTGCGGTGCCTGCTCCTAAGATTTCACCCTTGGTCGTTGCCGAGAAGGCGGCCGACGTTAGTAGGGAGGAACAGGAGTGGGTTGAGAAGTGTAGCGTACAAACCATGGCGTGTGTTGTGATGCGTTCTCAGGCATCCGGAGCCTTGCAGCCACCACCTCAGTCTATCAAACCGCGGAGGAAAGGTCACAAGAAAACGGGAAGTGTTGGTCAATTGGAGAGTTTTGAGCCGGCAGTGTTTCTTGGTGACTCATTATTGGCACCTATGTTAGAGTCTGGAGAGGCTCAGGGGCCTGTCACCGCTAGTGCAGGTGCAGGGCAGGAAGAGACTCTGCGACAGCATCGTTATGCGCAGCGTGAGGAAAGGATGGCTCAGCGGGACATTGGAGGTGGAAATAAATTATTTAAGATGAACTTGGATAATCTGTCACCTGCTGATATATGTTCCTTGCAGCTGGAAGATCCTGAAGTGAGGGCGTGTGGTAATGGTGCTATCGAACTGGAGAGCGATGGGGATGCGCAGCCTGGTGATTTTTTCTTGTCCGAGGGGATCTTGTATCGGAGACATCAGGATCCCAAGAAAAAGTGGGATGGCGGGTCAGGATTAGTGGACCAGTTAGTAGTACCGAGGGTGTGCCGTGAGAGCTTATTGAGATTAGCTCATGATGTGCCTTTGGCAGGGCACCTGGGGGCACGTAAGACGGAGGCAGCTCTCAGCAAGCTTTTCTGGTGGACTGGGTTGAAGGCGAGTGTCGTGTCATGGGTGTCACAGTGTCACACTTGTCAAGTTGTTGGGAAACCCAATCAGGTCATCCCGAGAGCCCCGTTACAACCCATCCCTGTCATTGGGCCGCCCTTCAGCAAGGTAGTTATCGATATGGTTGGCCCATTGCCCCCCACTAGTGCCGGCAATAAATGTTTACTAACTGTAATGGATGTAGCAACACGGTATCCAGATGCTTACCCCATGCGCAACGGGATGGCTAAGACTGTTGTCAAAAACCTACTTGTCTATTTCTCTCGTTATGGCTACCCTCAGGAGATCCAGTCTGATCAGGGATCCAATATTACTTCTGCTCTGTTTAAGCAGACTATGCAGCAACATGGGATAGTGTCTGTGGTGTCATCTGCCTATCATCCCGAGAGTCAGGGAGTTTTGGAAAGGTGGCACTCGACTCTCAAGAGTATGTTGCGGTGTTATTGCATGGAGAATGGGAAGGACTGGGATCTAGGTCTCCCATACGTTTTATTTGCTGCGAGAGAAGTGCCTGGGGAGAGCTTGGGATTTAGCCCGAACGAGTTGGTTTTTGGACACAGGGTCAGGGGGCCCCTCCACATAGTCAAGGAGATCTGGGAGGGAGTCACAAAGCCATGCTCGCTTCTAAAGTATGTAGTTGAAAGCCGTGAGAGAATGCTAAAGAGCTTGGAGGTAGCAGGTCGGAACCTTAAGAGTTCACAAGCTCAGATGAAGGACAGATACGACCAGAAGGTGAAGCTGAGGGAGTTTGAAGTAGATCAGGAAGTACTGATACTACTGCCTCTGGTGGGACACCCATTGTCTGCCAAGTATTCTGGTCCGTATCGGGTTGTAAGGAAGGTTTCTGATCTCGACTATTTAGTAGCTACTCCTGATCGTAAGAAAAAGAACCAACTTTGCCAAGTAAATCTGATGAAAGAGTATGTGAGGCGCCCCTCCGAGCCTCTCACTGTCCCGGTGTTGATGTGCAGCGATCGTGGTGGAGAAGGAGGAAGGGATAGTCAAGCTGCGGGGGAGGATAATAGGGACTGTCATGTTTCCGCGGATCAGTGGGCGGGGAATTCTAGACATGTGGCTCACGAGTTGATATTGCACCTGCCTGAGCAATAGCGTTTAGCTGTGCAGCACTTGTTTGATTCAAACCCAGCTGTTTTCGCGGAGCATCCTGGCTTCACTACTCAAGCGGTGCACGATGTCGATGTTGGGGACCACCCGCCCTTTAAATCAGTGCCATACCGTGTTCCCCCTATTAAATTACCAGCACTTAGGGAAGAGCTGGATTATATGCTGAAATGTGGGCTGATTTCTGAGGGTGCAGTAAGGTGGACTTCCCCCGTCACACTGCAGCCCAAACCAGATGGCAAGGTGCGGTTTTGTATAGATTTCCGCAGGTTGAAAGGTTTAACCCCCACAAATGCCTACCCTCTCCCTCGTGTGGACGACAGTGTGGATAAGATAGGAAAAGCCAAGTTCCTCACAAAGATAGACCTTGTTAAAGGTTATTGGCAAGTGCCCTTGTCTGAGCGAGCGCGAGAGGTGTGTGGGTTTGTGGTGGACGGTGCCACAAATCGTTGCCATGTTATGCCATACGGGCTGAAAAATGCCCCTGCAACTTTTCAGAAATTAATGAACGACATTGTAGCCGACATTCCCAACTGTACGGTGTACCTAGATGATGTCATAATATACGACGATGATTTTAACAGTCACTGTGCTCACATCGGACACCTTTTTAACACCTTACGAGCGGCCTATGCGGTTTATTTATGTGTACCGCACAGCGGGGTGTTTTTAGCCAAAATAGGGCTGTTTACGTGATCATTTTCATGCCTCCAGACCAAGAACGTAAAACAAGTACCTATCCCTGAAAGGGCATACAGAGCTAAGAACAAATCATGCGATCCTTGTATGGATAGTTTTTCTTGCAATAACCGTGCAACGCGAGTGCAAAAAGCAGGTAATTCGGTACTTTCGGTACATAATTGAGTATGTAGCGAGTGAGAGAGGGAGGAGGGAGCTGAGATTTGTGTCAGTAGGTTCGCCGCGGTGGTCTGGAGCAGTCATACGCTCGCTAGTCTCCTGCCACCACTTGTCTCTCTCTCTCAGCCACATTACGTGCTGAAATTGCCACTCGAGTTATGTCGAGCGCCGCCACATAGTCCAGCTTTATTTAACTCGACTTATGTTGCTCGCCGCTAATTATGGGTTAATAAACTGAATGAAGCAGGCTTGGTGGTAAACCTGGGTAAGTGCGATTTTGTCAAAGCCACAGTTTTGTACCTGGGGTTCGAGGTGGGGATGGGTCAGGTGTGCCCTCCACAGACAAAGATCAAAGCCATCGATCAGTTTCCCCAGCCTACGACTAAGAAACAAATCATGCGGTTTCTAGGTATGATAGGCTATTATCGTCGCTTCATCAAAGGCTATTCGACTGTACTTGCACCTTTAACTGACTTGTTATCTAAGGACAAGAAGTTCCGGTGGTCTCCTGAGTGTGCAGAGGCGTTTTCCTTGGTGAAAAACCTGTTATGTACCCACCCCATACTCAGGGCCCCGGACTTCAGCAGACCTTTTCAGCTGGCGACTGATGCCAGTGGCGTAGAGGCTGGGGCTGTCTTGTTACAGACAGATGATGAAGGTATCGAACATCCAGTTAGTTTTTACAGTAAAAAATTCAATAGTGCACAAAGGAATTACTCTGTAATTGAAAAAGAACTCCTGGTGATAGTGCTGGCGCTCAGGCACTTTGATGTATATGTTCCGGCTTTCGGACCAGTCGTAGTGGTTTATACTGATCATCACCCTCTGAAATTCTTGAATCAGTTTCATAACCGGAATATGAGGCTGACCAGGTGGTCACTCATGCTTCAGGAGTATAATTTGGACATACGCCATATTGCCGGTTCTGATAACGTGATAGCGGATTGTCTATCAAGGGTGGATGATGTTGGTTAGACTGCTACAGGATTGAGGGTTGAGTGTGGAGGAAAATAGGCTGTCACTGTAGTTCAGCCGAAAAAAAAATTAAAAAAGCAAAAAAACCTTATAAAAACTCTTTATTTTTATAACGTATAGAATTTTGTATAAGATGTTGTAGCAGTATCTAAGTTGAATGTTTTCGCTTATTGTCGCTAAGTTAGTTGAACTTGCTCGTGGAGTGCAACAGTCTTTATTTTTTTTATATAGTGCCTTGTGTCGCAACAGTGTGTGGTACTATGAGAAGCTTTCTGTTAGATATGAAGAACTTAGTCAAGTGTCTTATATCTTGGGGGAGGTGTGACGCTCCTGCATAGTAGCCACGTGCGGGCATGCGCGAGTGTCGGCTGCCCAGCCGTTTAGAAACCGGCTGGCGGCAGCCGGCCGGCCGGCTTTTCCTTAGTATATAGCCTACGACAATGTAACTAATGTCTGGGATATTCTTATGTTGTTTCACAGCTTGAAGCTGCCCTTATTCTTAACCAACACATCTTAGTATATTTTATTCTCGATAGTTGATTGTTTCATTATAATATATAAGATGTATGTCTAGTGAGAGTGGGAGGAGACGAGCGGGAGAGAGAGACCGGCTGGGGGACGTTGCTTTGCGCGGGCGCGGAATAGACTAGCTTGGGACGAGCCTGATGTTGCCATTTGATCGCAACGTTAGGCTTAGTTTCGACTCGCGCAAGGGGTAGAGGATTTTGACCCGGCAACGGTGTTGAGTGTTGCCAAGCATGGGATGTATTTCGCATGCCTAGGTGGGGTCCAGACAGATTCAAGACTCAGAGCTCACCTCACTGTCGTACCCTTCGGACCCCCTTGATATCTATCCCTCTCAACCCCACTTAGAAACTTTCTCTCATACTTTGTATACCTTCTTTCCACTACTTCACCAATCTATTTAATTATCCCATCCCCTTGATAGACCTTATATCTATTATTGTATTAACGACGAGCTCTCAGATAATTAGATAGGATTTTGGGCCTTATGCAGAGATGTAATTGTTAATGAGACCTAGGAAGCTTTTTTGTTGTCTCTTATTTGGTGGTTTCATGATTGCTAGTGTGTTCTTGTGGCAGGTGAGCAGGGGCTAGACCGGAGGGGAGGCTTTTTGCGATCCTTTAACCCGGGAGCTGCGGGGAGACTCTTAAGAGTTCCCCCGGCGCACTGCGGGGAGACTCTTAAGAGTCAGAGAAAACAAAAATCAACTTTTGACATCGAAAAAAAAAAAAAAAATTTTTTTTTTTTTTTTTATTTTATTTTTTTTTTTTGGCCCCTGGGCCATGCAAAATCTCAGTCCTCTACCTCCCCTCCTTCCCCACTTTCCTCCTCTCCTTCAGTTATCACCTATTTTCCCTGTTATTCCCTTATTCTGAGGTATATTTTCGTGCTAACATTAGAAATCCGATTGGAGGGTGTGGTCATCACTGATAGCAAGCGAGTGCAAGAGAGAGAGAGAGAGTATCGATCGATTGTGTCTCAGTGGCCTTGGGGGAAATTGGCGGGAAAGCAGATTGCCTCACCCATACATTATACAACTCGCGGGCTATATCTCCGATTTTGACCATCCAAACGCTGTTTTCACTCGTTTTATTGTTGTTTCAGGTTAATACCTTTATAATCAACCCATAATAGGCGCATATGGATAAGTATTAATGCTATTAATGGCACAATGAATATTTTAGTGACGGAAACACCTCAAATACGTCAGCACAGGGGGACGTTTCCAATTACCCCCATGCGCACTTCAGAGGTTAAGTAAAGTCTGCTGGTGCGAGTCCTGTGGACCTGCACGACTTTACTAGGATACCCGTGGGAGTCTGGGGGCATTTTCTAGTCTGTGTGCCTGTGTGTCTAGTGTAGTGTTGTGTGAGGGCCCTTGCCTAGTCCACTCAGCACTGCGCTAGCACGCCTTGCGTTTGTTTTAGGGTCGCCAGGAGAGAGTCAGATACTTGGGATCTGAGCCTCTCAAGAGAGCACCCTTTCAATTAGAATAATTTGGCGCACAGACTTGGGAACGTCCCTAGGCTAGAGCAGGTGGCTCAGCCCGGGTATCCGAAGCCTATATCCTTCCGGCTAGACCTCTGCCACCTGGCAGATTAACAGCTAGCGGTTTATTATATCTATAAGCTTGTTATTGTGCCACAGTTTACAGTCTTTGTGAGCATTGTGTGTCAGGGTGTGGCTTAGAGACTCTGTCCGAGCAGGCTTGCCTGACTAAGAGTGAGAAGCACACCTGTATGTGGTTATGTTGCGAGTGGCTGCCTTTATTTAATTATACCTATGCCATTATACACTGTAGGTCCTATCACTAGTATTTATTCCTGCTTATTAGTTAAGAGTTCTCTAAATCCGTAACGTACTTTCTTTGCTAAGCATCAGATCCTACAGTAGCCGCATGCAGTTTAGAAACCTGCATCTTGTCTACCTGTACGATGTTTTGAGGACTGTTTGCTCTCACCTTCTTTCACGCAGGGGTGATTAGTTGTATTAATTAACGTAACATTAAATGTACTTTCTTCTAGTTTGTTATTAAATTGTTTCTGCAATTTAATTCTGTTATCTATCTTTTCCTTGAAGCTTTAAGTCAACTTAAGTGTGTGATATTTTATATAGCCTGCTTGACTATCAGCAGTCTATAGTGCGTGCACCCTGTAACCGAGTCATAGGATACCTCGTTGTCCAGGCAGGACTCTTGACGGTTTAGGGTGGTTTGTTGCCTGGGTTTATAGATAAGGGTTGGATCTAGCGTTTTCCGTTGTTGCTTGTTGCCGCATACCTAGTCCAATAGAAAGAGCCCAGTGTTTATTTATCCTAGGACGTAACACGGGCTTATAGATGGTCTTCCTTGTTCTGTAGTGGATTTTACCAGAGTCCATCTGGGCACCTGTGTGGACTGTGAAAAGCAGGTGGACGTCTCTTTTGTCCTTCCACTTCAGGGCTACCACTTTCCAGGACTTTTCAAGCTGCTTGTACTTCTGCCCCTTTCGTCGCCTTCTTCGGACATGCCTCTCGCGGTGTTCCTGGGCCAGTTCGTCTTCAGAAGGTGTGTCACTGGAGGAGGCATCTGTAAGAGGAATGACATTACCTGTGAACTTAGGCATAAACTTTCTTGTCTTTCTGACAGTCCCACATGACACCGTTTGGTTGTCATGAAGAAACTGGCAGAGAGCAGGAGAAGTATACCAGTTGTCAGTGTAGATGATGTGGCCTTTGCCCAGGTAAGGTGCCAACATTTTCCTGACGATGGCACCTGACATGCCCATGGGGTCACCGGCAGCGGCTTTCGGTACGTCAATGTCAGTGCCTGTATACACGATCATGTCAAGCACTATTCCAGTTTCACAGTCACAAAAAACGAAGAGCTTGATTCCGAACCTATGCCTTTTCAAGGGGATATACTGCTTGAAAACAAGACGTCCTTTGAAGAGCACGAGCGACTCATCAATCACCAAATTGAGGAAGGGTTAAAAGTATTTCCTATACCTCTCCAACAACATGGTGAACACATCCCGAACTTTCCATATCCTGTCAATCCTGTTAGGATTTTCGTTGTCTGCAAAGTGCATAAATCTTAGCAACAACAAAAATCTGTCACGAGTCATGAACTTATTGAAAGTTGGGGTGGCGATGAGAGGGTCGTGCTTCGAGTAGTGTTGCAACACATGCTTCTTGCAAAGAGGCATGAGGAACAATAAAGGCAAAAAACGTCATGAATTCTTCCACAGTCGTATCCACCCAGTCTCGTATTCTCGCTTTTGGAGAAATTACGTCCAATCTGCCAAACACCCACCTGTAGTAGGCGTTTGTTTGGGCAACGATGTAAGTCATTACCTCAAAATCGAAAAAAGCGAGGAAGAAGTCGCTTTCGTTTGCGTGTTCGTCACAGGGCCAGTCATCAGTTGTACCTGACGTCCCAGGATTGAACTGGGGCACGTCAGGCACAAAATTGACCCCGTCAGACCACTCAAACGAAGGCATGCCAGGGATCAGAATGTTGTCTCCGTCTGCTTCTGCGTCTGAAATATCGCTGTCATGTTCGCGATACAACACAGCATCATCATCACCCTCCTCTTCACTAGACAGACGCCCTTCTTCATTCTCGTCACCGACGTCGGACTCACTTCCACTGTCCACTCCCAAATCCCCCCACCCTTGGTCCTGTGCTAGGGCGTCGTCGTCGAAACCAGGGCTGCCAATGCCCTGCGAATCACCATCAAACAGCAGGGCGGCATACTTGGATGGTGTCAGAGTTTTTCTGGTCACTCTAGCACGTACGGGCGTCTTATGGACAGGGACAGAAGGGCCGGGAGGGGCGGCGGCAGAGGCGGCGGCAGAGGCGGCGTCGGCAGGGGCGGCAGTGGGCCTGGAGGCAGGCAAGATGATGGTGGTGCCTGTCGCCCCTTTCCCTTTCTCTTTCCCTGTTCATTGGGCAGGGGCGGCATGGGTGGCAGGGGCAGCAGGGGCAGCAGGGCCGGCAGGGACAGCAGGGCCGGCAGGGACAGCAGGGCGGGCAGGGCCAGCAGTCGCTTTCCCTCTCCCTTTCCCCTTCCCCTTCCCCTTCCCTTTTCCTTGGGCAGGGGCAGCAGGGGCAGCAGGGGCGGCAGGGGCAGCCAGCCAGGGGCAGTTGGTGGTGGTGGTGGTGGCAGGGTCAATGTGGCAGGCGTACGGGTTCTCTTCCCTACGCCCGTGCCTTTGATTTTGCCTGCCCCCGCAGGTTCTGCAGCCCTAGGGCGGCCTCCTGCGTCGCTGGTACTGGTGGCAGGGGTGGCAGTGGTGGCAGTGGTGGTGGTAGTGGTTGTTGCAGTGGCCTGGGTCGTGGTGGCAGTGTCCCGAAAGACCAATGACCTCTGTGCCATTGCCCTGCTTGCACGTGTTTTTCGTGCTTTGGGTGCTGGTGCTTCGTCCTCCGACTGTAGGGCGTGTCGTACTGGTAGCTAGGGTCTTTAGCAGCCACTCTCTGCCTTCCATGGCGGCTGACACCGCCAGAAGGAGGGCTGGTTGTGTCATCAGGGAGCGAGCGTGAGGGACGTGTGGGCTCCATGACTAGTGCTTGGTTACTGGCCCGGTGGTTCTTGCACGAGTGCGGGGCGAGCGTGTGGCGGGGTGGTATCGAGAGTTGACATGTAGTACTATACCCACACCAACCACACCACAGTGAGAGCACACAGGTTGGTTGAGTGAGCTCCTCAAAAGAGGGGATTTTCGGAGGGGTATCGTGGGGCTAAGTGACCCATATACGTATCAGAAGATCGGCGATGATACGGTGTTTCGGGACATAGTAAACAGAACGTGGTTTCTTGTTTAAACATTGCCCACAAAGCATATTTAGTTTAATCTTGAGAGTGTTATTACCAGTATCAGTGAGGGGACAAGGAGCCGTCAGGCACTAGCCCAGCCCTGCCCAGGCACCATAAACCTCCAGCAGTAACCACAAGGTGAGTGAAGTAACCGTTTATAGGGCAGGCAGTTTCACCCTTATGGTTCCCCACCATAGGCCTTATCTTCCATCTACCCCAAGGACCTGACCCTCAGTCTTTCAACTTCTCAAACAATTCTAACCATTATGAAGTACTTGCTATAAGGTCGATTTTTATTTCCCTATCTCTAACCATTTAGGAAATACTTGCTACAAGGTCCATTTTCATTTCTCTCTCTCTCTCTCTCTCTCTCTCTCTCTCCTTTTTATCCTTAACATCTTTCCATCCACTTTTAATCACCGCACTTAACCGTCTCATTGTTATTATTTTTTGGTTTTCTATAACTTCAGATCGCTCTTTATCAATTTAGTTATTTGTTTTTCCCTAACATCTTTCAATACTCAACCAGGCCAGCCCCCTCTCCAGCTCGCTTTCTTTCACCCTCGCCCCCGCCCCTGCTCTCTCTCCCTCTCTCTCTCTCTCTTAACATTTTGTACAATTTAAGCATTTTTCCCTAACTGCTGTCCTAGATTCGGTTACCCACTCAGATCCTGGCTCTCGCTCACTCTCTGGCTCTCTCCCTATGTTGATGTTGACAGCATTATTAATATCCTAAGCATTTATTAATACTCAACATCAGGGTGGCATCGCCAGTGTAAGTAATCATAGGATATAATTGGCGTGCTTCCCTTCAATCAGTTAGATCTTCTAGTTGTACCGGTGCCCAATGCCGAGGATTTATACATTTAACCACTTAGCTTTAGGAGAAGCAGGCCAATTGCCCATCAGAAAGGTTGACTATGATATGTGTTTTTTTTTTTTTTTTACATATCCCATCAGAAAGGTTGACTATGATATGTGAATTTTTATGCATCCAGCCAATTATACATTAATAACAACAGCAATAATCTAGATATGTGCCAGGAGAGATTTCCCGGGGTTTCTGAAACAAGGGAGACATGGCAGAGATGGAAGCACCATGGGAAGATCAGGAGGTCGGCTTGGTAGAGGCAGAGGAATGGATAATCTTGGAAGACTATGGCCTAGCAGATACTAAGTGTTTTAAGTGCGGAAAAAACAATGCAAGAAAGAATTCGCGAAAATGTTCCGGCTGTCTTAGATCTATTCATTTATCTTGTGCTAAGCTGACAAAGAAAACATCAAGAGAACAACCAAACTGGAAATGTCTTGCATGCCCAGGGCCCACTGCAGAGCCAACCGGGGCAACACCGGCAACACCGGTCGCCGACTTGACCCAACTTGTGACCAAATGGAAAGCGCGGATCCAGGTCCTTGCCCAGGTACCTAAAGGAGCCAGAATCCAAGTGGCGGAGGCCCTTACAACCATCATAAAGCAGGCCCTACAGCTCAAGACACCCCTCGCATGGGCACGGCTCCTGGGTTTCTCTTATGGGGCCCTCCGAAAACCACCCAGAACCAACATACAAGACCATCTTCAGGTTTCACTAGCCACCAGAGTGAAACGTCAAGTAGCACAGTATATGGATGGAAACAAACTGGTGGAACCCCCCGAACAGCAACCAAACAGGGCCCAGAAGCAACAGGACAAGGAAGAGGAAGAGGCTGAACAGCTACGTAAGAGGGTCGCGGCGAAGCTGGCGGATAGTGACATCAAAGGGGCCGTCAGACTGTTGTCCTCTTCAGAAGGTTTTGCTGGTCAAGGCACCGAAGTTGTTGAAGCCCTACAAGAAAAGCACCCACCTACACCTAGGGACCTAAGCCTCCCCCCTGCCCCAAATGACCAGATGCGCCAATCTTTAGTTGTCACGAAGGAGCAGGTGGTTGCCGCAGTGACTTCATTCCCAGCACGCTCAGCCGCGGGCCCATATGGTATCCGACCCGCCCACCTCAAAGGCCTCTTGGGTCAGGGATCAGGAGCTGCTGGGGAGGCACTCTTGGAAACCCTCACCAAATTCATCAACATGGTTTTAAGATGGGAAGTACCCGACTGTGCCACACCCATATTTTGGGGGGCATCACTCTGTGCACTGGCAAAAAAAGATGGCGGTGTGCGCCCAATAGCAGTAGGGAACACCTTCCGCCGCATTGCCACAAAGGTGGGTTTGAAACCACTCTCGAATGGCCTAGGTCAACACTTAAGACCAGTTCAACTAGGTTTCGGAACTCCAGGGGGGTGTGAAGCTGCTGTACACGCAACACGCACCTACCTCAGCCAAGCCCAAGAAAAACGAGTGCTTCTAAAGATTGACATGCAGAACGCATTCAACAGCATTCGCAGGGATGTCTTCCTCCGTGCAGCTCAAGAACACATCCCCACTCTGTACCCCCTACTTTGGCAGGCTTATTCCAAACCTTCAATCCTGATTTTTGGCGAGACGGTAATCCCATCAGCGACCGGGTTACAGCAGGGAGATCCAGGTGGTCCTTCTCTTTTCTCAATAGGGGTGGATGCAGCAACTAACAAAGTAAGGTCAGAACTGAATGTATGGTACCTGGACGATGCAACCTTGGGTGGGTCAGTAGAGAACGTTCTAACCGACCTAAATAACATCGTAACTGACCTCGGCCAGGCTGGGCTAGTGATAAATGACACCAAATGTCAACTTGTCCTCCTCAACCACACACGTGAACAAGGAGAAGAGACTCAGGCCCTGTTTCGAGGCATATTGCCATATGTAAAGATCCTTCAGGAGCACCAGCAAACCCTATTAGGTTCCCCACTAACTCTGGCAGCAATCCCACCAGCACTTCAAGTTAAAAAGGAGGAGCTTCAACGTCTCGTGAGTCGCCTGATACACATCGATGCCCACTCAGCTCTGGCCCTTCTCAAGAACTGTTTCTCCATCCCAAAACTCCAATACCTCCTGCGCACATCGATGACTTACACGAACAATGGTGGCCTCCAAGAATTAGACAGCATAATCCGAGAAGCAGTGAGCAGCATCACCAACGTGGAATTTAAAGAACGGACCTGGACACAAGCCACCCTTCCTGTCCGCCTCGGGGGCTTGGGCATATGGAGAGCCTCGGATATTGCCTCCCCAGCCTTTATCTCTTCCCTCATCGCGACCAACGACCTTGTAGTGTCCATCCTTTCTTCTCAACCCGGAATTACACTTAATTGGGACGTAACAGCAGCGATTAACACCTGGAAGGAAAGTACAGGAGTAGAGGAGGAGCCTCAGGATACCTCCAGGAGCAAGCAGAAAGCGTGGGATACCATCTCGGCGAAGAAAACTCAAGAAAATCTCCTAACCAATGCAGACCAGGTTGCAAAAGCACGCCTCCAGGCAGCCGCCCGTTCGGAGAGTGGCTTGTGGTTACACGCCATCCCCATCCCACCTCTTGGAACTCACTTGGATGCTGAAGCGCTCCGGGTTGCCATCGCGCTCAGAGTGGGTGCGGCAGTTTGTCACCCACACAATTGCAAGTGTGGTAGGGGGATGGATGCTCAAGGTCACCATGCCTTGTCATGCAATTACAACGCAGGCCGCCTGCCAAGACACTCTGCACTAAATGATGTCATAAAACGGGCCCTGCAGAGTGCTAACCGTGCATCAATCCTCGAACCACATGGACTTCACAGAGATGACGGCAAACGGCCAGATGGGATGACCACTTTCCCTTACAAGAATGGCCGGTGCCTCGTGTGGGATGCCACATGTGTTGACACTTTCTCCACAACCAACATCGCCAGAAACGCCGACGAAGCAGGTGAAGCCGCCCGGATAGCAGAAAATAAATAGCGAGAAAAATATCAAGCCATCGCCAGAAATCATCAGTTCGAGCCCCTGGCATTCGAAACTTCAGGAGTCTTCGGCCCTACCACCCTTAAGATGGTGAATGAAATAGGCCGTAAAATCAGAGAAGTTTCAGGAGAACCCCGGGAAACCCTCTAGCTCAAGCAAAGACTAGGGATGGCTATCCTCCGGGGAAATGCCACCATCGTCATGAGCTCAGTTCGACTGGACTGGGTCATGCCACTGTGTGAGGCCCGGGCAGGAGTGGTGTATCCGTAGTCTTTCCACAGTAGGGTAAAACAAAACATAAACTTTATTTGTATGTAACATGCGTGATGCACATAAATAAAAGGGGGATGTTTCGGATGGTTGAAAGCCACAGTTGCTCACGCGTTTGGGGCTAGCAACACGTATTATGAAAAACATGTATCCTCCTTCATTCACTGTCCCCCCCTTCACTCACTCAACCCCACAATTTGCCGGAGGATAACAGGTTTTTCACAATACGTAGACGGAGCTCTTTAAACAAATTTTTTTTTTTTAGCCGCCTGCCTATAAACGCGGGGTTTTGGTACGCGTTCAAAAGCCTCGCTCTTAAGAGTCTTCCCGCAGTCCGCCGGGGGAACTTTTAAGAGTCTTCCTGCAGTTCCCGGGTTAAGGAGCCTCATTTAACCCTTATTTAGCGGGTGGTAAGGTATTTTACACTGTACCGCTCAGCGGGCATAATCCCGAAATATTCGCTCAATTTCACTCGCCCTAGCGCCGTTACTATGGCTCCAATGCGAACGAAACGATCATTTTTGGAAAGAGCAACTCTTCGTCTCCCCATATAAGTCTATGAATGGATGTTATGAATGAGTGTGGAGGGTGGGAAGAGGTGAGGAAGAGGAGGTACTTTTTGGTCTATTTCCCAGGCGCGTTCGGTTGCGTTCGCTTTGGCCTGACTTCGGCCTCTAGGGCGTCTACTATTCCTTCGGTAATCGGTCTTATTTTTCTCTTATTTCTCCTTATTTCTGTATTCTCTCTCTCTCTCTCTCTCCTGTCTGTCTGTCTGTTTCTCTCTCCTCTCTCTCTCTCTGGCTTGCTCGCTTTCCCTCTCTCGCGCGCTCTGTCTCTCTCTCTCTTCCTCATCCGTATATGTAATTCTCATTATTATTTTCTCTAATCTCTCTCACTCCTCCTGTCTGTCTGTCTCTCTGGCTCGCTCGCTTTCCCTCTCTTGTGCCCCCTTTCTCTAACTAATCCCTCTAGTTTATGTATTCTCTATTTAATCCTCTATTGAACGCCTGCAAATAATACGCTATAAAATGCTTGCAATCAAACTCTCAAGCAATTTCAAGGTCACATGCAATTATAAATGTAGGCTATAGGTAACCGACCCAGAGAGGAAGAGACAAGAGAGAGAGAGAGTGTCGTGATAATATAACAATGTTACATATGTATCATATATATATGAAAAAAATAATATATACGGTAGGCCTACATCTGTTCCCCACAATCATATAATGCCAAGCATACATATTCAATCTTTCATTGTTGTATTACCGTAAGAAATTTACTGAACGCCTGCAAATAATACGCTATAAAATGCTTGCAATCTCTCTATTTTCTCTAATCTCTCTCACTCTTCCTGTCTCTCTCTCTCTCTCTCTCTGGCTCGCTCGCTTTCCCTCTTCCTCATCCGTATTATGTATTTCTCATTATTATTTTCTCTAACTAATCCCTCTATTTCATTTATTTGCTTGTAATATTTCTGTATTATTATATCTTTTTCACTCTTTCTTCAGTTAAGTTTCTTCATTCTCTCTCTCTCTCTGTTTCGCTTGCTTTGCAGGAATTTTGTTTTTGTTTTATATATAATATATAATAATTTACTTATCATTACTTACTATATCGTATAAACAATAGTAGGTAGCCAACTTACCATAATACCGATACACCAAACCGATCCGCATGCGGTTTTGTTTATCACCTGTTTACTAAAGTGCCACCATTATCGATTTTCTTGGAGCCGACTAGAGCGGGAGGGTTACCAATTGAAATTAAATCCGCTAGCATATATTGTTAGATGTAAGACATGATAAATACCACTAGAAATATGAATTGGCAAAATCCATATAATATCACTTCGAAATTGTTCTGAAATTTCAAAACAAAACCGCTAGTGTAAGTCATTGCTGCTAGATCGAAGTAAAGGTCACTAGATCAAGCGGAAGTCGCTATACGTATTGGCAGTACTGCACACTCATTCATTTCATTCATTCATTTTCTATTGAGCTCGTCCTGGAATCTTTACGACTCTGAATCTTACGATTGCCGACGGCGATACGTTGTTGACATTGTTGTTGATGTTCCAGTGGAGGGATGAACAAAATATTGTCCTTGTCCAATAATAGCTATTTCATAGTCCCACAGGACTTATTTTGATATATTTATCAAATTTATTGAACGCCTGAAAATAATACGCTATAAAATGCTTGCAATCAAACTTTCAAGCAATTACAAGGTCACATGCAATTATAAAAAGGTATATTGTAGACCACAATCTTCGCCAAGCTTCGTTGTTGCTTGTATTATCGTGAGAAATGTACCATACACCCTGGTTATCGTGAGAAATTTACCGAACGCCTGCAAATAATACGCTATAAAATGCTTGCAATCAAACTCTCAAGCAATTTCAATGTCACATGCAGTATAGGTAGACCCAGAGAGGAAGACAGACAGAGAGAGAGGGGAGGTCAAAAACATCTGCTAGGTGTGATTTCCCCTGGGAGGGAAGAGATTAGTTAGGGGCGTGCCCTGGCCTACATCAGACAAAGAGAGTACAAAGGAGTACAAACAAAGAGAGTGAGACAGAGAGAGAGAGAGAGAGAGAGAGTCGTGATAATATACAAATGTTACACATGTATATATACACATGAAAACATAATATATACGGTAGGCCTACATCTGTTCTCCACAATCATATAATGCCAAGCACAAATATTAAATCTTTGGTTGTTTGTATTACCGTAAGAAATTTACCGAACGCCTGCAAATAATACGCTATAAAATGCAAAGGAAATTTCTTGTAGAGTGCAATTTTGAGGACGTAATGTGCTCTGAGAGAGAGCAGAGCGATGATTAGGAGCATAAATTACCTCAAGACCGCTCGCCACACAGGGAATTCTATAAGGAAATTACCGTATTTTAGGGTTTTTGCACTCGTGTTTTACGATCGTTGAAAGACAACCAGTGATCGTAAAAGGATGGTTCGAGTGTCATTGGAAAGCTCAATTTACGCACTTTCAGGATACATACTTGTATTACGCTCTGGGTCTTGTTTATGCATGAAAAAGAGCACGGAACAACCCCATTTAGGGTAAAAAAAAAAACCCGCTGGGCGGCACAGTGAAATATACTCCACCAGCCGCTCGTAAGGTGATAAAATGCTTGCAATCACATTTTCAAGCAATTATAAAATATAAATTGTACTTACCAACACCCACACCAGTATGTTCTTCGTCAGGAACGTCTCCAATTTGCTCAAGGGTCTGTCCAATACCAACCACAACATCCACCCCACGCAAATTATGCTTGGGGTGAAAGCCTATGATCGGGTTATTTTCGTCTTCCGAGTCATCCACACTACCAAAACTCTCACCCAGACCTTCGACGGTTTCATCCAACAGCTTATTAGAAAGTTCTGAAGAGTTCAGCATGATATCTAGTTTCTGGGTGGTGAGCCGGGCGTGGTTAGGAGGGTGGCGCGACGCACTAGGGATTGGCGGCCACCGAATCGAACACGGGCAAATCTTGACCTTCCATTATGGCTGCTTGAGGGTCACTTAGTCACGGTCACGCAGTGGGGATGTGGGGGTGGGCCCTTGTAGTACACCGCCTGACCACCAAGTTTCGCTTTCCACCTAAATTAGGGCGGGAATACGCCCACGGACTTAAGTCCGACCCCGCCATTTAGTCCAATTTTCTCGTATCGGACTTAAGTCCGACCCCGCTAAATAAGGGTTAAGACCCTATACCCATTAACCCATCTGTAACTTAACAACTAATCCACACGACAGGCCAATCTGGACGGCCCAACGAAGACTCAGAATACTGCAAGCTGTTACCTCAACCTTTTTTTCCTAGTGTTAATTCTGGAGTGATGATATAAAACCTACTAGTCGATACTAGTGACGAGGTATCAAAGTTAGAGTCCGACTGGGGTTTAAATATATCAGGGCTCTTATTCATTGGATAGTAATGGCATAAATGCTACAACGGAAAGCGCTAGATTCAACCTCTGATGTATATTCCCAGTGAACAAAGAACACAAATACTCTCCAGAGTTCTATATGCAATAATAGGTTATCAAACTCTCAATAAATGTGCGTCTACTCTAGGCTTAATGTTATGTGAAAACAGCCTATTACTACCTATAACCGAAGGTGCTTGGTTATGGTATGCAAAGTAAAGTGGTAAGAGAAGTTACAGCTTACGTTACTTTAATCAATAAATGTCAGGCACTCCTGCATGAAAGAAAGTGCACTAAAGTCCTTCAACACCAACAAGGAATCTTCTTTAAATGATAGATGCTATCAAGATGCTCGAATCGGAAATGGAACCCAAAAAGGCAGGCAGCGGAACAATGCTTGTTCAGGCTATGCACACAAAAAGGGCAGGATATATAATGCAGTCGGAGCCAAGAATATCCTAAATGCCACAACAATAATAATAATCGCCACGACAATGCAGTATTCCTATCAATGAAAAGAGCCTAAGTCGTTTGTGTCTCAATACATCAAACTAGGCTGCGAAATGCTTGTGTAATCATAAACGGGTATGCATAATAAGAGTAATTGGTTTAATATAATTAATGTCTACTATGACTGATAAAGTCTAGCTAGAGTCAATGATACGAGATACTGGTGCGCATGGCATGCCACATAGCCTAGTGCAAATCTCAAGTCTGTGCGTCAAATATTACGTTATAGGGAAGGGTAGCTCTCTTGAGAAACCTTAATACCGAAGTATTAAGCGTTCTCCTGGCGTACCTTAAAGACAAGCAACCGAGCCTAGAACAGTGCAGACTGGTATAGGCAAAAATCCCTCATTCGTGCATGCTCTACTCTCAATGGCACACAGACTAGAATTTACCCAATCAACTCCAGTTCTCAGGTATGTCGTGCAGCTTTTAACTAAAGCCAGCACCCATCGGAAACAATACCTTATAGTATCAGACTCCTAGTCTAGCATTATCTAATCCAGCAGAACACTAATAATTATAGGAAGCGGTACTGAACAATATGAATGCCAACCAATGCTTCGTGATCAACTTATCTTAACAACTAACATACATGGGTTATATCAGACCTTAACGCACAATACAACTGGCCAGCATGAAGCTGATTATGTAGAGTTAACCAGAGGGGGTATAATATTAATAAAAGGTGGTGAAAGATATGGAAAATGAGAGAGATAGGCAGAGGAAAAGGTTCTCAGGTGCAATGAGGGGGACAGATATCAAAGGGATAAGAGGGATGCGTTCTAGAAACCAGATCTGAGGGAGAGAGTGGCCAGAGAGCAGTATATATACTAGCACTAGTCCGAACCGCGTGGAAAAGCGGTAACAAGTCCTCTAGCCAATGCTAAAGAAGCTAGCTAAACATGACGTCACCAAGCATGGTAAAAAACTCCTTCAACGAATCCCCACGAGGCCAGCCAGCTATGACATCATCGAGTATAGCAAAACACTGCGCGCCTCCCCACACTCTGTTCTACTCTCTCTCTCTCTCTCTCTCTCAAATCCTATCATTACTACTTAATGATAAAACATATACTTTGAAATTAAATATATAAAGCCTTGACATGGGTGAAAACAAAGAGCCTTTCTGGACTGCCCATGACACAAGCTTTCATATGAAATAAAGCACACAACAATACATCCACTGCCCTGGCGATCCTAGCGAGTCACTGTAGGACAAGCCATGCGGTTCTAACGGAGTGGTTAACGTCACACCCCCCCCAAGATTTTTCTTAGAGGCCCAAGGCTCACAAAAATCTGATTGTTAGAACCCATGCTATATCTCTACTTCCCATCACCCAGCGGCAGTAAAATATCTGGCACAGTTCTCAACAAAACATTTTACAAAATTATAACCCTCCCCAACACAATAGGTTAAATCATATGTAGTTATGCTCCTCAAGAGCGAGCTTCTCTAGCCCAGCATTCTGAGAGGAGTGCAACTCAGAATTACTGCTATAACATACTGAACAAATTTATCTATCAAAGAAAGAGTTTTTTATTTGATTTTTATGTTTTTTATTTGTTTATTTCGGCTGCACTATAGGGGCAAGCCAGGTTTTTTCTTCTATACCAAACGCTCAACTCCTGCTTTACGACCCAATACGCTGGGCTACAACCGCGAGCCAACAAGCACCAAGCGCAAAGTACTATTGAAACTAAAGCAGGAGGCTACCCGTGTGTCAATCTACCCAGGATCATACACCCTTGAATGACAATCTGCAACCCCGTTGTCACAACCGGCTATATGGCATATGTCCAGGCTATACTCCCGTAACACCAGCGACCACCCGGTCAGCCTCATATTCCGATTGTGAAACTGGTCCAAGAACTTGAGAGGGTGATGATCTGTGTAAACTACAATGACCGGACCATAGGCTGGAACATAGACCTCGAAATGCCTCAGTGCAAGCACAACCGCCAGCAGCTCCTCCTCGACAACAGAGCAGCTCCCCTGGGCTGAATTGAACTTCTCCGAGCAGAAACTAACAGGATGCTCCAGCCCATCATCGTCCTTTTTCAAAAGGACGGCACCAGCCCCCACACCACTAGCATCCGTTGCTAGTTGGAAAGGTAGGCTAAAGTCAGGGGCCCTGAGGATCGGGTGAGTGCACAACAGGTGTTTTACTACTCTAAACGCCTTCTCACACTCAGGCGCCCATTTGACTTTCTTATCCTTCCAGTTATCCTCCACCTGAGCTTGACTGTCCCGTTCTCCTTCTCCACCTTGACTGCTAAACGTCATCACAGGCACAGTGAGAGGCTCAGGGGGGTGCCTCACATACTCCTTCATGAGATTAACGTGACATAACTGATTGCGCATACGTCTGTCTGGAGTGGCTACCAAGTAATCCAGGTCCGATAGCTTTTCCACCACCCTATCAGGACCAGTGTACTTCGCGGATAAGGGGTGACCTACAAGGGGCAGTAGAATCAACACCTCCTGACCCACGCGAAACTCCCTGAGTTTAACTTTGAGGTCGTACCTGTCCTTCATGAGGGCCTGAGAGCTAGTCAAATTTCGGCCAGCCAACTCCAGACTGCGCAACATCCATTCTCGACTGTCGAGGACATGCTTGAGCCTAGAACAAGGTTTTTCTGCGCCCTCCCATATTTCTTTAACCATAGGGAGAGGCCCTCTGACACGGTGTCCAAAGACGAGCTCATTAGGGCTGAATCCCAAACTTTCCCCAGGTACCTCCCGTGCAGCAAATAAAACATATGGCAGGCCAAGATCCCAACCCTTCCCACTCTCAAAGCAACAATAACGAAGCACAGATTCCAAGGCTGAGTGCCATCGCTCTAACACACCCTGGCTCTCCGGATGATACGCAGATGACACAACCGTAACAATCCCATGCTGCGGCACTGCTTGAACAAAGAGGTTAGAAGTGAAGTTGGATCCCTGGTCTGACTGAATTACCTGCGGGTAACCATACCGGGAAAAATACTCTAGCAAGTTTCGTACCACCGTCTTCGCTGACCCATTTCTCATAGGGTACGCGTCAGGGTACCTTGTTGCTACCTCCATGATGGTCAGGGGATACTTGTAAAAATCTCCCGACTGTGCATCACTGTCCTCCTTCAACTCGACAGCACCGGTACCACATTCAAGAACCTCCGGGTCTTCTACTTGCAATTTACGAATGTCCGAAGGAGCAAGCTTATCTAAGTGTTTGCGAAACAACTCATGCCCCCCTCCTACACTGAATTTAGCCTCCCGTTGCTCTCTCTATGTGTATCGTTGCTGTCTCTTCGTCTTTTTAAGCCCATCCTCTGCCTTGTTAGTAACAGTTAATGGGTCTTCTCCAGACTCGAAAATCGGTCCTAATAATGAGTCCCCGAGAATGTCCGTTGATACTAAACTCTCAACCGCATCAACTTCCAACCCCTTCTCGGTACCTTTCCTCCGCTTGTCTAAAGACTGTTGACCAGAATGCGACTCCCTGGATGCAAGAGATCTGGTGACAACACACGCCATAGGTTGCACCGGATACTTCTCAACCCACTCCTGCTCCTCCCTACTCACGTCGGCCGGCTTCTCGGCAACGACTAAGGGTGGAGCCTCAGAAGTAGGCCCCGCAAAGTCGTTGCCGAGAAGGAGGTCGACGCCCCCAACAGGTAACTTCTCCACAATTCCTACATCCAGGTCACGAGTCACACCATCAACTTCCATCTTCATTCTTACAAGCGGGTATGACCTTGTTGCATTAACTCCCTGAACCACAACCACCCGCGCCGTATTTACAGGTTTACCAGTGAAATTCCTCAACAATGTTTGCGATGCCCCAGTGTCACGCAAAATTCTCACCTCAAATTCTCACCTCACTCCACACAACCGAGTCCCCTGTGGTCACTAAAGGCATCACGGACAGGGAATAAGCCTTCCGGATCCTTCTGCACTGGCAGTGTATTTACCTCGGAAGAATTGCCTCTAACAAACTCTGATGTCCTCTTGAACACTCCAATGCCGTGAGCAAAAGACACGGCTGCCGGAGGAGGTCGACTAGGGCACTCATTTGCCTTATGAGCCTCCTGGTGGCACTTAAAACACATAAATTTCGGTTTCGGCTTATACTGTGATGTAAAAGGCCCCTGACTAGTCTTATACGGCGTGGTGTCAGGTTTGGATTCAGTTTTAGTTTCATTGCTCTTTTGTTTAACCCTTTCACGCATTTATGACGCAGAGGTTGCCAGATTAGCAATAAGAAATAGAGTTCTCTCACTCTTATTATTACCTCTCCAAAATTAGTTTTCTGCCCACAGCTAACTCAAAGACAACTGCAGAGGTTGAAGTAACTAAACTAAAGGTTTATAAGTACCCCTGATGGTAACAAAGGCTTTAAAGTATCCCCAATAGGCTCACAATCGCGTCATATGTCGGAGAGGGTTAAATGTGTCATTGCTACGAGGAAGGGGGAGGATAACGTTCCCTAGTACTTATATCGTTCTTCTGTGAGGACCCGCAACCCCGAATCAACGACAGCCGTCGATCAGCCATTTCTGCTGCTTCGACTAGAGTTCTTGGGTTTTTCTCCTTTAAGTTCAAAGTTAGATCACCGCCCGTGCTCTTAAAGAACTGCTCCAACATCATCAACTGCTTAACTCCCTCAAACGTTGTTGCCTTCTCAGATCGGAGCCAGTTCCCCATAGCATCGGACAAGTCCCAGGCGTGTTCCAAAAAGGTGCTATCTCTTCCCTTAGTTACACCCCGGAACTTCAAACGGTACGTTTCTGGTTGCAGTTCGTAAGCCCTCAGGACAGCCTCCTTGAGATCCTCATACACATTACATGACTCCAAAGGTAACGCATCGTTGGCTTTAAGAGTTGTATTCTTAAAAACCCATCCCTTCCTTTAACTTTCCTTTCCCTTCCAAGGAATTTTCTTTCCCTTCGGTATTCTTAAAGAATTCCTTGGAAGGAAATTTTTTCGGAAGTGTTGGTAGCTCTGTTCCACAGGCGAAGCTAGGCGCGCACCAGTTGGTATGCCTGAACTCCCTGAAGTAGTAAACAAACCTTGTCAAACAAACGTTTCCAAGGGTTGACTTGCATTATTGTTGCCCAAAATAATGATTTAGACCACAAATATTGTCTTCAAAGCATATTATGTTGACTTGCACAAACACAAGAATGAATTGTCAACATGATATTAATAAATACAGGATCCTAGCTCTAAATCGCGCATGTACACCAACAAGCCATATTTTGTTGTAGTATTTAGACCTAGCCTATAGGCTATTATCCAAGAATATAATTACATATAAACTGATATGATAAGAAACAGGGATGGAGATAAATTAGATTAGCCGAATGTAGTGCGAATTAGTGTACCGTATATCAAGCATGAGAACTTTTCAATTACAAGGTCAAGAAGGATATTGGGCTATCCTTAGTTGGAATTATGCAAGGCTGGTACATGTCATATTTGTAACAAACTATGTGGTACCAACTCTGTAAATTGCTAACTGAATAAATATTATTATTATTATTATTATAAGGTCAAGTCTTCCATTTCTGACCAAAACTTAACAACTAGGCTATAGGAATCGCACAATAACCCACTATTGAGAAGTATTTACCTTCAAAGTTCAATACACATTATAGCCTGACATATTCTGGTGTTCCGAGTTCAAATACTAACTTGAACTTCTGTAGGCCTAGCCTATATATTATATAGGCCTAGGCTAGATTTGTTTTCTATTCAGCGAACAAAAAATAAAAGCTAGGCTATAATTATTTGATCTGGCCCAATTTGGTAAAAATTGCAATTCTTGGCCCATAGTAGATTTACTATGCTATTGAAACTAGTTTTTGTTCAATGTTTATATTTAGCCTAGGCTACCGATATGTATTTATTAATTATCTAATTTGACCATTTTATATTTTTATACATTATTTTGGGCAAGAATGTAGTTACCAGGTGTACCGGCAGTGCCGCCCATCTTATTTACACTATGCGGATGCCTTTGGATATAAAAATACATTAGCCTAACCAAACAACCTAACCTAACCTAACCTAACCTAGTATTCATGCAGTAATGACAGGGGGCAAATAGCAGAAAATATAGCGTCGAAATGGATGGGAACGTAAGTGCGAGCGCACAACATGACATCCTTCCCTATTTTGGTAAGGGTTGTGTTAGCGGGCGTACCGCCTGCTTTGTTTCCATATTAGCACACTCGCAGTTAAATTCACGTCTAATTTGACTGCTGTTATTTGCCCCTGGTAATATACTGTATATGATGATGACAATGTCATGGGGGGTGAGGGGACATAGCACCCCTCAAACCATTATTGTATCCCACGGCCAGGTGTTGGGTAAATTGTTTTGCCGTGGGATACAATAATGGTTTGAGTGGGGCTCACCCCCCCCCCCCCATCATCCCCATGACTTGTTGTCATTATCATACATATTACCAGCAGGGGCAAATAACAGCAATGAAATTAGACGCGAATGTAACTGCGAGCGTGCGACTATAAACAAAGTGGACAGTACACCCGCTAACACAACCCTTACCATTATTTGTTATTTGCCCTTCTGCAAACAATATATACTGTATATTGATGACAATAATTCCTGGGAAGGTGAGGCCCCCCCTCAACCTAAGAAGCGGATATAATAGAAGTGAACTTAACGGTCATGGCCCAGAGCGTGCAAATCGACGCGGAAGGTTACTTGGATAATACTGAACCTTTAAATAAGATTCTTCCAATTTTTAAATTTATTTTTGTTCTTGGGTAATCTGAATAAAAGATGAATCACCAATAGTTATGATTTAGGCATCAATGAGTAGGTTATTCATCATATTAGCTATCCATTAGTATAGTTTTGAAGATTGGGTGATATTCTTATGTTCTTTACTCTCCCCTCAAAGGCTAGGCTATCATATAGTTTGGCAAAGGCTAGGTTATCATGTAGTTAGGCAAATATCTTTGTAAGGCCTCGCCCAATTTCCTACCGATTACTCACATACACCAGTGGCTTGCACTATTTGTTTCACTAACTGGCCTTCCTTGTGCAGCCCAATATAATGTGCAATTAGATCCGATGTCACGTTCTTTCGCTGACCCGTACACACTAAAAACTGACGGGGACTTGTCCACCACTGCCATACTGATCATAATAATGACTCATACCGATCCACCCACAACAGCTGCTGGAAGCACTGATGTTCCAACACTGTATGTACTGTATGTAATAATACCATAATTATTCCTAACCTTCAAGACTAGAGAATACTAAGGATGTAAAGTAAATTCAGACAGAAAATCCACAAATTTTATTTGAAGCAGTGTGCGAAGGACTCTGGTGACTAGTGGGATTTTCCTTACAAACATTGAGTAGGCTATATTTGACTATTATTGCTTAGCTGATTCAGTCCTTTCAATGCATTAATATTGTGCACAGTGTGACTACATTTTGACACATGTTAATGTAATAAGTTTGAAAATTCAGGTTTTGAGGCTTGCCAGGGATCAAGAACAATCCCAAGTTTTCAACAAAATCTCATACCATACTGTATACAGCCCAAAATAAGTAGCCACATTTTTTCATTAGCAATTTTGGGCCCTAATCTTATAAATTTTCTTTTAGCCTACCAGACTTTTAGCTACTACCAATGTTAGTAAGTTAGCCTATACACTCGGCATAATCAAACGCTGTATATTAGCATAGCCTAGGCCTATCTTAGGTTCTCAGGTTAAGTTATATTGTTTGGATATTTAAAGAAAGTAGAGGGATTAGGCTAGGATATACTGTAATGAAAAATTAGGGTAGCCTATAATTGTACTCACAACCAATAGTATTGAATAGGCTAGTGTTTACAAATATGTTTTTCAAGGGATTTTGTTTTGATTAGGCTAATATGATGACAATATTCAAGCAGACACTGCGGCAATATTAGCACGCTCTATGCGTCAGATTTTGCCACTTTTTGCTGAAATTATCCCTCTGCGAGTGGTTATTTGCCTCCTGCTGGCACTATATATGAATATGATGATGACAATTATGTCCAGGGGGGGGCGGGGTTGAACACCAAACACTGTAAAATTAAAAATAAACGCAGAGAGCGTGCAAACTGCTGCTGTAGTCTCCTTGAACTGTAGTTAAGATACCCGGTAGCTACAGAATAATCTAAAAACACGCTCCCTGATAGTGTACAAGGCTATGAAAATCAGGGAAAATATTATAGTGAAAAGGTAACTCGGACTTTCTATAACATAAAGTAATAAAGGTAAGGATGTAGTATTCGAGGAATTTCGAGCTTATCGCCTGCCTTGTTTACACTACTCGCACGCTCGCGATCACGTTTCCGTCTATATTGACGTGGGATACAACATTAGGTTGAGGGCCCCCTCACTTCCCCATGACTTATTGTCATCATCATATATAGGCATTTTGCCAGCAGGGGGCAAATTACTTTAACAACATGTAATGGGGGGGGGGGGGGGTGAGGACCCCGTCAACCTATTATTGAATCCTGTGGAAGTCAAAATAGACTGGAACATGATCGCGAGCGTTCACTGCTGCCGCCGTTCCGCGTAGTGTAAACCAAGGCAGGCGCCATGTAGTATGTCCAAATACTACATCCTTCCCATAGCCTAGGCCTAATAAATTCACAACATTTTAAAATCAAGATAGCCTATCTGAGGTGAGCCAATTCTGACAAAATCTAACAAATATTGGCTTGAACATTATGATGGGCTAGCCTAGAGGGACAGAGACTAGCCTAGGTTAGTTTATTCAGTGGGAATGTAGCCTAGGAAAAACAAAATTAGGCCTACAATCCTGTATGACTCATGAAATTCATAAGAAAAATAGATTAGCCTGGGCTAGGCTAGCTTACATGATGATGTAGCCTACTGTAGGCTAAGCCTAGGCCTAGCCACCTAGCCTAGGCCTAGCCGCCTAGCCTAACCCAATATGTGGTACTGGTAAGGTAGGCTAAATTAGTATATAAGATGATTGACCACTATTACTGTTAGCCCACAAATTTATATTAATATTACAGTATATGCCTAGCTATTTTTAGTTATGTAACGTATGGTATTACTGGGAATTGTTGATAGCGTATCTCTGGCAAGCCTCAAAACCTGATAATGTTGACACTTATTGCATTAACACGTGCCAAAATATATTCACACCGTGCACAAAATTGATGCTTTGAAAGGGCTACATCAGTAAACCAATGAAAATCAATAATAATCAAAATATGTATAAGATGAGGAATAGGCTATCAGCTGGCAGCCCGAAATTGCCCGAATCGTCCGCACTCGAATTCACGCCGAGCCTCCGAGATCAGTGGTCTTCTAAAACTTATAACATTACTTTATTTTCAATATCATTTTCAATATCGTGCATTATATCATGTTAATAAAATTACATAGTGGTCAAATCCAATATTTAGTCACACTGACTCCAATTATATAAGAATGTTATGAACAAAATGACGAAGGGAAAACTGAAGACCTGCCTAGTGAGAGTCCTTCAAATTCCAATATTTTCCCCTGTTTAAGGGAAAGATTTTTCCTTCCCAAGGGAAAGGAACGGGAAGGATTTTTTAAGAATACCAAATCGAAAGAAAATTCCTTCCTTTCATTTTCGAAGGGAAAGAATTGTTTAAGAATACGGCTCTAAGACCCTTGCCTATTAATCTAGAGGATACAAGTGCTGCCCATTTATTCTCTGGCCACTGGTGTTCCTGGCACTTCTTCTCAAAGCGTGCGAAAAATTCTGTTACACCACTCATCAAACACCGGAACCAGTTTCAATAAGTGCGAGAGAGATTGATCATGAGCACGGTTACCAGCCCCAAGTCGCTGTCCCGTTGTCTCTACTCGCGACTTCTCTACGTCCATGTCGGCACAGTACCTAGTCGACTCTAAATCAGCTTGGATTTTTGCTAGCTTGGCTCTCTCTTCTATCTTGGCTAATTCTATTTGCTGCTGAAGCTTAGCTAATTCGAGCTGAAGCAATAATTCTAGAGTCAACCCTTGAGGAGGTGAAGGTGCTACAATGTTTGAAATTACCGGTGGTCCCCCCAGGGGCAACCCACCCTGCCAGGCACCACCCAACTGTGGAAGCGTACTCGGGGTCGGCAAACTACTGGGATGGCTGGGAGTCGAGTGTAGGAGAAGCATGGCCGAAGGGCTCTGAGCACTCAACCCATCTCGCTCACCAGTCACCCTGCCCAGTACACACGTTATCAAGTTATCCAAGTCATGCTGCTAGTACCCGCATGACCGATAGCTGTGGCCAGGCATTGAAGACCGTACCGATCCATACCCTCCAACCGCTCGGCAGTAACAGGCCATTGCAAAAATATCCTAGCATCCTCCTCACAGTTCACCTGATTAACCCTTTCATCATACTGCTGTTCCTCAGTTTCGACATTACGTACTGTGTCTCCATTCTCCTCTGATCCGGTATAAGACATGATGCTCACAAAAATTTCCCACCTCAATATTCAGAAAAGAAGCAACCCAAACTCTTATACCTCAATATACACACAAAAATTCTCGGAAATACTCAAGGGCTATACTATGTTGCAAAAACAAAATATTCTTGCTGATCCCCGCAAAATATTCCCCAAAACAACAAATGTTACCTGCTAGTAAATGTAGGTTCACCAAATCCTAGGTAAGGTCGCCATTTGTTACGACTGGGGTTTAAATATATCAGGGCTCTTATTCATTGGACTAGTAATGGCATAAATGCTACAACGGAAAGCGCTACATCCAACCTCTGATGTATATTCCCAGTGAACAAAGAACACAAATACTCTCCAGAGTTCTATATGCAATAATAGGTTATTAAACTCTCAATAAATGTGCATCTACTCTAGACTTATTGTTATGTGAAAACAGCCTCTTACTACCTATAACCGAAGGTGCTTGGTTATGGTATGCAAAGTAAGGTGGTAAGAGAAGTTACAGCTTACGTTACTTTAATCAATAAATGTCAGGCACTCCTGCATGAAAGAAAGTGCACTAAAGTCCTTCAACACCAACAAGGAATCTTCTTTAAATGTTAGATGCTATCAAGATGCTCGAATCGGAAATGGAAACCAAAAAGGCAGGCAGCGGAACAATGCTCGTGCAGGCTATGCACACAAAAGGCAGGAGATATAATGCAGTCGGAGCCAAGAATATCCTAAACGCCACAACAATAATAATAATCGCCACGACAATGCAGTATTCCTATCAACAAAAAGAGCCTAAGTCGTTTGTGTCTCAATACATCAAACTAGGCTGCGAAATATTGTGTAATCATAAACGGGTATGCATAATAAGAGTAATTGGTTTAATATACTTAATGTCTACTATGACTGATAAAGTCTAGGTAGAGTCAATGATACGAGATACTGGTGCGCATGGCATGCCGCATAGCCTAGTGCAAATCTCAAGTCTGTACGTCAAATATTAAGTTATAGGGAAGGGTAGCTCTCTTGAGAAACCTTAATACCGATGTATTAAGCGTTCTCCTGGTGTACCTCAAAGACAAGCAACCGAGCTTAGAACAGTGCAGAATGGTATAGGCAAAAAGCCCTCATTCGTGCATGCTCTACTCTCAATGGCACACAGACTAGAATTTACCCAATCAACTCCAGTTCTCAGGTATGTCGTGCAGCTTTTAACTAAAGCCAGCACCCATCGGAAACAATACCTTATAGTATCAGACTCCTAGTCTAGCATTATCTAATCCAGCAGAACACTAATAATTATAGGAAGCGGTACTGAACAATATGAATGCCAACCAATGCTTCGTGATCAACTTATCTTAACAACTAACATACATGGGTTATATCAGATCTTAACGCACAATACAACTGGCCAGCATGAAGCTGATTATGCAGAGTTAACCAGAGGGGGTATAATATTAATAAAAGGTGGTGAAAGATATGGAAAATGAGAGAGATAGGCAGAGGAAAAGGTTCTCAGGTGCAATGAGGGGAACAGGTATCAAAGGGATAAGAGGGATGCGTTCTAGAAACCAGATCTGAGGGAGAGAGTGGCCAGAGAGCAGTATATATACTAGCACTAGTTTGAACCGCGTGGGAAAGCGGTAACAAGTCCTCTAGCCAATGCTAAAGAAGCTAGCTAAACATGACGTCACCAAGCATGGTAAAAAACTCCTTCAAGGGAAATGGAACCCAAAAAGGCAGGCAGCGGAACAATGCTTGTGCAGGGTATGCACACAAAATGGGCAGGATATATAATGCAGTCGGAGCCAAGAATATCCTAAACTCCACAACAATAATAATAATCGCCACGACAATGCAGTATTCCTATCAACAAAAAGAGCCTAAGTTGTTTGTGTCCCCACGAGGTCAGCCAGCTATGACGTCATCGAGTATAGCAAAACACTGCGCGCCTCCCCACACTCTGTTCTACTCTCTCTCTCTCTCTCTCTCTCTCAAATCCTATCATTACTACTTAATGATAAAACATATACTTTGCAATTAAATATATAAAGCCTTGACATGGGTGAAAACAAAGAGCCTTTCTGGACTGCCCATGACACAAGCTTTCATATTAAATAAAGCACACAACAATACATCAACTGTAGCCACATCCACTGCCCTGGCGATCCTAGCGAGTCACTGTAGGACAAGCCATGCGGTTCTAACGGAGTGGTTAACGTCACACATGGTTACGACTGAGGTTTAAATATATCAGGGTTCTTATTCATTGGACTAGTAATGGCATAAATGCTACAACGGAAAGCGCTAGATCCAACCTCTGATGTATATTCCCAGTGAACAAAGAACACAAATACTCTCCAGAGTTCTATATGCAATAATAGGTTATTAAACTCTCAATAAATGTGCATCTACTCTAGGCTTAATGTTTTGTGAAAACAGCCTATTACTACCTATAACCGAAGGCGCTTGGTTATGGTATGCAAAGTAAGGTGGTAAGAGAAGTTACAGCTTACGTTACTTTAATCAATAAATGTCAGGCACTCCTGCATGAAAGAAAGTGCACTAAAGTCCTTCAACACCAACAAGGAATCTTCTTTAAATGTTAGATGCTATCAAGATGCTCGAATTGGAAATGGAACCCAAAAAGGCAGGCAGCGGAACAATGCTTGAGCAGGGTATGCACACAAAATGGGCAGGATATATAATGCAGTCGGAGCCAAGAATATCCTAAACTCCACAACAATAATAATAATCGCCACGACAATGCAGTATTCCTATCAACAAAAAGAGCCTAAGTTGTTTGTGTCTCAATACATCAAACTAGGCTGCGAAATGCTTGTGTAATCATAAACGGGTATGCATAATAAGAGTAATTGGTTTAATATACTTAATGTCTACTATGACTGACAAAGTCTAGCTAGAGTCAATGATACAAGATACTGGTGCGCATGGCATGCCGCATAGCCTAGTGCAAATCTCAAGTCTGTGCGTCAAATATTACGTTATAGGGAAGGGTAGCTCTCTTGAGAAACCTTAATACCGAAGTATTAAGCGTTCTCCTGGCGTACCTCAAAGACAAACAATCGAGCCTAGAACAGTGCAGAATGGTATAGGCAAAAAGCCCTCATTCGTGCATGCTCTACTCTCAATGGCACACAGACTAGAATTTACCCAATCAACTCCAGTTCTCAGGTATGTCGTGCAGCTTTTAACTAAAGCCAGCACCCATCGGAAACAATACCTTATAGTATCAGACTCCTAGTCTAGCATTATCTAATCTAGCAGAACACTAATAATTATAGGAAGCGGTACTGAACAATATGAATGCCAACCAATGCTTCGTGATCAACTTATCTTAACAACTAACATACCGTTATATAAGACCTTAACGCACAATACAACTGGCCAGCATTAAGCTGATTATGCAGAGTTAACCAGAGGGGGTATAATATTAATAAAAGGTGGTGAAAGATATGGAAAATGAGAGAGATAGGCAGAGGAAAAGGTTCTCAGGTGCGGAGAGGGGAACAGATATCAAAGGGATAAGAGGGATGCGTTCTAGAAACCAGATCTGAGGGAGAGAGTGGCCAGAGAGCAGTATATATACTAGCACTAGTTCGAACCGCGTGGGAAAGCGGTAATAAGTCCTCTAGCCAATGCTAAAGAAGCTAGCTAAACATGACGTCACCAAGCATGGTAAAAAACTCCTTCAACGAATCCCTACGAGGCCAGCCAGCTATGACGTCATCGAGTATAGCAAAACACTGCGTGCCTCCCCACACTCTGTTCTACTCTCTCTCTCTCTCTCTCTCTCTCAAATCCTATCATTACTACTTAATGATAAAACATATACTTTGCAATTAAATATATAAAGCCTTGACATGGGTGAAAACAAAGAGCCTTTCTGGACTGCCCATGACACGAGCTTTCATATGAAATAAAGCACACAACAATACATCAACTGTAGCCACATCCACTGCCCTGGCGATCCTAGCGAGTCACTGTAGGACAAGCCATGCGGTTCTAACGGAGTGGTTAACGTCACACGTGGTTACGACTGAGGTTTAAATATATCAGGGTTCTTATTCATTGGACTATTAATGGCATAAATGCTATAACGGAAAGCGCTAGATCCAACCTCTGATGTATATTCCCAGTGAACAAAGAACACAAATACTCTCCAGAGTTCTATATGCAATAATAGGTTATTAAACTCTCAATAAATGTGCGTCTACTCTAGGCTTAATGTTATGTGAAAACAGCCTATTACTACCTATAACCGAAGGTGCTTGGTTATGGTATGCAAAGTAAGGTGGTAAGAGATGTTACAGCTTATGTTACTTTAATCAATAAATGTCAGGCACTCCTGCATGAAAGAAAGTGCACTAAAGTCCTTCAACACCAACAAGGAATCGTCTTTAAATGTTAGATGCTATCAAGATGCTCAAATCGGAAATGGAACCCAAAAAGGCAGGCAGCGGAACAATGCTCGTGCAGGCTATGCACACAAAAAGGGCAGGATATATAATGCAGTCGGAGCCAAGAATATCCTAAACGCCACAACAATAATAATAATCGCCACGACAATGCAGTATTCCTATCAACAAAAAGAGCCTAAGTCGTTTGTGTCTCAATACATCAAACTAGGCTGCGAAATGCTTGTGTAATCATAAACGGGTATGCATAATAAGAGTAATTGGTTTAATATACTTAATGTCTACTATGACTGATATAGTCTAGCTAGAGTCAATGATACGAGATACTGGTGCGCATGGCATGCCGCATAGCCTACTGCAAATATCAAGTCTGTGCATCAAATATTACGTTATAGGGAAGGGTAGCTCTCTTGAGAAACCTTATTACCGAAGTATTAAGCGTTCTCCTGGCGTACCTCAAAGACAAACAATCGAGCCTAGAACAGTGCAGAATGGTATAGGCAAAAAGCCCTCATTCGTGCATGCTCTACTCTCAATGGCACACAGACTAGAATTTACCCAATCAACTCCAGTTCTCAGGTATGTCGTGCAGCTTTTAACTAAAGCCAGCACCCATCGGAAACAATACCTTATAGTATCAGACTCCTAGTCTAGCATTATCTAATCTAGCAGAACACTAATAATTATAGGAAGCGGTACTGAACAATATGAATGCCAACCAATGCTTCGTGATCAACTTATCTTAACAACTAACATACATGGGTTATATAAGACCTTAATGCACAATACAACTGGCCAGCATGAAGCTGATTATTCAGAGTTAACCAGAGGGGGTATAATATTAATAAAAGGTGGTGAAAGATATGGAAAATGAGAGAGATAGGCAGAGGAAAAGGATCTCAGGTGCAATGAGGGAGACAAGTATCAAAGGGATAAGAGAGATGCGTTCTAGAAACCAGATCTGAGGGAGAGAGTGGCCAGAGAGCAGTATATATACTAGCACTAGTTCGAACCGCGTGGGAAAGCGGTAACAAGTCCTCTAGCCAATGCTAAAGAAGCTAGCTAGACATGACGTCACCAAGCATGGTAAAAAACTCCTCTAACCAATCCCTGAGGCCAGCCAGCTATGACGTCATCGAGTATAGCAAAACACTGCGCGCCTCCCCACACTCTGTTCTACTCTCTCTCTCTCTCTCTCTCTCTCTCTCAAATCCTATCATTACTACTTAATGATAAAACATATACTTTGCAATTAAATATATAAAGCCTTGACATGGGTGAAAACAAAGAGCCTTTCTGGACTGCCCATGACACAAGCTTTCATATGAAATAAAGCACACAACAATATATCAACTGTAGCCACATCCACTACCCTGGCAATCCTAGCGAGTCACTGTAGGACAAGCCATGCGGTTCTAACGGAGTGGTCAACGTCACAATCGACTCTGCCTAACTTCCACCAGTGCATAAGGTGTGCTACAAAGTTAGAGTCTTAATATATCGATTCTGTCTAACTTCCACCAGTGCATAAGGTGTGCTACAAAGTTAGAGTCCTAACATATCGACTCTGCCTAATTTACACCAGTGCGTAAGGTGCGATATATAATTAGAGTCCATTATATTTAGACTCATTGTAAACCTCGTCCATTTGTGTGCTTAAGGTTATATATATATAAATATTAAGATAGCACACAGTTATCCGACTCAACAGTGTTAACACCTTACGAGCGGCCTATGCGGTTTATTTATGTGTACCGCCCAGCGGGGTGTTTTTAGCCAAAATAGGGCTGTTTACGTGATCATTTTCATGCCTAAATAAGACCCAGAACGTAAAACAAGTACCTATCCCTGAAAGGGCATAAACAGAGCTTTCGAATGACACCATAACGATCCTTGTATGATGGATAGTTTTCTTGCAATAACCGTGCAACGCGAGTGCAAAAAGCAGGTAATTCGGTACTTTCGGTACATAATTGAGTATGTAGCGAGTGAGAGAGGGAGGAGGGAGCTGAGATTTGTGTCAGTAGGTTCGCCGCGGTGGTCTGGAGCAGTCATACGCTCGCTAGTCTCCTGCCACCACTTGTCTCTCTCTCTCAGCCACATTACGTGCTGAAATTGCCACTCGAGTTATGTCGAGCGCCGCCACATAGTCCAGCTTTATTTAACTCGACTTAAGTGGTGGGCCGCTTTTTAAGGGTTAATAATATGTAATTTTGCTATATTGTACAGGAGGTAAACTAAATCTATATTGATATACCTAAGCTCCTTCTAGATCCTCGATCGTGCTTGGATAGTAACTTCTGTTGTATACCACTTATCATTAATTCATATGTAACTATCTAAATAATTATAAGTAAGAGTTAAGCTAAATAAAACGTCTTTAACCCTTAATTAGCGGCGAACAACATAAGTCGAGTTAAAAAAAGCTGGACTATGTGGCGGCGCTCGACATAGGTCGAGTGGCAATTTCAGCACGTAATGTGGCTGAGAGAGAGAGACAAGTGGTGGCAGGAGACTAGCGAGCGTATGACTGCTCCAGACCACCGCGGCGAACCTACTGACACAAATCTCAGCTCCCTCCTCCCTCTCTCACTCGCTACATACTCAATTATGTACTGAAAGTACCGAATTACCTGCTTTTTGCACTCGCGTTGCACGGTTATTGCAAGAAAACTATCCATCATACAAGGATCGTTATGGTGTCATTCGAAAGCTCTGTTTATGCCCTTTCAGGGATAGGTATTTGTTTTACGTTCTGGGTCTTATTTAGGCATGAAAATGATCACGTAAACAGCCCTATTTTGGCTAAAAACACCCCGCTGTGCGGTACACATAAATAAACCGCATAGGCCGCTCGTAAGGTGTTAAAATTATACTCGGTGTTATATATATATCCTCTATTTTGACTTCTATGCATGTATTGTGTTACCTCTGAATTCCCCAGTCATTAGAACTCACTATAACCAATATATAAACCTGGTAAAAACCCTGGTATAACAATAAATATTGAAGTTTTGATATCCCAACAAACCTGGCTGTGCCTTATCATGACCACTGGATATAATCATTTCACTCCGGCCCACCTCCTAACGAGTCCCTCCTACACTTAATCAGGTCCTATATACCCGTTTTCTATTTTCGGAGTAGCCTGTGTTTGTTTATTTCTCATTTGCTACATAGGTGATTTATAACTTCCTCTTCTATATCCTTCACTATTTAATATACTAGTTTGTATATATTTGTATCTCCCACTCTCACATACACAGTACACACGCTCACTCTCACAGACAGACTAATGAGGAAGTAAGAAGGAGGTGTGGTGTAGAGGTAGATGTGCTGGAAAGTGTGAAAAGGAACAACTTGAGATGGTTCGGCCATATGGAACGTATGGAAAGCGAGAGAATGACTAAGAGGGTGTACGAGAGCGAGGTGGAGAGACAGAGAGGGAGAGGTAGACCGAAAGAGAGGTGGAAGGATGGAGTGAGGAAGTATATGAACGAAGGCGGTGCTGGTTGGGGGGAGGGGCGTCGACTGACTGGGGACAGAGGTGCATGGGGGCGGTTCGTTCGTGGCCACCCCTTCGGGGATCACGTCGTCAGGCAATAGATAGATACATTTACAGTATATACTGTATATACAGTACATATGCATATATATATATATATATATATATATATATATATATATATGTATATATATATATATATACAGGATATATATATATATATATATGTTTATTTATATATATTTATATATATTTATATACGCTTATAAGTTTATATATAAGTTTGCCACTTCAGAGTCACGTTTCTTATTCAATGGGGTATTGTATAACCAGGTAGATGGTATTAGCATGGGTTCTTGCTTAGGTCCCGTGTTTGCCAATACTTTTTTGTGTAACAAAGATATAGCAGCTGGTTAGATAATTGTCCTGCACAGCTTAGACCTTTGTATTATAAACGTTACGTTGTGGATGATCTGTTTTTTATTTTTTAAGGATGAGATTGCCAATCAAGGATTTTTGTAGTTATATAAATGCTCAGCACAAAATTATTAGGTTCACATGGGAGAAGGAAGTTAATGGTTCTTTGGCATTCTTAGATGTTCTAGTTAGTAAAACCGAAAATGGAATTGTCATCGATGTATTTAGAAAGAAAACGTTTACTGGATTAGCTCTGAATTGGTACCGTTATTGTCCCGAAATTTATAAGATTAATTCCATAAAGACTTTGTTAAACAGAGCATATAATGTCTATTCTAATTATTTTAAATTGCACGATGAAATGTATAAGCTACGAGATTACTTTGTCAAGAATAACTATAAAGTAGACACTTTTAATAGAGTTTTGAATGTATTTTTGAGTAATATGCAACGAGGTGATAAACTACCAATAACAACTGTTCCGAAACTGATCAAGTATGTGAAGATGCCGTTTTATGGAAAGATTAGCAACCAATATAGAACACTAATGTTAAATTTACTAAGAAACAACTTTCCTTCAGTAAATTCCAGAATTATTTTTACGAATGATTTTAGAATAGGTAACTGTTTTAATACAAAGGGTAGAGTGGCAAACCAGTTGTGCTCGAACATCGTATACTTATTCACCTGTCCGAGCTGTGAGGCTCGGTATGTGGGATGTTCGGGGCGTTCCTTTAAAATAAGGATATTCGAGCACATGGGTAAAAACCATAGCACAAGGAAGTTTTTAAATAAAATGTTCTTTTCTGCCGCTAGGAATCGCTCTAGGTCCCAGGATCATCCATTTTCACCTAATGATTTTCAAATTATCGGTTAATTCAACAACCAGTATGAGGCATTACTGGGCGAAAAACTTCTCATAAAGAAGCGAAACCCTGATCTTAACATTTCAAATAATTAGTTTGTTCCTTTTTTTTGTTGGTGTTTCATTTGGGTGATTTATTGAGACTTATATTTAGGGTATTTGAATCTTTAGGAATCATAATAGCGTAGTATTTAGCAGTTTGGATTAGTCTTTGGTTGGGTGTGGACGCATTTGGTAAGCGGTCGTATACCTTTTTGTTTCACTGTACTGTCATGTTTAACTTCTTTAGGCTAGTGGTTATTTTTAGACACGTTTGATGAGCGGTTAAGTAATTTTTTGTTTGATTCAATATAACATTAGATTTGCGATGTGAGGAAGAATTAATATTACTTTAGTATGTTTCCATTTTTATATGTTAGGTGTTAAGAGGCTTGCAATTCCTGTTTGATTTACTATGTTTTTTTTTTTTTTTAAGCTTATGGTTAACGTATTTAGTTGACTTTATTTGTATTGTTTAATTATTGCCATTTGATGATAAAATTTTAAACTATTTTATTTTAAACTTCTAGGATCATGATGTTTTACCTGAGGATGGCTGCTTGAGCAAGCCGAAAATTCGAAATAAAGATGGTGTTCCATGGAGTTATTTCCCTATTTTTCCTTCTATTACATATATAATATATATATATATACACATACCACGGCATACACTTCTCAACCCAAAATACACTCGCGTATACACAAACCCTCATACATTTAGCACAAACTCACACATCAACCTACACTTCTTAATCCAACGTACTCACAAACACCAGCTCACTAACACCCACAAACACTCACAAACACCAGCTCACACACACCCACAAACACCAGCTCTCAAACACCCACAAACACCAGCTCTCAAACACCCACAAACACCAGCTCTCAAACACTCACAAACACCAGCTCACACACACCCACAAACACCAGCTCACACACACCCACAAACACCAGCTCACAAACACTCACCAACATCAGCTAACCAACACCCACGAATATTCAGAAACACCAGCTCACAAACACTCACCAACACCAGCTCACAAACCCTCACAAACACTCGCAGCTACTCCCAAGTCAGCTAATTTTCTCGTGTCCGGCACACGACTTTTACCCTTTGAACTTTGTGCCCGTCTCTCTCGTTAATGATGGTAGGCCAGAGACAGATGCAGGTGGGCGGGTCTCAGGCACCTTAATTGGATACTTGCCAGCACTTTCATCATAACCGGATGTTTTGTTTTGTTTAATCTACCCTATAATTCTATTATACAACGTATTACAGGATTTAAAGTAGAATAAGTCAATGTATTTTTGCATAATTTATGATTTAACCTTGGAGCAAGGTTTTTCAGTTGCCTGTTAATCTTTAAGGGGATATGGGTTGTTTTTCTGGTTCCCCTTCTTCCTCATGCTTAGCCCCTTTAGTTATCAGATTTTGTTGACGTTTGGCTCATTAGTTTGGCGAAATTAAGACCTTTTGCCCAATTTATTTGTCAATATTAAGACTTTATGTGTCATTTTGGTGTCGATTGTTTTCCTGGCGAGCGATAGCGAGCCTGTTATTTAAGAGGAACCGGCCTCCGGCCTGGACATTTTTCTGTCGAAAAAAATTCAAATTTATCTTGAAGGAGGGACTTGGAGGTGGAGGTGGGGGTTAAAAGCTTGATGAAAATCTAGGGAGGAAACTAAACAAATGATAAACAAATATATAAATTACCTAATTAATACCTCATCCCCAGTTAAGAATTTTATTTTCTACATTAGATGGCTATAATGGCCTCTGACCTAAACGGTCACTAACCAAAACGGCCGTTGACAAAACGACCACAAGCAGCGGCCTATCATAGTCGATTGATTGGCCCATATACTGGCAAAAACAAACCAGAACGGCCACGAACCAAAACAACCACGGTCCATAGCGGCTGCTGATCACAACAGTCAGTCTACCAATACCACTCGAAATAATGCCACGGCTCGGCTCTGTCTATATTGGCCTCGGAACAAATAAACCGCGGACAAAAACAAAAATATAAAAACACATAATAATTAAATAAATATATGAATAATAATAATAATATTGATATAAATAATAATAATTATTATTATAATAATAATAATAATAATAAAAATAAAAATATAAGGGTTGAGAGTTTATTTTATTTGGTGAAACTGAAGAAGAGGCAGAACAAAATATGCATGAATATCCGAGATGCCCTCAATTTAATATACGAGAAGGTATTTTCATACATGATTGCCAATTTAAAACAATATAGCATTATCGTTGAACCACTTGACGAAAAAGGACAACAAAAATTAAAAAAATAACCACAACAATATATATATATATAATATAATATATACATATATATATATATATATATATATATATATATATATATGTACACTATATATATATATATATATATATATATATATATATATATATATATATATAAAGTATACATACAAAATAGACATACTAGCAGACAAAAATAGTGACAGAAATGTTTTACTCAAAAACATATTCAGTGATAATCCAATAAATTCCATTCATTGGGAATTATACTTGAAATACATAGTCATTTAAACCTTAATTGGCGGCGCGCAACTTATGTCGTGTGAAATAAATATGGACTATGTGGCGGTTCACAACTTATGTCGAGCGCCATTTTCAGCACGTAATGTTGCTGAGAGAGAGCTGAGCGGTGGGACGAGCGTAGCAACGCTATAACCGGTCCGCACGACCACCGTGGACATACTGAACTGTATTCTACTTTCCCCCCTCCATTCTCACTCGCTACACAGGGAATTATGTAAGGAAATTACCTTATTTCAGGGTTTTTGCACTCGTGTTGCACGATCGTTGCAAGAGAACCAGTGGTCGTACAAGGATGGTTCGGGTGTCATTGGAAAGCTCTGTTTACGCCCTTTCAGGGATAGATACTTGTTTTACGCTCTGGGTATTATTTAGGCATGAAAATTATCACCTAAACAACCATATTTAGGGTAAAACCCCCCGCTGGGCGCTACAGTCAAATAGACCACCTAGCCCGCTAAATAAGGGTTAAGGCATATACATAGATATAAAAACGTTAATGACTTTTATGTCGACAAATCTGATCCTCTCTGTGTATATAATTATATACTACTCTTTGCGGTTCTGTCCACTATTACAGACCTTCTTATTTTCCAAAAATGTTGATCATCCTTCCTCTCAATATGTACAAACATACCATGCCTGATCGTATGCGTGTCTTTACTGAATCTCTTAACCCCTTGAGCACCATGACGCATTTTTTGTTACCTTTGATTCTGGCTAAATTGGATGATTTTATGCAGTTTAAGAAGAAATTACATTACTGAAAGGGTTAATTGAGATACTATTTACCCATTTGTGTAGTATAGGTAGATTACAAACTAAAGAAAATCGTCTATTGGCAATCAGAATAAGATGACAATTCCGTAATGGAGATGAAGGGGTACTACCTATAAACGCCTCATCAGCTCCACATTTGTGTCCATATCTTTCAGTTTCACCTCACATACCCATCTCACCATTGTCATTCCATTACGTTCAATTCTGGTAATATCATCCACTTTAACCCGCCATGAAACATAAAACTTTCTCTTCACGCGATGTGGAAGTCCTCTCATGGTCAGCCGCTTTATAAAACATATTTATCTCATAACGCATGGCTTGTACCATTTGCATTCGTAAAAAAAATATATAAAGATTTATATATATACTGTATATATATATATATATATATATATATATATATATATATATATATACCGGTATATATATATATATATATATATATATATATAATTATATTATAAAGTAGACGTGCAGTTCAAAACGGCATACCCAACTCTGCGATGGTTTACCATCATCACTACTAACACCATCACCCGCCGGCTTTAGCACCGCCAACAGCCTCGCATCGCCACTGAGAAAACTCGATCCTAATTTGAGTATTTCATATCCCAATTCCCTTTATTCATTGCATGAACAGTAGTTAAGTGCTTGTTTAACCTCCACATAGTTCTGTAGTTGCCGTGCATGTTACTTTATTGCTTTTCTGACTGATAAACATTGTTGTTTACATTTGTTATCCTAGCTTGTAGCAGACGACGCACACCCAGTCGACCTAGCTTTGTATTTTCTTATTAACTCTAGTAGGTATCGTATTCAGTATCCTACTGTAGCTATATATATCTGTAATTTTAGTTGTTGCTTGCATGATCTTGTAGTAACCTTTGACTGATAACTTTGTTTATCTAAATATAATCCTGCTTGACTAGCCTACAGTGACACCAGCGCCATCTGTTGATACAGTATATTAACCCCTTGTGTGCAGTTACACTTTATTCTTATATAATCTCTATTTGGTGAATTGTATATTTAGTTACATATTATATTATATATATATATATTTGTTTTGCTTCTTTAGGTAGGTTATCACCCCTGGTAGCCTACTTCTGCATATTTCATACTTTTTTGTTTTTGGTTAGTCTAGGCTATCATCCCTGGTGGCCTATTTCTGCGTACGGTACTTCAATTTTAAAATTTTCAGCTAGGCTATCACCGCTGGTGACCTATTTCTGCGTACCGGTATTTCATAATTTTTGTTTTCGGTTAGTCTAGGCTATCATCCCTGGTGGCCTATTTCTGCGTGCTTCAATTTTTAAATTTTCTGTTAGGCTATCACCGCTGGTGGCCTATTTCTGCGTACCGGTATTTCATAATTTTTGTTTTCGGTTATTTTTGTTTTCGGTTAGTCTAGGCTATCACCGCTGGTGGCCTATTTCTGCGTACCGGTATTTCATAATTTTTGTTTTCGGTTATTTTTGTTTTCGGTTAGTCTAGGCTATCATCCCTGGTGGCCTATTTCTGCGTACTTAATTTTTTAAATTTTCAGTTAGGCTATCACCGCTGGTGGCCTATTTCTGCATACCAGTATTTCATAATTTTGGTATTCGGTTAGGATAGGCTATAACCCTTGGTGGCCTATTTCTGTTTAAATAAACATAAAATTGTTTTCGGTTCGGCTATCACTGCGTATTCAAATTTAATTTTGTTTTGTTTTAATTTTCGGTTAGGCTATCACCGCTGATAACCTATTTGTGTGTATTTCAAAATTTTTGTTTTCGGTTAGGCCTATTTAAGTAAGTGAAGCGACCTGAAGGGAGTGAAGTGTTTTTAAAGTGAGTTTAGTGTTTTTAAGTGAGTGAAGTGATCTGAAGAAAGTGATCGTCACCATGCCTCGTGCCTGTACGAACTGCGCCGGTAGGTTTGGTGCTTCCATGTTTGCTCCTGCCGATCCACAAGTCTGCCGACTCTGCCAGCAACGAGAGGATTTGACAGCAAAATTGGATGAAGCCCACAACAAGATCAACGCCCTCACCAGGAAGCTGGAATCACTCCAAGAGTTTGTAACACTCAATGTTGGAGTATCACTAACTCCAATTGTTTCAACTCCAGCATCCACCACCGCCCCAACGTCATCTGCCAACAATCCAACACCTGCAGTAGACACTGCAGCAGATGCTTCTGACGAACCTGAGCCGACATCAAACCAGGACAGCTGCCCTGTTCACCTTAGTCTCTCCCCCACTCCTCGTGCAAGAAGCCTGCTAGCACGAACAGTACCAACCCCTCGCCCCCGTTCTAACCACTCCTCTCCCCGACTTGTACGTAGAGTCCCGCCACCACAGGTTTCCGGATTTACACCAGTGAGGAACGGTGCACGGCCAACGCAGAAAAGGTCTCATCTACCAGTCACAATGTCAAACAGATTTGAGATATTGGTAGAGATGGAAGACGAACCAGAAGAGACCAGGCTCGTTGGGGATTCCATCCTACGAGGACAGGTCGAAGAGTTCTGCGACAGAGTCCCAAATCAACGAAAAAGATTTTGCATCCCAGGAGCTGGACTGGACGACATTGTGGAAGCCTTCGAAGATACCACAAAGGATGCAAATGAAAATACCCTTTTTGTCATCCATGCAGGTTCAAATGACGTCATACGCACCAGATCCGAAGAGTTGATGGAGAAATATCGCAAGATAATCCAGCACTACAAAAACAAGTCAAGGAATATCATCATCTCAGGCATTCTCCCCAAGATCGACCCACCTGACAAATTCTACGACAAGGCCTTCAGCACAAATAGCCGACTAAAATATTTGTGTCTGAGGGAAGAAGTTGAATTCATCAACCTCTGGGACAACTTCTACAACCAGCCTACTCTGTTCCGCAAGGATGGCACTCATCTAAACCCTGTGGGTTCAGCACGCATGGGTCGTGTCCTACACGAAGCAGTCCGCAGCCATGGATAAAAAAACGCCATCCGAGAAGAAGCAGCAGTGACATAAATCATCCAACGCCAAGAAAAAAACAGAGGCAACCGAGGACCACCAGCGATAAGGACCGAAGACAGCGAGGACCGAGGACAGCCATGAACATAAATGTAGATCCGACAAGAACCAAAAATATTATTAAAGAGCGTTCCGTGAGTTCTAAAATAACAAATTTAAAGGTTTTCTATGCAAACGCTCGTAGCATACGCAATCAATTTTCAGATTTAGAGGAGCTAGTGTTTACAGAAAATTATGATGTGATTGGCATAACAGAATCTTGGCTCAATACAGAAGATAGAGACTTTTTAGCAGAGTATTCACTTCCCGGTTATGTAATGTTTGAGAAAAGCCGAATAAATCGAAATGGAGGTGGCGTTTTACTTTATATCAAAGAAAGTCTTAACCCTACCCTCTTGTCAAAAACCTCAAATTGTGAACGTCGACGCATCTTTTGTGCTAATAAAGAATAATAAAGGTACAAAAATAATACTTGCATTAATATACAGACCTCCAGCTCAATCAGTGCAAACTGACCGAGAAATTTACGAACAAATTGCAGATGTAAGTAACTCACAAGATACCGTAATTTTTGGCGACTTTAATTTACCTGTGACCAAGTGGGGCGATACTCTTACTTCACACTCCGGACATGACTTGTATACGAACTTGCAAGAGAGTTCGCTTTATCAATTTGTTCGAACGCCGACCCGTGGTAATAACGTTCTTGACATTGTACTTGCAACAAAAGAAGAATTAATAGAGAATTTGAATGTTGGTGATGAATTCAGTAACAGCGACCATCGTACGATAACTTTCACTTTAAAGTTTACTAGTAACGAACCAAATAGTAGCATCGAAAAAGTCCCTAATTTCAAAAAAGCAAACTTCCGTAAACTTAGAGCTATGTTTAAAGAAACTGACTGGAGCTTTTTAATTCACAATAACGACATAAATACATCTTGGAAGTTATTCGAAACCACTTACCTAAAAGCAGTGCAAGAATGTATACCATCGAAAATGCGGCGTCCAGGCCATAATAATAAGCCCAAATGGTGGAATAAAGATATTTCAAACTGTCTGCTTGCTAAAAAATGTGCTAATGATAGATTAAAATCCTCACAAAATGACGAAGAACGGGTGAAATTTGTAGAGCTACGACGCAAAGCCAAAAAGTTAATTAAGCAAAGTAAAAAGACCCTAGAGTTACATATTGCGAATCAAAGTAAAACAAACCCGAAAGAATTCTATAGTTATATCAGAAAGAAAAAAGTAGTTACTTCAACTGTTGGACCGTTAGTCGATGAAAACGGAGAATACACCAAAGACGAAGTACAAATGAGTAATGCCCTCAATACCTTCTTTGCATCAATTTTTACAACAGAAGACCTCAGTGATATCCCTACACCATCGCCGATTCAGATTGATAATTCAGATGTTCTAAGAAATATCACCGTTACAGAGAGAGAAGTATTGAATTGTTTAGATAAACTCAAGGTAAATAAACCGCCTGGACCTGATACAATCTCGCCTAGAGTTCTAAAGGAAGCTAAGGATGAGCTCTCCAAACCACTGACATTACTATTCAATAAATCCTTGCAGTCTGGAACTATGCCTGATCAGTGGAAGCTAGCCAACGTAACACCGATATTAAAAAAAGGCAGCAAATCCCTACCCAGTAACTATCGTCCAATTAGCTTAACCTCAGTTGTATGTAAAATGCTAGAAACGGTCATACGAGACAGACTCGTAAATCACTTAGAGGAAAATAACATACTTAAAGATACTCAACACGGCTTTCGTAAAAAACGTTCCTGTTTAACAAACCTCTTAGACTTCTTCCACGATATCCTCAACCTCTACGATGAGAGTAAAGCTGTAGATATTATATACCTTGATTTTCAAAAGGCCTTTGACAAAGTTCCCCACAAACGTTTACTGCTAAAACTAAAAGCGCATGGAATACAAGACGGTGTGTTGAAATGGATAGAAAATTGGCTCAGCGACAGAAATCAAAGAGTAGTCATAAACGGTAAGGCATCTAAATGGACCAATGTAAGTAGCGGGGTACCCCAGGGATCGGTACTAGGACCAATTCTCTTTCTAATTTACATCAACGACATAGATGAGGGTCTCACCTGTACAATCTCAAAATTTGCTGACGATACAAAACTTGCAAATAGCGTACTCTCAAAAGAACAAGTTGACGATATGCAACACAATCTAGATAAATTGTCATGTTGGGCCCAAATTTGGCAAATGAGTTTCAATGCGGATAAATGTAAAGTACTACATATCGGATACCTAAATGAGAACGCAAACTATTCGATGAATGGCACTCAGCTTAAGAATGTAAACAGAGAAACCGATCTGGGAGTAACAATATCGAGTAACCTAAAACCGAGTCAACAATGTTCAGAAGTTGTTAAGAAGGCAAACAAAATAATTGGCTTTATAGGCAGGTCATTTGAGCATAAATCCAAAGAAGTTATCTTAACCCTTTACAATTCCTTAGTCCGCCCTCTTCTGGAATACTGCGTTCAATCCTGGTGCCCTTATTACCAAAAAGATATAAACAAGCTAGAACGAGTTCAACGTAGAGTTACCAAAATGATACCTAGCCTAAAGAACAAACCATACGAAGAGCGTCTTAGAGAATTAAATCTATTTCCTTTAACCCAGCGCAGATTAAGAGGTGACTTAATTCAAGTGTTCAAAATCATCAAAGGCATCGACAATATGAACTGTAGTAAGTACTTCACTATCGACCAATCTAATTACACGCGGGGAAACGGTTGCAAAATTATTGGTAAATCTTTTAACTCACACGAAGTCTAAGAATTTCTTCTTCAATCGAGTTGTCAACTTGTGGAATGGGCTTCCCCGAAACGTTATAGACTGCATCACCGTTGATTCTTTTAAACTCCGCATAGACAAATATCTCGCATCAAACCCGCGACTGACTGCGTTTGTAAATGAATCACTTTATTTTATTCCCCCCTCAGTTACTAACCCATCTGTCCCCTACTAACTTCCTAATCCTGCCACGGACATTAGTTCCAGGGCAGTAATTCCCTTTCCAATGTTCCCTTACCCACTTTAACCGACTGTTTGGACACTTGATCCTTAGTGTTTTGGAGGACAAGCAACCTAGAAGGGTCACTAAATCTGTTGTTGCTTGATTTCCTTTGTACTCCTTTGTACCATCATCAATCACAATCACCATCATCACTACAGTTGCCACAATCATCACGGCTACTGTCATCATCACCATCACTATGATCATCATCACTACTACAATTACAATCATCACTATTACTCTCACCATCATCACTACTACTGTTACCATTGTCACTGCCATCTTAATCACTACTATCATAATTGATACTACACCTATCAACCATCATTACTACTATCATCACCACCATCTTACAATCATTACTACAGTTAACATCATCACTACTACTATAACCATCATCATTACTAATGTCACAAGTATTACCATCATGTATCCTACTATCACCATCATCACTACTACTGCCATCATCACCATTAATATGATCTTCATCATCACAACTATTGTCATCATCACTTCAACTTTCACCATCATCACTACTATTCACCATCATCACTAATACTCACACCATCGTCACTACCATCATCACTACTGTCATCATTATCACTACAACTATCATCATTCCTTTTCACCATCATCACTACTATTATGACCATCATCACTACTACTAGTACTGTCACCATCATATCTACTACTGTCACCATTATATCTACTACTGTCATCATCACTACTGTCATCATCAATACAACTACAACCATCAACACTACTATTATCACCATCATCACTACTATCACCATCAATCCCACTATTACTACCATCTACCATCACTTCTAATGCCAACTAAACTAACTTAAAACCCTAGAAGGGGAAACCGGGGTCACCACGACCCCGAAATATCGTGCGCGGGCTTGTTTCTTGGTGTTGTGGCGTGACGCGGCCTGGTAGCCACGAGTTTGGGTGAGGGAACGGCAGTCTACACCCACCGCTCATCGTGTGCACACCTACAAGCCCGAAGCTCCGCCCCTCGCAGCCCTACCAGCCCGTTTGGGTCATATTGACCCGACCATTCCCCTTATAAGGTAAGCATTTTCGTTCTCGATTTGTTTGGTTTCGTGCTTGTGCAAGCTATGTTGACGGATAGATTTATGGTGTATTATGCTTATATGATTGACATATATATTCCCCAGCTTCCCATAACAATTTCATAGGCATTTGACCCCAGGAACTATTTTTTATGAATATTTGTCCTAATTCTGGATTTTCTTGCTTTTGAATAGTCCCGCCATGGCTGACCCCAAGAACCTGTCGGGTGAACAAATAGCGTCCCTGCTCTCTTTTGTTTCTTCCAGATCGTCTCGTTCCTGGGGTCTACGCCCTCCAGGTTTTAGGAGGAACTTACCCCATCATCACGCCTTCATACTGCGAAGTATCAGATAATTTGGTCGGTAATTTATTTTTATTTGATTTTTTTAGTGGACACCATTTTTTTGCCTGGATAATTTGGAACACGAGTGCCTCAACACGCAACTACTCAGGAAATATTCTATAAACTGTGATAATAAGCTAGCATAATGATGTATGTATACAACTAAACCATTTTGGGCATCAATAAAGCATTAGAAAATTTGTTTCTTTTATTTCCCCGCGGGGGGTCATTGAGACCCCCGTTTCAGCTTGGTGTACCGCTCCGGGGGGGTTTCCCCTTCTAGGGTTAACCTAGCAAATACGTAGCGAGATGTTTTCGCTCCCAGAACGAATGCGTTCTTAGTGTGAGAGCCCCTTCAGGGCTCACACACTAAGAATGCCATCATTGCTGGGTGGGGGGTGGGGGGGTCAAGGAATGGGGGGGGGGGGGGGTTCAGGGAGGGGAGGGGGTAAAATGGTAATATGGTAAAACCATATTTTGGACCTAAAATCATAACTATTGCATACATTCAAAACATCTTTTTTGACTGACTTTCGCATTCACGCAAAAACAATTTGTGTGAAATTTGGTAAAAATTCGTCCAACGGTCTAGGAGGAGTTTCGGGACAGACGGACAACAACAACAACAACAACAACAACGACGACAGACATTTTTTTCCGGTGGTACCCACTATACGGTGGGCGATACCAAACTCTGCTTACGTAGAGTTGATAAAATACATACTAGATATAAGAAATAAAAACTCACTTCACTGTTTTTCTTATTCTCCCTTCACTCGTTCGGTTGTGTGTCTCCTTTTCTGCCTGTCTGTTTGTCTGCTTCTTTTATAGTCTTTATATATGTCTCTCTCTCTCTCTCTCTCCTTCCTCAATTCAACTCTTTTTCTATAATTTTTCATTGAAAATGTTGTTGTGTCATTCAAGCCATAGTTCTATCTATCTATCTATTGCCTGATGCCGTGATCCCCGAAGGGGTGGCCACGAACGAACTGCCCCCATGCACCTCTGTCCCAAGTCAGTCGACGCCCCTCCCCCCAATCAGCACCGCCTTCGTTCATGTACTTCCTCACTCCATCCTTCCACCTCTCATGCGGTCTAACTCTCCCTCTCTGTCCCTCCACCTCACTCTCGTACACCCTCTTAGTCAGTCTCTCGCTTTCCATACGTTCCATATGGCAGAACCATCTCAAGTTGTTCCTTTTCACACTTTCCAGCACATCTACCTCCACACCACACCTCCTTCTTACTTCCTCATTAGTCTGTCTATCCCTCCATGTAACTCCGCACGCACTCCTTAAGTAATTAATTTCCACTGCTCTCACTCTTGGTCTGAGTCTCTCAACCAACGTCCATGCTTCGCTTCCGTAAGTCAGTGTCGGGATTACCACACTGTCATGCAAGGACTTCTTCACTTCCATACTGACCACCCTATTTCTTGTTACTGCTTTTAGCGTTCCTACAACCCTCTTCCCCTGGTGTACCCTCTCCCGCACTTTTTCATCCATAGTCCCAGCTTTACTCAACACACTGGCCAGATACTTAAAAGAGTTGACGATCACCATAGCCTGACTGTTCAGCTTCACCTCACACTCTGTGACTTCACCCCTTTCGAAAACCATAATCTTGCTCTTCGCCGCATTTACCTTCAAATTCCGTTTTTCGCACACTGTTCCAAACTCATTTACCAGACCCTGCAACTCCCATTCATTATCACTCATCAGAACTGTATCATCCGCAAACAGCAGTATAGGTAGCTTCCACTCAATTCCCTCCCTTTTCAGCGATACACCAACATCCACTGCTCTTGATAGTATTTCTTTCATGACTCCATCCATATATACAGTAAACAACCACAGGAACATCACACACCCCTGTTTCAAACCAACATTCAGGTCAAAGAACTCGCTCTGCTCACTCTCCACACGTACTGCCGCCTTTGCACCCTCATACATGCTCTTCACTGCTTTCAGCAACTTGCCCTCTACTCCGTATATTCTAAGTACTTTCCACAAACCTTCTCTATCCACTCTGTCATAGGCCTTCTCAAAGTCCATAAAGGCAACATACACCTTTTGTTTATTCTCCAGATATTTCTCCACAACACAATTCAGGGTATAAATCTGATCTACACATCCTCTTCCCTTCCTAAAAACCTCCCTGCTCGTCGCCTATCCATTTCTCCGTTCTCACTCTCACTCTCTCAATCACTACCCTACTGTATACCTTCCTTACTACGCTTAGAAGACATATTCCTCGGTGGTTACAACACACTCCTCTTTCCCCTTTGCCCTTATATAGGGAGAATATTATGCCAGTCTTCCAGTCATCGGGTGCACTCCCCTTCTCCCATGCTAGTTTGCACATTTTCCATACCCATTCTATCACTATCTCACCACCATACCTCAATATTTCCCCACACACTCCATCTGTTCCTGGTGCTTTCCCCAACTTCACTCTTTTCATGGCTTCTCACACTTCTGACCTCCTGATCAAGCCATAGTTATGGTATAGTATATAATTATATTACATACTTGTTTTCCAAATACTGTTCTCGTTTTAAATACTTCAAAATATATGCGAGTACTATCTTTTCAAGTTTTTCCTTCCAAATCTTTGACTTATATTCATGCAACTTTTAGTCCTTTAAGATTTCATACCGGGGCATAACTTAATTTTCTGCCGTGTTCTTATCTCTCCTCCCTACCATAAATAACAGGGGGAGGAGGGGTTGGGCTCGTATTTTCTCATTAGCAGCTGGTATTTGTCAAAAGCATTAAGGTCACCTCACGAGACACACGCGACCAGGGTTAAGCGTAGGAGAGAAAGAAAGGTAAGAGAAGAAAGGAGAGAACATGGATATATAGCTGGTCAAGAATGTATAGAAAATGTACAGCATAAGAAATTATTGAGAGTCATATACAAAAACAAAAAAACAAAAAATATATATATATAAGAGGGAAGAGGCAAAGGCGAACATAGGAATGAGTTATGCAACCTTTGCAAATATATAGAGTTAATATTAGTCATTCACTCTCTCTCTCTCGCTCTCTCTCATTCTCTCTCTCTCTCTCTCTCTCTCTCTCTCTTACACATACACACACACAGCCACACATATATATGGAGAGAGAGAGAGAGAGAGATAAATAGACAGATAGATAGATAGATAAATATATATGGAATAGTGTATATGCTATATAATGTGTTACTGCTGTCTAAGTTAAGTAATTACATGCCAAGAAGGCAACCTTCACACATAAATTATAATTGTGAATGTATTCGATTCATATACAGTATAATTCATAAAGTACAATACAAATTTACCAGGTACAAAAGCGAATCAAGCAAGCATCCCCGAGATCCTTTGGAGGAAAAACAATATATATATATACAGTATATACTCCAGGAAAACAAGTAATTCACAGTATAATCAGTTAAAGACGATGTAGCTTTGTAAGTTATAAATAGGAGTCGGATTTTAAAACCTTGTGTTCTATTACTTTGTCAATTATAATTTGTGACATTTAGGTGTAGATTTTGTTCCTGGTGAGCGATAGCGAGCCTTGAATACAGTAGTAACCGACCTCTGGTCCGAACATGTTTCTATAAAAAGATTTACACATTTTTCCGGAAGGGGGGTCTTGGGGGTATTTTTTAAAGCTTGATCGACGTCTAGGGAGGAAAATGAATAAACCAATGAATAAACCCTCCCTTCTTAGTCACGCCTTAAGTCGTGCCTGTCTCACTACTTTCAACTTTTGTATCTCTCTTACAACATGTAACTCAAGTCTGTGACATACACAAGCTTTGTCTTTATCTTCAGCTATTGTTTTAAATTGGCTTTACATTAAATTATCAATACAGTTTTACATATATTGGAAAGCTGGATAACTAAACTCAAGTTTTTTTAGAAAAATATATATACAGTATATATATATATATATATATATATATATATATATATATATGTTAGTAAAGCCAGGTAATAAATTTTCTTTAATACATACGAGGTTGAAAGAAATGGCAATTTCTGCGTTGGAAATTTTATTATTCAAAGTTTCCAGGTCTCTGATGAGTTTTCGCTGGGTGGCAGGAAGTAGATGAAGGAGATGAGCAAAATTCATGGTGGTACAGGGTTACATAAATGTACATGATGATACAGGATATACGACGCGTTTCACTGGACAACCAGCATTATCAAGTAAGGAAGGAATGATATAAAAGGTAAACAGGAAGGGTATATATTGAGGGTGGAGGATCAGAGGAGGCGGAAAACAGGGGGCAAAAGTCTGCTATTGGTGGAAGCGTAAACTAGGAGAGAGAAAGGGGTTAACCGCTTCACGCATGCGCACTGGATGCGGGATGGTGGTCAGTAGGTGGGGTCGAAGCTGATTGGTTGCGTGTCGAGGGGCGTGGCCTAAGTTGTGTGGCGCCTGCAGAAGACGAAGCTGAAGGAGGTAGCGCGGGGGGCTGCGTCAAGGGCACCGGGGGGCGAGGAGGGGTGTTAGGTCCTGTAGGGTAGTGCCTTTTGGCAGAAGGAAGGATCTGAAGGTCCAGAGTTTGGTTGTTGATGTTGGAATGTAAGGCTTGGATATATAAAGCTTCGAGTATAGGTAATCTCCTTGGGTCACTTTCTTTATCGAGTATGGTGGTGTGTTTCTCTAACTCGTTGCGTGTGAGGTGAGGGTGGTTAGGGGTGAGATAGTGGTCTTTGATGGCTCCAGCCTGAAGGTGAAGAGTTAACCGACGTGAAAGACGAGTCTGCGTCATACCAATATAGGAATGAGGTTCACAGTCCTCATAATTACAGGTATGTTGGTAAATGACGTGATCGTCGGTCATCGGGCTCTTTATCTTGGTGGAGGCTGGTTTGTTGCGGAGAACGAGGTTGGAGGTCTTGGGGGATTTGTAATAAATTATTAATTTGATTTTGTTTTCCGGGTTGGTTGGGTGGACATGCTTGGAGATTATTTCTTTTAAGACGGCCTCGTCATTTTTGTGTTCAGAGGACATGTAATTGCGGTAGAATAATAAAATAATAAATAATAAATAATAAATAATAAAATAATAAATAATAAATAATAAATAATATGAATAATAAAATTTCCAACGCAGAAATTGCCATTTCTTTCAACCTCGTATGTATTAAAGAAAATATATATATATATATATATATATATATATTCTCTTTTAAACAGACGAGGTTAAAAACAATAGCAGTTTCATCATTCAGGATTTTATTGTTACAGCTTTCAATAGTTCTAACAATTTTCCTCTGGGGTTCAGAGATGAGGTACAAAAGGTTAGCAAAATTCATGGTAGATCCAACGTTTCACAAGTAAACATCTTGCATCTTCAGGGAATGGAGAGGTAATGATTAGAATAATGAATGAATGAATGAATATAGAAAAGGTGGGTGAGGGTGAAAGAAGGGAAGTTTTTATTGGTTAAGTAGGAGAGACAGTGATAATAGTGGGAGAAATAGGGTGTCGGGGCTTGCCCCAACGTGCATGAGTTGAATAATTGAGCTGGGGTTGAGTTGATTTAGTTGGAAAAGTTACTTTAATGAGATTCAGGATGGCTTGCCAAGAAGGGGGCAAGGGATGGGGAGCAAGTTAATTTTTGGGTGGTATAAAATCGAAAGTGCTTGCATGTTTTGGGGTTGTATTTTTGGGTGGTAGTATTCGAAAATGGTATAGGGGGAGGTAATTTTGGGTGGCATTGAGTCAAAAGGGGTACTGCTGGGGAAGTCTGTGGCAGAACCTGTAAGAAGGCTGTACTGTTATTATTATAGGAGTTACGTTAAAAGGTTGTTGTCTTGTACTTTGTCTGTGAAATTATACATTTTAATGGGAAGTGAAGCTAGGAATCTAGGTCAGGAGTGGTAGGGAGGCTGGACTGTGGACGAGCCGGCATGACCCACCTCCTCTACCAATCCTGATTTTAAGTGAATATTGGAATGGGTGCCTCTCTGTTGTTGGGGTGAAGGAGGTTTGACAAGGGGCGGGGGGGATGTAAAATTATGTTGAAAATTTGGATGAAGTTATCATGAAAGGTGTCAAGTTTTATAATTTGTTTTTCTGCTAATTGCTGCCAATAAGTATTTAGAGGGGGGATGTGGGCTAGATTGTGAAGATGTTGTGCCGTCTGGAACTCATACCACTGAGTCCCGAACATCCACCTCAGTGCTTTATTTTGTATTCTTTGATATTTTAGTTGGTTGGTAGGGGCCGAAAGTGAAATGCTGAGTGGGACGTAGCACAAAAGAGGTCTTATTAGTGCTTTGTATAAGTGAAGCTTGGTTTTTATTGAGGCATTTCTGAATCGATAGATGGTTTGTAGTGATTTTGATGCAATGGCAATGGAAGTTTGTGCTTGTTTGTTGAATCGGATGTTTTTGTCGAATGTGAGGCCGAGTACTTTGTTTGTGGGAGAGACATTTATTTGTGTGCGGTTAGGGACAGGTGCTCGGGAGTTCTGGAATAAGGGTCTTGGGCGGAGATGTCCCTTGGCAAAGTATGTGACGTGTGATTTTTGAGGATGAGCCTGAATCCGCCATTTTTGCTCCCATTGTGCTACTTTGTCAAGTTCTCTTTGAGCTCTGTTTGTCAATGCGTCTATTGTGTCTGCTCTTATTATTTGCGTCACGTCGTCTGCGTACATTACTGTGAGAGAGTCATTGTGAGTGGGGTTGGGAAAGTCATTTGTGTATAGGATGTAGAGGGTAGGAGCGAGCACTGAGCCTTGAGGTACGCCTGCGTTTAGTGCAAATGAATCTGAATAAAGATTAGAAAACTTAATTTTGGCTGTTCTATTATCCAAAAAGTTGCAGAGAAGTTTCTGAGTAATTAATGGGAAGTTGAAATTTTCGCAGATTTTGTACTTCAAGCCTTCGTGCCACACTGTGTCAAAAGCTCGTTTTATGTCCTTTGTAATTAAGGCTGTCTTGTTTTTTCGTCTGGACTGTTTGTTTATGTGAAGGTAGTTTGTGATAATGTTTAGTGCTTCTTGTGTCGATCTGTGTTGTCTAAAACCAAATTGCATGTTCGTGAGGAGTCCTTCGTCTTCGAGAAATAGTCTGAGTCGGTGGTTTATGATACGTTCTAGAGTATTCCCAAGAGTCTGAAGTAGACTAATGGGTCTGTAGTTTAGTGGATTAGTCTTGTCTTGGTTTTTCTTGGGAATGAGGATAATGGTTGCTGTCTTGAAGCAGACGGGAAAGTAGCCTGATGCCAGGATGGCGTTGTAGAGGCGAGTGAGTGCTGTTATGAAAGTGTTAGGTAGGTGCTTTACAAGGTGGTGATTAATACCCGTGGCACCAGGCGCCTTTCTCCGTGTTTTAGACAGGATGAATTTGACTTCGTCTGGCACAATGGGAGCAGTGAGTACGTTTTGAGGGTCAAGTGTGTTTAGGTTAATGTGTGTGTCATGGGAGATGTTGTCAGGGATGGTAGTGAGATGTTGTTCTATATTGCGGATGTGTTGTTCGGCAGGCCTTTCAATGGGGTGTGGGTGGTATACTTGTTGCCATGTCTGTTTAAATTTATCTGTGATAGCCCTAAGATCAGTAATTTTGTTGCCATTAACAGTGAGGGAGGATGTTCTGGGAGTGGTATTACCTTTTAAACGTTTTATATGTTGCCAGAATTCCCAGGGCTTAGTTTTCCTGTTTTGTTCTGCTGAGTGTACTAGGTGAGTCCAGTGAGCGTCATGATCAGATTGCAGGCTGTTAAGGATGCGAGTTCTGAGGTTGGAGAGATCGTAACGTACTCGGCCTGGTATGTGGTTGTGTTTGTTCTGTTCGAATCGACGACGATAGCACACTAGGAGTCTTTGTGTTCTGATGGAGGGTCTGAAAGTGTGTTTGATTTTGTATGTAGTTTTTGGGATGGTTGTGTTGGCTGCATTTATGATTTTGTTCTGTAGGTTCTCAATTTGTTGGTCTATGTGTGTGTAGTGTTGTCCCTTATAGTCGTGTATGTAGTTGTCTTCTGATAAAATGTTTTTGAATTCTTCCCAGTTTGCTTGTGAGTAGTTAAAATGAGATTGACATGGGATTGAATTGGGTTTGAAGAAATTGACATGAAAACTGGGATGTGATCTGATCCTGAAAGTGGCCCTGGGGAAATATCATGATGGAATATATTAAAAGCTTGGTTTGAAAAAATTAAGTCAGGTTTACCATTACCGTTTGGTGTGAAAACTGTGTTGAAATCTGGGCCTTGAAAAGTTAATCTTTTGTGGTTGTGTAGTGCTAATAGTTGAATTCCACGTTGATTTATGGTATTATGTTGGAAAGCTTGGTGTCTAGCGTTAAAGTCTGCAAGTATAAGTGTAGGTGCATTGTTATTGAATAAGGTATTTAAGTCTGTGTAAGGGATGTAGGTATTGGGTCTGACATATGTGGTGGCAACTATGAGGGGTCCAAGTGTTGTGTGTGTTTTAACTGCAAGGAAATGCTTGTATGTCCAGTCTGTGATGAATTCGTGTTGAATGGTGCTTTTTATCATGATTGCAACTCCATCGTTGGCATCGCCGTCGGTCTGTCGTGTTGTGTAACCAAAGAATCTAATTTTATGTGTGTTGTACGTACAGGTGCTGTTAATTAGTATTATGTCTGTGTCATTATCTAAAATTAATTGTGTGAGTAGGTGTCTGTTAGTGTAGTAGTGTCTTATGTTGAATTGGATGACTCTTAACATGATGGGGTATCGTGAAGTGAGCTATGTGCGGGGAAGTGGGGGGATGGTGGGGCCCGGGTTGGAGAGGGAGAGGATGAGGAGCGGACTCCTCCAAAAGATGGAGATTTGGAGGTAGATTTGGTATTTTTTCTTGGGGTTTCGACTTTACGTGACTTTGACCGAGAACGGTTTAATTCAGGGGAGCATATCTCAGCTGGACTGGTGGGTTTTCGTTTTAGAGGAGATTGGGGAGGAATGGTGGGCGTTTTTGGTGTAGGAGGGGGTGGGGGAGGCATGAAGGATGTTGGGGTAGTAAGGTTAGGAAGGTCAGGGTCAGATGCATTGAGAGTTGGGTCAGTGACATTTGTGAGGGGGTGGGTGGGGGGGGGGGGGGGGGGGGGGTTTGGGTAGGGGGATCTTGAGGTTCATTTTCAGTGGTGAGAGGGATTGACATTTCAGGGATTTCGTTGGCGCTTGGGGGTTGAGGAATAAGGGTAGTGGAGGATGAGTTGGAGGTAGAGGGTGAGGGTAGTGGAATAGGAAGAGGAGTGGCTGAGAGAGATGGATTGTGAGAGTTCTTGCTATGCTGGAACCAAGACTCAGGGATCATGATGGCAGGGAGATTGTGGGCAGTCAGGCCATCATTTAGGAGCTTGTTAAACTGTGGGGTGACTTTTTGGTTCGTGAGGTGGAGTGCAACATTAACAAGGACTGAAGTTTGGGCGAATATTTCGCGGTTAAACAATGGGCCGGGAGGATTGATGTTGGGTGGGGTAGGGGGGGAGGATTGAGGGATGTGTGAGGTGGTCGCTGAAGCATATGATTTGGCAGTGACTGGGTGGGATGAGAATAAAGGACGTGTTTGGTTGGAGTGGCCTTTGCGTTTTTTCTAGTGTCTTTTAAGACATTGAGACGGAAGGGACATTCGGCACTGATTGCAATGTGAGGGCCATTGCAGTTTGAGCATTTCAGAGTGATTGAAGAGCAGGTGGTAAATGAGTGCCCTGACTCAGCACAACGAGAGCAAGTTACTGTTTTCTGACATTGGGCTGTGGGATGTCCGTAAGCATAACAGTTATAGCACTGCCTGAGATTGATCCAGGACTCAGGGGTCAGAAAATCAGGCGGCAAAATCACATGAAATGCCTTGAGACCTGTTTTTAGAAGCTTACTGGCCTCCTGAGGGGAGGCACATCGAATTTTGAGGGCTTGACGTTGGGTTTTATATACTTCACAGACAGTGATGGAGTTTTTCTTGGAAATTTCCCTGGCAATCTCATCTTCGTCTTTGTTAAAGATGTTCTTGTCAGGGTTCAGAATTTTGACTGTACAGGCAGCTTTAAGTTCTGGGGAGAGGACTAGTTCATAACCAGCAGATTGGAGTTTCTTTAGAGTGGCAGGGTTGAGATATGCATCAAGATCTTTTTGTGAAGCAAGTCTTATTTTAATAACATTGAGATTTTTGAAAACCCTGACTATTTGGGTTTGAGTGATACTAAATATGTGAGAGCCTAGGTCATCAGGGGGATCGTTAATGCATTTGAATTTGACATACAGTGCCATACTGAATCATTGGGAGAAACAAGTTTAATTGCTAACTTATAAGAAAAGTGAAAATGAATGGGGAAAAAACAAATTAGGGAGGTAGAGTTAATTGAACATTTTTATGGAGAATTTTAAAACTGTACCCAGGGGGCACCCCTATGGGATGTCCCCAGAAAAAAAACTAACTCCTACCTATGTCCTTGGACTGTAGGCAAGCCTATGTCACCAGACCCTAACCTACTTGAAGTATAAACCCTACCCACATGCCTCCTATAACCAGGGGCTAAACCCCCCCCCTTCATGGCAATGCCTTCAGGGTTCGGCGTCGTACTACAAGTGGGCTTCTAATGGGCGGTAGTGGGTAATATTTAATAATCTAGAAAAGGAAAAGTAATGAGAAAGGTTTTGGGGAAAAGATAAGAGTATAGGAAAGTAATGAGAATGGACAGGATGATGATGAGATATGAGGTGAGATACAGGGAGCTGATTGGCCGGGCGAGTGCAGATTGAGGTGTTGATTGGAGGAGAGAACAGATGGAGGAAGAAGCTAGGGGGCTAGGTTTTTGCTGGTCCTCAAGACGTCCATCTTCTGCTGCTTGAAGATTCTTCTTTCTTCTTTCTTCTTTCTTCTTACTTCTGCCGCTTGAAGATGGGGGGGGCTACAGGCCTGTAAGAGAGACCAGAGCGTCACCAAGTACCACCTCGAAGTGTGATTAGATTTTTTTTTTTTTTTTTTTTTTTTTTTTTTTTTTTTTTTTTTTTTTTTTTTTTTTTTTAAAGGTAGGGGGAGGAAGAGAGGCACCTCAGAGTGGGTGAAGGGAAGAGAAAGTAGGAAAGATGAAATACAGTGGAAGAGAAAAGTTAGTGGGCCGTCCACCTTGCTATTTTTCATGTTGGTTTTGAGTTCTGAGCATGCCACGTGGTGTTGGAGAGGAAAGGCCGTTGTTGTTGAAGGTGCGCGATGATGGTTAGTCGTAGAGGTATTTTGGTTCATCGAGGTAAGGAGATGGTGTTCTTGTCGGCTTGCTGGCGGTCATTCGTTCAATGTCTTCATCTCCTTCCTCCATCCCCTCCACGTCGACGTCTTCTCCTATGGTGGACTCGGAGTATTCAGACAACGTGGAGGCTGCCACCGGATGGTCATACTGGGTGATGGAGTTGTTCTGGTCCTGCAGATTTTGGTGAGCATCGGCTGGCGCTTGTTGGTGTTCGGCTATAATTGATGATTGGTGGTCGTTGCTGCTGTTGCTGGTCAAGTTCCATTGGTGTTGATGGTGAGGAGTGCTCCACTTTGCTTCTGTTTAGACTAAGAGGTCTTGGCAGAAGCAGCTGTTGTTTGGGAGCATTCCTCGCCTCCAGCGGTGTTGGTTCTGGGGCTCGGCGTTGTTGTCTCTTGGAGGGCTTCTTCCTTGCCGACGACCTCTTGGTGATTGCTGAGGTCATGGAGAGAGCCTCCTCAGGGATGGTGATTGTCGGCAGCTTGTTGACTGACAGCAGATAGGGGATCAGCTGGCAGAGTTGTTGTTGTCTGTACCAGCGATGGCTATGGCTGACTGGATACAGGCGTAGATTTTTGCCCTCAATAACGCTTCCCCTTCTGCATTTGTTGTTGTTGTTGGCGCCTTAGGTGGAGTGTTATGTGGAGAGAATGAGGAGCCCTTGACAGGGGCTTCTTTAGGGCCTGTGATGTTGATGGCTTCTCTTCCCCGACTCCCGGAGCAGATGGAAAACTCCACTGCTTCACCATTCTCCAACGAGGCTCTCTTGCTGCTCTTGTTGTTGTGGATGTTGGTGTGGTGGCAGAAGGTATCCTCGTTGTTGGAAGTGGTGTATAAACCATAGCCTGCTTTGAAATTAAACCACTTGACCATACCAATGGTTGTGGTAGTGCTGGTGGCCATGGCAGAGGTGGTCAAGAGTGGAGAGGCAGTCTGGTGAAGGCAGGAAGTGGAAGTGGTTTTGATTAGAATAGGGCAATGCATCTTATTTATACAAAATTCGAGGATCAAGTAGAGGGAGGTGGGCGGAGCTACTGGGTGTGTGGTGGCTGTTCATTGGTGGTAGGCAGTCTATTCGCGAGACGGGCACTAAATCTTATCGGTGGTTGGTTGTTGGCTGTGATTGGTTGGTGTTGTCAGTTGTGTGCTGAGCGTGGAAGCGTAAGGAAGGGGGTCGCGGGGCGAGAGGAGGGGGGGGCAGCATGCCTGTACCGCTTGCCTGAAGGAAGAATTTGAAGGTCTTGTGTTTGGTTGTTGATGCTGGGGTTGAGTGTTTGGATGTATAGAGCTTCTAAAATAGGTAGTGTTCTGGGGTCTGATTCTTTGTCGAGTATGGTGGTTTGTTTGTCTAGGTCAGCGCGAGTTAGGGCAAGATGGTGGGGGGCTTGATAGTGATCTTTTATAGCGCTAGATTGAAGGTGGAGGGTTAGTCGACGGGAAAGGCGAGTCTGTGTCATTCCAACATAGGATAGGGGTCCACAGTCCCCAGAGGTGCAAATATGCTGGTATATCACATGATCGTCTTTCGGTTGGTTGGTGGAAATGGGGCGGTTACGGAGGACAAGGTTGGAGGTCTTAGGAGATTTGTAGTAAATAATGAGTTTGATTTTATTGTCAGGGTTGGTGGGGAGGACGTTTTTGTTAATTATTTCTTTCATAATGGATTCGTCTGTTGTGTGGTCGGAAGACATGTAGTTTCTGTAGAAAAATGTAATGTTATTGGCCGGGTTGGTGCTAGGGGGGTCTTGTTTGTACCATTTTTCTAGGTGGTGGTTGATGGCATTGGTGACGTCAGTGTTAGAATACCCATTGTTGACTAGGACCTGGGTGAGCCTTTCCAGTTCATTGTGTGTGTCATTCCAGGTGGTGCAATGGGTGAGGGCTCTCCTGACATAGGCGGCGATGGTGGACTGTAGGTATCGTTTACGGCATTCACTTTCCCCATTAAGACATTGGCCATTGTTTGTAGGTTTGGTGTACACGGTAGTTTTGAAGCTGTGGTCGTGGAGGGAGACAAGGAGGTCGAGGAAGGGTAGATGTCCATCGGTGGTTTCTTCGTATGTGAAGTTGAGTCCGGAGGCGGCCATGAAGCGCTGCTGGAGGTCCCTGAGTTCGCCCAGGTCCTTCACCCGCACGAAGATATCATCGATGTACCTGCTGTAGACAGTGGGCCTGTGTGCAGCCAGGAGTTCCTTTTCGATAGTTCCCATGAAGAAACTGGCGAACAGGACCTCCAGGGGGCTTCCCATCGCTACACCGTCGATTTGCTGGTACATATTCCCGCAGGGGCAGAGGAAAGGGGACTCCTTGGTACATAGTTCCAAGAGCGTCTTCAGGCCCTTCTCCGGGATGTCCAGGGGGGGGCGTATTAGGGCAGTGTTAAACTCGACGTAGGATAAAATCTATTATCTTGTCAACGGGCACGTTGGTAAACAAACTCGCTACGTCGAGGGAGGGGATGATGTGGTCGTTAGCTGGGGGGCATCTCGTAGAATTTCTAGGAAGTCATAAGCAGAGTTGAGGTTGTATTGCCATGGAACAAAAGGGGTGAGGAGTTTGTTCAGGGCCTTGGCGGTCTGGTAGGTAGCAGTAGGGATCTGTGATATGATGGAGCGGAGGGGATTCCCGGGTTTGTGGGTTTTTATAGTACCGTAAGCATAACCTGGGGTGAATTCGCCGATGAGTTTCTTCAGGTGTACGCCACCGGCTTTGGCGTTGATAGCAGTGATGGTGGTGTTGGCTTTCCTTTTTATTTCGTCAGTAGGGTTGCGAGTGATCCTTTTGAATTTGTTCTTATCACTAAGAATGTCGTCCATTTTCCGTAAGTATTCTTCTTTTCCGTGTATCACAAGGCAGGAGGCCTTATCAGCTCGTCGGATGATGATCTTGGGGTTCTCTTTTAGTTGTTTAGCGGCTTTGAAGTGGTGTTTGTTGAGGAGCTTGCTTTGGTGGGATCCCCTGGTTTTGGCGGCTTCTGCTAGTAGGGTGGGTTGTAGGGCTGGGGTGGTGGTGATCTTGCCGTCTTTCTGGAGTCGTAGGATGTTATCCAGTAGGACTTCAATTTCAAGGCATTTTCGGTGGGGTCCCGGCTTGGAAATGTAGTGGCAATTTAAGCCTTTGTTCAGGAGGTCTTCTTGGTCTGGCGTTAGGGTGCTGTTGGTGAGGTTAATATATCCTTTTGTTGGCTTGGGAAGTTTTATGTTTCCACCGTATAGACGGGAGAGTTTTTGGATGGTAGTGTTCTCTGTTTGTCGTCTGTGTTGTTCGTTGAGTTGTTGGAGTTTTTGGTTGATTTCTGTTTTGATGTGGTTAGGGGTGGTTTCTTCTTCATCCCATTTCTGTAGCAGGGCGTCACGTTCATATCGGAGATTGGTGGTGGTCTCTCTTTTCTCAGCTAATTCTTCTCGTATCAGTTCTTCACGAAACTGGCGGGTGCTAGTACGATGTCTGGCATTCTCGTTGTGGAGTTTTATGTTAGTATAGCCAGGTAATAGATTCTCTTTTAAACAGACGAGGTTAAAAGCAATAGCAGTTTCAGCACTCAGGATTTTATTGTTACAGCTTTCAATAGTTCTAACAATTTTCCTCTGAGGTTCAGAGATGAGGTACAAAAGGTTAGCAAAATTCATGGTGGATCCAACGTTTCACAAGAAAACATCTTGCATCTTCAGGGAATGGAGAGGTAATGATTAGAATAGGGACAATGCATCTTATTTATACAAAATTCGAGGATCAAGTAGAGGGAGGTGGGCAGAGCTACTGGGTGTGTGGTGGCTGTTCATTGGTGGAAGGCAGTCTATTCGCGAGACGGGCACTAAATCTTATCGGTGGTTGGTTTTTGGCTGTGGGTGGCTGTGATTGGTTGGTGTTGTCAGTTGTGTACTGAGCGTGGAAGCGTAAGGAAGGGGGTCGCGGGGCGAGAGGAGGGGGGCAGCATGCCTGTAGCGCTTGCCTGAAGGAAGAATTTGAAGGTCTTGTGTTTGGTTGTTGATGCTGGGGTTGAGTGTTTGGATGTATAGAGCTTCTAAAATAGGTAGTGTTCTGGGGTCTGATTCTTTGTCGAGTATGGTGGTTTGTTTGTCTAGGTCGGCGCGAGTTAGGGCAAGATGGTGGGGGGCTTGATAGTGATCTTTTATACCACCAGATTGAAGGTGGAGGGTTAGTCGACGGGAAAGGCGAGTCTGTGTCATTCCAACATAGGATTGGGGTCCACAGTCCCCAGAGGTGCAAATATGATGGTATATCACATGATCGTCTTTCGGTTGGTTGGTGGAAATGGGGCGGTTACGGAGGACAAGGTTGGAGGTCTTAGGAGATTTGTAGTAAATAATGAGTTTGATTTTATTGTCAGGGTTGGTGGGGAGGACGTTTTTGTTAATTATTTCTTTCATAATGGATTCGTCTGTTGTGTGGTCGGAAGACATGTAGTTTCTATAGAAAAATGTAATGTCATTGGCCGGGTTGGTGCTAGGGGAGTCTTGTTTGTACCATTTTTCTAGGTGGTGGTTGATGGCATTGGTGACGTCAGTGTTGGAATACCCATTGTTGACTAGGACCTGGGTGAGCCTTTCCAGTTCATTGTGTGTGTCATTCCAGGTGGTGCAATGGTTGAGGGCTCTCCTGACATAGGCGGCGATGGTGGACTGTAGGTATCGCTTAGGGCATTCACTTTCCCCATTAAGACATTGGCCATTGTTAGCAGGTTTGGTGTACACGGTAGTTTTGAAGCCGTGGTCGTGGAGGGAGACAAGGAGGTCGAGGAAGGGTAGATGTCCATAGGTGGTTTCTTCGTATGTGAAGTTGAGTCCGGAGGCGGCCATGAGGCCATGAGGCCTAGTCAACAATGGGTATTCCAACACTGACATCACCAATATCATCAACCACCACCTTGAAAAATGGTACAAACAAGGACTCAACTTCACATACCAAGAAACCACCGATGGACATCTACCCTTCAAGATGCAAGATGTTTACTTGTGAAACGTTGGATCCACCATGAATTTTGCTAACCTTTTGTACCTCATCTCTGAACCTCAGAGGAAAATTGTTAGAACTATTGAAAGCTGTAACAATAAAATCCTGAATGCTGAAACTGCTATTGCTTTTAACCTCGTCTGTTTAAATGAGAATCTATTACCTGGGTATACTAACATATATATATATATATATATATATATATATATATATATATATATATATATATATATATATATATATATATATATAATCATGCGTATGATCGGGGTATATATATAAGGAGTAAAGAAAACTGGATTATATGGCAACATATACTGGTTAGAGATGGAGTTAGTATAGGGTTATAAACTCAGTCTTGAGATATAGACTAATAGAGGTTAAGTGGGCTTGTCCAATATTATAAGTCTATTAGTTAGGTTTAGAGTACAAGATTGACTTGGCTTGAAATAAGTGATGGGAGAAGAGATGTAAGCAAGATAGGTATTGGAGTGTAACCTTCCTTTCTCAGTGCCCTGGGTGGAGTAATCGAAACACTTCCCTGTTTGTGAGAGGCCCCTGGGATAGCTGTGTAGTCAGCAATTCTAGGTGGGTCATGAAGGGGTTTTGTAGGGTTTAACTTGACATTCTGTGATGTCTAGGGCAGAGAGATTGTTTACAGATAATGTTTACAATCCGTAAATATAAATAATCTAGATAATTATATCTCTGTGATGAGATTAATTTGGAGATAAATAAGATGTAGTTCATTATATGATTAACTAATGGGGTTAATATATTATAACTTTGGGGGTATAATATCTATACAAAATATTATATATAATTATCTTAGAGTGCTGATGGAACAGTGAGTGGTCAAGTATGACAGTTTAATTGATAGGGAGTAATTGATAAGAGTGGGCATATAATATGAGTGAGTAGTATACATGTAAATACTGTGTATATATATATACAGTATATATATATATATATATATATATATATATATATATATATATATACTGGTATATATATATATATATATATATATATATATATATATATACTGTATATATATTTATATAATATATATATATATATATATATATATATATATATATGTTAGTAAAGCCAGGTAATAAATTTTCTTTAATACATACGAGGTTGAAAGAAATGGCAATTTCTGCGTTGGAAATTTTATTATTCAAAGTTTCCAGGTCTCTGATGAGTTTTCGCTGGGTGGCAGGAAGTAGATGAAGGAGATGAGCAAAATTCATGGTGGTACAGGGTTACATAAATGTAAATGATGATACAGGATATACGACGCGTTTCACTGGACAACCAGCATTATCAAGTAAGGATGGAATGATATAAAAGGTAAACAGGAAGGGTATATATAAAGGGTGGAGGATCAGAGGAGGCGAAAAACAAGGGGCAAAAATCTACTATTGGTGGAGGGGGATTCTGGAAAAGAGAAAGGGGGGAACCGCTTCACGCATGCACACTGGATGCAGGATGGTGGTTGGTTGGTGGGGTCGAAGCTGATTGGCTGCGTGTCGAGGGGCGTGGCCTAAGTTGTGTGGCGCCTGCGGAAGACGAAGCTGAAGGAGGTAGCGCGGGGGGCTGCATCAAGGGCACCGGGGGGCGTGGGGGGGTGTTAGGTCCTGTAGGAAAGTGCCTTTTGGCAGAAGGAAGGATCTGAAGGTCCAGAGTTTGGTTGTTGATGTTGGGATGCAAGGCTTGGATATATATAGCTTCGAGTATAGGTAATCTCCTTGGGTCACTTTCTTTATCGAGTATGGTGGTGTGTTTCTCTAACTCGTTGCGTGTGAGGTGAGGGTGGTTAGGGGTGAGATAGTGGTCTTTGATGGCTCCAGCCTGAAGGTGAAGAGTTAGCCGACGTGAAAGACGAGTCTGCGTCATACCAATATAGGAAAGAGGTCCACAGTACTCATAATTACAGGTATGTTGGTAAATGACGTGATCGTCGGTCATCGGGCTCTTTATCTTGGTGGAGGCAGGTTTGTTGCGGAGAACGAGGTTGGAGGTCTTGGGGGATTTGTAGTAAATTATTAATTTGATTTTGTTTTCCGGGTTGGTTGGGTGGACATGCTTGGAGATTATTTCTTTTAAGACGGCCTCGTCATTTTTGTGTTCAAAGGACATGTAATTGCGGTAGAAGATCATAATTTCATTGGGGGGGGTCAATGTTGGGAGGGCTTTGGGTGTACCATTTTTCAAGATGGTGGTTGATGGTGCTGGAGATGTCGGAGTTGGAGTATCCGTTATTTACTAAAACTTGGGATAGTCTTTCTAGTTCCTGGTGGGTGTCGGCCCAGGTAGAGCAGTGCGTGAGGGCTCTCCTAACATAGGCGGAGATGGAGGATAGAAGATAACGGCGGGGGCATTCACTATCGCCGTTGAGGCATTGTCCTGTGTTAGTAGGTTTAATGAAGACGGTGGTTTTGAACCCATGGTCGTTCAGAGCTACGAGGATGTCGAGGAAGGGGAGTTGTCCATTGTTAGATTTTTCAAAGGTGAAGTTAAGTCCGGAGGAGGTCATGAAGCGACGCTGGAGTTCCTGAAGTTCGTGGAGGTCCTTGATTTGCACGAAGATGTCATCCACGTATCTACAGTAGACGGTGGGTCGTTGGGCAGCTAGGAGCTCTACCTCGATGGTACCCATGAAAAAGTTCGCAAAAACAACTCCTAGAGGGCTGCCCATCGTCACACCGTCTATCTGCTTGTACATGTTTCCCCGGGGGCAAAGGAAGGGGGCCTCCTTGGTACATAGCTCCAGTAATGTTTTCAGGGCCTTCTCCGGGATGTCCAGTGTTGGTGTATCAGGGCAATGATAAATTCGAAGATCGCCAAGGCCCTGAACAACCTCCTCACCCCCTACGTGCCCAGCCAATTCAACCTTAACTCAGCCCACGATTTCTTGGAAATTTTACGAGACGCCCCCCGTAACAACAACCACACAATCGCCTCTCTCGACGTAGAAAGCCTGTTCACCAACGTGCCAGTGGATAGGACCTTTGACATGATTCTACGTCGAATTTATCATTGCCCTGATACACCAACACTGGACATCCCGGAGAAGGCCCTGAAAACACTACTGGAGCTATGTACCAACGAGGCCCCCTTCCTTTGCCCCCGGGGCAACATGTACAAGCAGATAGACGGTGTGGCGATGGGCAGCCCTCTAGGAGTTCTTTTTGCGAACTTTTTCATGGGTACCATCGAGGAAGAGCTCCTAGCTGCCCAATGACCCGCCGTCTACTGTAGATACGTGGATGAGATCTTCGTGCAAATCAAGGACCTCCACGAACTTCAGGAACTCCAGCGTCGCTTCATGACCTCCTCCGGACTTAACTTCACCTTTGAAAAATCTAACAATGGGCAACTCCCCTTCCTCGACATCCTCGTAGCTCTGAACGACCATGGGTTCAAAACCACCGTCTACATTAAACCTACTAACACAGGACAATGCCTCAACGGCGATAGTGAATGCCCCCACCGTTATCTTCTATCCTCCATCTCCGCCTATGTTAGGAGAGCCCTCACGCACTGCTCTACCTGGGCCGACACCCACCAGGAACTAGAAAGACTATCCCAAGTTTTAGTAAATAACGGATACTCCAACTCCGACATCTCCAGCACCATCAACCACCATCTTGAAAAATGGTACACCCAAAGCCCTCCCAACATTGACCCCCCCAATGAAATTAAGATCTTCTACCGCAGTTACATGTCCTCTGAACACAAAAATGACGAGGCCGTCTTAAAAGAAATAATCTCCAAGCATGTCCACCCAACCAACCCGGAAAACAAAATCAAATTAATAGTTTACTACAAATCCCCCAAGACCTCCAATCTCGTTCTCCGCAACAAACCTGCCTCCACCAAGATAAAGAGCCCGATGACCGACGATCACGTCATTTACCAACATACCTGTAATTATGAGGACTGTGGACCTCATTCCTATATTGGTATGACGCAGACTCATCTTTCACGTCGGCTAACTCTTCACCTTCAGGCTGGAGCCATCAAAGACCACTATCTCACCCCTAACCACCCTCACCTCACACGCAACGAGTTAGAGAAACACACCACCATACTCGATAAAGAAAGTGACCCAAGGAGATTACCTATACTCGAAGCTATATATATCCAAGCCTTACATCCCAACATCAACAACCAAACTCTGGACCTTCAGATCCTTCCTTCTGCCAAAAGGCACTTTCCTACAGGACCTAACACCCCCCCACGCCCCCCGGTGCCCTTGATGCAGCTCCCCGCGCTACCTCCTTCAGCTTCGTCTTCCGCAGGCGCCACACAACTTAGGCCACGCCCCTCGACACGCAGCCAATCAGCTTCGACCCCACCAACCAACCACCATCCCGCATCCAGTGCGCATGCGTGAAGCGGTTCCCCCCTTTCTCTTTTCCAGAGTCCCCCTCCACCAATAGTAGATTTTTGCCCCTTGTTTTTCGCCTCCTCTGATCCTCCACCCTTTATATATACCCTTCCTGTTTACCTTTTATATCATTCCATCCTTACTTGATAATGCTGGTTGTCCAGTGAAACGCGTCGTATATCCTGTATCATCATTTACATTTATGTAACCCTGTACCACCATGAATTTTGCTCATCTCCTTCATCTACTTCCTGCCACCCAACGAAAACTCATCAGAGACCTGGAAACTTTGAATAATAAAATTTCCAACGCAGAAATTGCCATTTCTTTCAACCTCGTATGTATTAAAGAATATATATATATATATATATATATATATATATATACTGAATATACAGTGTATATATATATACCGGTATATATATATATATATGTATATACCGGTATATATATATATATGTATATACCGGTATATATATATATATGTATATACCGGTATATATATATATATATACACACAGAATACATCATAATAATGATAATAATTTTACACTGAGAGACAACCATACATATTCACACACAACTCCCCCCCCCCCCCCCCCGCCCCTTTCCCCCTTAGAAAAATAGCAAATCTAGCATACCATAGTGGCTGGTGCATATTACCTAGTTTATCTGAGTTTAAAGATAGCCTCAACTCCTCCATTATTACCAACCATTTACATAAAAGCCAGTCAGCCAGTACCTCTAAACATGCAATTTCGGCAATCAATAACACTAATCACTCGGCCACTGTATCGTAAATATACAAATGGTTCAATGGGTGGAAGGGCGATTATGGCAGGAATCATACAAATTGCACCGGAATAAATAATTATTAACAATGGTATAAAGGATTTTGTGGATCGTCTACACAAAACCTGTGACGTCATAGGAGTGTAAGTCTACCATCCAATCCAGGATTATGATACTCCTGTGACGTCACTATGACGTCACAGGTCTGGTGTAGGCGATCCACAATTTTTGTTATACCACTGTTAATATTATTTTTATTAATCTCACCACCACACCCCCAATGAAATTAATTAAAGTATATATGATCCACCGGGATTCGAACCCGGGTTATCACACACATATTGTTGCCACCTTAACCATTACACCACCAGGACGGTTAAAGGTTTATGCACACGCCTACGACTTATTATCCATTCTCGAATACTGGATATTAATCTAATCATGTTCATATTCCCAACCGCACTATGGTAGCTTACTGTTTAAGTGAGAGGAAAGAATAAATATTTCAGTGACATTTCCTTTTGCAAGATAATTATGTGCAGGTTGGCGATTACTATTCCATGTTTATCTCATCCCATGCACCACCACCTTTAAGTTGAAATGGGTCGTTTTTCTGGTTCCCCTTTTCTCTTAGTTTAGCCCAATTAGTTTTCACATTTTATGACATTCGGCTCATTAGTTTGGCGATTTTAAGACCTTTTACCCCATTTCTTTGTCAATATTAAAACTGTTCGTGTCATTTAGGTGTCATTTAAGAGGAACCACCTTCGGCTGGGACATTTTTCTATAAAACAAAAATTCAAATTTGTCTTGATGGAGGACTTTGAGTGTTTTGTTAAGCTTGATGGAGGTCTAGGGAGGAAATTAATAGAACAATATAATGATACATAAATAAGCAAATATATCTCCCCTTACCCACTTGACTACCGTATCGTATCGTGATTTGGCAAATGGTTCAATGGGTGGAAGGTCGATACAGGCTGGAGTCATACGAAGGGGTGTTCCCTAGACCTCCATCAAGCTTAAAATTATATCCTCTTGACCCCCTTCTAAGATAAATGTGTAAATTTTTTGGTAGAAAAATTTCCCGGCCAAAGGCCAGGTCATCATAGATTACAGGCTCGCTATCGCTCGCCAGGAAAAAATTGACACCTAAATGGCACGTAAGGTCTTCAAATACAACATAAATGGGGTGAATGTTCTTAAAATCACAAAACTAATTGGGCGAATTTCCTAAAATCTCAAACGCGATGGTGCTTAACATGAGGGAGAAAGGGGTCAAGAAAATAATCCCTCAAGTTGAAATCTCTCTTTAACAGCTTCGCTATCAATTCAAAAAGTCAGGACACTACCTTACTTGACGTATTGTATCTACCTACCTGATCTGACCTACCTACCTGATCTGACCTACCTACCTGATCTGACCTACCTACCTGATCTGACCTACCTACCTGATCTGACCTACTTACCTGATCTGACCTACCTACCTGATCTGTTTACCTACCTGATCTGACCTACCTACTTGATCTGACCTACCTACCTGATCTGACCTACCTACCTGACCTGACCTACCTACCTGATCTGACCTACTTACCTGATCTGTCCTACCTACCTGATCTGACATACCTACTTGATCTGACCTACCTACCTGATCTGACCTGTCTACCTGATCTGACCTACCTACCTACCTGACCTGACCTACCTACCTGACCTGACCTACCTACCTGACCTGACCTACCAACCTGATCTGACCTACCTACCTGATCTGACCTACCTACCTGACCTGACCTACCAACCTGATCTGACCTACCTGATCTGACCTACCTACCTGATCTGACCTACCTACCTGATCTGACCTACCTACCTGATGTGGCCTACCTACCTGATCTGGCCTACCTACCTGACCTGTCACCTACCTACCTGACCTGACCTACCTAACCGATCTGGCCTACCTACCTGACCTACCTACCTGATCTGACCTACCTACCTGATCTGACCTACCTACCTGATCTGACCTACCTACCTGACCTGACCTACCTACCTGATCTGACCTACCTACCTGACCTGACCTACCTACCTGATCTGACCTACCTACCTGATCTGACCTACCTACCTGATCTGACCTACCTACCTGATCTGACCTACCTACCTCATCTGACCTACCTACCTCATCTGACCTACCTACCTGATCTGACCTACCTACCTCATCTGACCTACCTACCTGACCTGACCTACCTACCTGATCTGACCTACCTACCTGATCTGACCTACCTACCTGATCTGACCTACCTACCTGATCTGACCTACCTACCTGACCTGACCTACCTATCTGATCTGACCTACCTACCTCATCTGACCTACCTACCTCATCTGACCTACCTACCTGATCTGACCTACCTACCTCATCTGACCTACCTACCTCATCTGACCTACCTACCTCATCTGACCTACCTATCACGACAAAATTGATATTCTTTATTGTTTGCATTCCAAATATTTTCCTAAATAGAACTTTGGATGTTGCTCTTTAATAATATATTCCAACAATGTATCACTATGTACAAGTTCAGTACGATAAGTCTTATATACTACAGTATACAGTGAGTGTTGAAGTTACCCTTAAGACTATGGGCACATTACCTTGAATACATATAATACAATAGATATAAAGTTTATGTATAGATGGGTCGTTTTTAAAAGCTCATTTATGTATATCTTCATTATTTTATTAGTTTCCTCCCTAGACATCCATCAAGCTTAAAAAACACCCGCCCAAGACCCTCCTTCAAGATAAATTTGTATATTTGCCGATATAAATATTTCCCCGGCCGAAGGCCGGTTTATCTTAAATTATGGGCTCGCTATAACTCGCCATGAAACAATCGACACCTAAATGACACAAAAAGTCTTAATATTGACAACAAAAAGGGGTGAAAGGTTTTAAAATGGCAAAAATAATGGGCAGAACGTCTTATAATCTAAAAGCTAATGAAGCTAAACATGAGCAAGAAGGGGGGCCAGAAAAGGCAACCAACCCCCCTTAAATCATTTGAATTCAACCACGTTTAGATGACCTTTATTTTGTCTAGTTTACGTTACCAAAACAATAAAACCCTAAAATATTAGTATAGTCCATTTATTATATTATTATGTTGTCTCCACTAACCAACTTTACTCCTAAACTCGATTAATTAAATTAACAAACACATGTGGTAGTCCGGGGATTCGAACCCAGGACGCTCACAGCGAAAATCAACACACTTATGCATTGCACAACGAAGACAGTTAAAGAATGTTGCACAAGCCTACGATTGAGTATGCAGTTTCGAATCCTGCATACCAATCTTAGCATGTACAATATCCCAACTGCACTATCGGAGGCTATGAATATGTGTGAATGGAAATAGTAATTAATGGGGCACTTAACCCTAGGGAAGGCCTCTCGATAAACTACTACTGAACCAGAATTAATAATTATGTTCTCTCCACTAACCAACTTACTCCTAAACTCGATTAATGAAATTAACAAACACATGTGGCAGTCCGGGGATTCGAACCCAGGACGCTCACACCGAAAATCAACATACTTATGCATTGCACCACGAAGACAGTTAAAGAATGTTGCACAAGCCTACGATTGATTATGCAGTTTCGAATCATGCATACCAATCTTAGCATGTACAATACAACCATTCCAACTGCGCTATCGGAGGCTATGCATATATGTGAATGGAAATAGTAATTAATGGGGCACTTAACAGTTAGAAGGTCCATAAAAACGGCCTATCTCCCCTTAATGCAGGATTATATTTCATTTTGATAGAAATCAATAATTTGTATATATTTTCTGGATTTCGTAGATAGGCTGCAGTAATTTTAATCACGCTTTTTCGCTTTCTTCTTCTTCCCTCATTCTCCCCCCCCCCCCTCTCTGGTCTCCTTTCCTTCCTCTCTCTCCCTCCTCCCCTCCCACCCGCTGTCTTTTTTTCCTTCCTCTCTCTCCCTCCTCCCCTACCACCCTCTGTTCCCCCTTTCCTTCCTCTCTCTCCCTCCTTCCCTCCTACCAACTGTTCCTCCTTTTCTGTTTATCTCTCCCTCTATCCCTCCCACCCTCTGTTCCTCATTTTCTTTCACTGTCTCCCTCCCTCCCTCCCTTCCCCCACCCTCTGTTCCTCCTTTCCTTCCACTCTCTCCCTCCCACCCACCGTCTGTTCCTCCTTTCCTTCCACTCTCTCCCTCCCACCCACCGTCTGTTCCTCCTTTCCTTCCACTCTCTCCCTCCCTCCCTCCCTCCACACAGTATATATCAAAATGTATCTCTCCCCTTGGCCTTTCTTCCGCTCCACTACAAATGCATTCCAACATTTCTCTATGTAGAATTTCACGAATCTAATTTATGATCAAGGTTTATAGTATTTGTGTGTGTGTGTGTGTGTTTTTGTTTTTCTTATTTTTTCGGAGGGTACACATTTTCTAGCGAGCAACTCTCTGCAAGATAAGGCATTAATTTAAATGCCAAATGCTAGAGGCACTGGAATATTTTGTCGACAACTTTAATGAACAATTCTGGTCTAGCAGTTTCTATCTTTTTAAAGGGGGCATAGACGTACATATTTGCTGATTTATTTATCGTTTTACAATTTGTGTTAGCTTCCTCCCCAGACCTCTATCAAGCTTGAGAAAAAACTACCACAAGACAAGTCAAGATACGGTTGTACATTTTTCGATATAAAAATGTCCCGGCCGACGGCCGATTCCTCCCAAAATTACAGGTTCACCATCACTCTCCAGGGGAAAAAAATCGACACTTAAATGGCACGAAAGGTCCCAATATTGACCAAACAAATTGGAGTGAAAGGTCTGAAAATCGCCAAACTAATGGGGTGAACATCTTATAATCTCAAAACTAATGGAGTAGAACCTGCGGGAGAAGGGGGGCCAGAAAAAGCAACCATCCCCCTTTAAATTATTTGAATTCAACTACGTTTAGATGATCTTTATTCTGTCTAGTTTACGTTACCACAACTATATAGCCATAAAATGTTAGTATAGTCCATTGACTATAGTGAGGTGAAATGGTAGTATAGTCCATTGAGTATAGTGAGGTGAAATGTTAGTATAGTCCATTGATTACAGTGTGGTGAAATGTTAGTATAGTCCATTGATTACAGTGTGGTGAAATGTTAGTATAGTCCATTGATTACAGTGTGGTGAAATGTTAGTATAGTCCATTGATTATAGTGAGGTGAAATGTTAGTATAGTCCATTGATTATAGTGAGGTGAAATGTTAGTATAGTCCATTGATTATAGTGAGGTGAAATGTTAGTATAGTCCATTGATTACAGTGTGGTGAAATGTTAGTATAGTCCATTGATTATAGTGAGGTGAAATGTTAGTATAGTCCATTGATTATAGTGAGGTGAAATGTTAGTATAGTCCATTGATTACAGTGTGGTGAAATGTTAGTATAGTCCATTGATTACAGTGAGGTGAAATAGCTTTACTTCTAACCTCTCTAATTCGAAAAGGTCAAATCTCAATAAAATCGTCTAATAATAGCCAGACAACAGGAAATAAATGCGTATTTTATCTTGAAAGGGTTAACCACAGTGATTGTTAATATAAAAGGTTTGTTGATAATTAGATAGAGGGGTGGAAAATGAAAGGGGGGGGGGGAGAGAGAGAGGTGACTGGATTCAATGCTTCATATGTATATTTATCAACAGACACAGACAGACAGAGACCGATGGACAAATAGATAGATAGATAGATAGATAGATAGATAGATAGATAGACAGACAGATAGAAAGACAGACACATAGATAGATAGATGGATTGATAGATAGATAGATGGATAGATAGATATACAATAGATAGACAGATGGTAGGAACACGGACAGACGGATTAAAATAGATAGGTATATAGACGGATTTAATAGACTGATCGTACATTTACATATTCAAACATTCAACAATACTTACACAAATTCAAATATTACATTTATGATATTCATTCCCCTATGTCAACAACAGCTTTGAGGGGGTAGTGGTTATTATGTGGCCTAAATATTAAACTATTTATATTGTGTTCGTGTCTTCACTAGACCTCCATCAACCTTAAGAAAACACCCCATAGACTCCCTCTGAAGATAGGTAATTTTTTAAATTTTTGGGTAGAAAAATGTCCAGGCCGAAGGCCGTTTTTTCCTAAAACTACAGGCTCGCTATCGCTTGCCATGAAAAAATCGACATCTAAATGTTACGAAAGGCCTTGATATTGACAAAGAAATAGTGTGAAAGGTCTGATAATCGCCAAACATATGAAACGAACGTATTATAATCTCAAAACGTATGGGGCTAAACATGAGGAAGAAGGGGGACCAGAAAAACGACCCATCTCCCCTTAAATAATCTGATTAAATGATGCCATGTATAAAGCAGGGTATTACAAAAAATTAAATGCACTGATATTTTCGCCGCAATATATATATATATATATATATATATATATATATATATATATACTGCAGCTCAATGAGAAAAGGCAACACGCACGCACACATATTCATATAACCTCACACACATGAAAATACATGCACAAAAACACCTGTGCACATAGGCATGTTCACAAATAAAGCAATATTACACACACACACACACGCACACGCATGAAAACAGATACGCAAGAACACCTGCTCACACAAGCATGTACACACATACAATAATATTGTTCTCTTACACACACACACACACACACACACTTCCATGACGCTGTGAACAAATATCTAACGCGCCTAAACAACACAATGTATTTCGTTTGAATATTAATGACACGGTTGCCTGCGCTTAGACAAACCCCTTCTACAGTTGCCCACAGAAGTTCAGTTCCTCTCCGTTATCTTATACGTAGAAATTAATTCCCATGATTGAATTACGTGTGTAGTTTCATATGCAATGGCTGACTCAGCTGATTAGTCAACGGATAATGAAAAATAACCATACTCGCAGTTAATTCATGCATACTAATTTTACTTTTACACATAAGATCACAACGATGAACAGAATTTACGTGGACAACTGTACATGTTTATATTCATTTCCCAGCCTGAAACAAATGACGTTGGTCCAAATATTGGATGATTAGACGTCCAGTTGCCCGCACCTCCACATGTTACAGAGCTACGTTTAAAAAAAAACAGGATTCCATGCATATACAGTATATAAATACATTGACACCAGAGTACATGTACTGAATATACTGTACAGTCGCGGTAATTTATACTGATACATATACATTCAAAGCTGTCTCGGGCTGAATTGAATCTCCTTGTTTAAGGGGAGATGGGTCACCTTTTCTGGCCCCCTTTCTTCCTCATGCTTAAACCCTTTAGTTTACAGATGTTATGACGTTTGGATCATTAGTATGGCGATTTTAAGACCTTTCGCCCGATTTCTTTGTCAATATTAAAACAAATCGTGTCATGTAGGTGACAATTTGTTTCCTGGCGAGCGACAGCGAGCCAGTATTTTTGGAGGAACCGGCCGTCGGCCTGGACATTTTTCTACCGAAAAATGTATAATTATATATTGAAGAGGGATCCTGGAGTTGTTTGTTTAAGTTTGATGGAGGTCTAGGTATGATAAACAAAAAATATAGATATCAAATAAATAAATAAATAAATCGACCAAATATTGAACCATTCCCTGATATTTCCATTTAGGAGGTTCGTTTATTCAGTTTAAGGCTTCAAGATGTATTATAATAAATAACCGCGACGGTCCATACAGTACAGTACATGACACCCACAGCATGTATGCCACACACGTACAGTCGCGGGCATTAACTGCAATACTTGTTGAACCCTCATATTGATTAAACGAACCTCTGAAATGCAAACATTAGGTAAAACATTATTAAGGAGATTTAGTTCAGCCCATAATAGTTTCCATCATGTATAGACTACAATAATGACTGCGACTGTTAATTGAAAACGGACCATAAATGCATACACATACGTGTATGGACACTGAATCATAAATATATTTGTGTATACAAGGATCACGCATGTATACAGTACAGTACATACACTTACATTTATTGACATCACTAATGCGTATACATATACAATATTGAGACCAGATCATCCATTCATATATAAGTAGATTAACAAGTCACTCATGCATACATACATATTATACATACATCGACACAGGATCTCACATGCGTACACAGTCACACAGTCACACGCTTTGCATGCTCAAACAAAAGGAAAGTGCGAAAGCTGGTATCTGTCGGTTAACGGATATTCCTGGGTATATCCATCTATCTATCTATCTATCTATAGATATATATATAGATATATAGATATATATATATATATATATATATTTATATATGTATATATATATATATATGTGTGTATATATATATAAATATATATATACAGTATATATATAGTATTTTGTCGCTGTTATAATCTGTGGTAGAATCTGAAATACAGAATATTTATGAAATTCGTCATGGATTGACTTTGTACAAGATGCAGGGTGCCTGATTTAAGAGCTAGATAATGTATTCCAAATATATCATAAGTTATGGAAAGGTTTATAATTGGCTAACAGATACATAACACTTACAGACTGGGGGAAAACGGAAAAGCAGATGAATTGAAAGCTAAAGGACACACTGACATATAGGAGTGAGGTGAGAGAGAGAGAGAGACAGAGAGAGAGAGAGAGAGAGAAAGAGAGAGAGAGTTTATTTAATAAATAGTTAACATGATACTCGAGCTCTATATCAACACAATTATTCCCAGAGCCATCAATATTGTGATGGAATTTCATAAACAGTGAGAGGCAATATAATTAGTAGGATATTAACACCTGCTCAGATGCCGGCACTAGCTCGCACTACATTAATTATCTCTCTCTCTCTCTCTCTCTCTCTCTCTCTCTCTCTCTCTCTCTCTCTCTCTCTCTCTCTCTCTCTCTCTCTCACACACACGCACACACGCACAACCATACACAAGTAAGTCTTACAATTAATAGAATGATGGGAATCTCATCAACGCGGAACACCACCTACCTGAGGGTTTAATATACTCTCTCTCTCTCTCTCTCTCTCTCTCTCTCTCTCTCTCTCTCTCTCTCTCTCTCTCTCTCTCTCTCTCAGTGGATGCATTTACAGTCAATCCTCGATATATTTTATCTATGATCAAGACATCTAATGCTCTTTTAATTATTGAGGAAAGGCAGACATCTAGTAATCTAGTAAATATTATGATGCTAACAGTTTATAGGCGCACCTTGTGCATTGAACTCACTTCTTTTCTGTTTTCTGGCTATTATTCAATGATTGTATACAGATTAGGAAGGGTATGAGGAAGTCAGAGTTAATTGAGGTAGTCTTTACATTGTTTTAATTCCAAGAGATCCTTCATAAAGCTGTATAAATTTGTCTTATGATAGCCAAAATATACTGCCAGAATGCGTCATATCCTAAAGGCGTTATATGCCACACGTAGGATACTCCTTAGTGGATAATATGTGTTTGAAGCTATACTGTCACCCGATATTTCAATTACTTCTACAACGTATTAACCCACTGAGCTCCAGCGACGCAACATTTGCGTCGGCAATGTATTTTTCTGCCAATCCCAGCGTCACATACGTTGCGTCACTGTTAATTACTCCGGTCCTATGGCACCTGGAGGGCTCAGATTTGTATGGGAACTGTGTAAGTATCCCACACAACAATGCCGATGGTTGAAAACTCTCAAAGACCAAACACGTGCGCGTGAGCACGCAAAAACCTGTTTTGCCTTGTTTTTGCCTACCCATTTCCCATGTTAATTCCGACTTTCGGGCGCACCGTAGGACCCCTTAATAACCTAGGGGATCATTTTTTTGTGGGTTTTCCTTCATTCATAACCCATTCCTGGTGTTTTCTGGATTTTTTTATTTTTTTCAAAACCTGCCGGTCCTGGGTGGTACATTTATAAACTAGCTGGGGCTCAGTGGGTTAACTCTATTTATTAACCCTTAAAAAGCGGCTCACCACATAAGCCGTATTTAATAAAGCTGGACTATGTGGCGGCGCTCGACATAGGTCGAGTGGCAATTTCAGCACGTAATGTTGCTGAGAGAGAGAGACAAGTGGTGGCAGGAGACTAGCGAGCGTATGACTGCTCCAGACCACCGCGGCGAACCTACTGACACGAATCTCAGCTCCCTCCTCCCTCTCTCACTCGCTATATACGGAATTGTATCGGGAAAGTGGCTAATTACCTGCTTTTTGCACTCGCGTTGCACGGTTATTGCAAGAAAACTAGCCATCATAAAAGGATCGTTATGGTGTCATTCGAAAGCTCTGTTTATGCCCTTTCAGGGATAGATACTTGTTTTACGTTCTGGGTCTTATTTAGGCATGAAAATGATCACGTAAACAGCCCTATTTTGGCTAAAAACACCCCGCTGGGCGGTACATATAAATAAACCGCATAGGCCGCTAAAGAAGCGTTAAGGAGGGGGAAGGAGGCGGTTTGTGGATCAACTTCTTCCTCATGTTTTTTTTTTATCGGGATTTGAACCCGGGTCCATTGGATTATTAGTATAATTTTTATACATTCGCCCTATTTGTTTGGCAATTTTAAGACCTTTAGTGCCATTTATGTGTCCATTTTTCCTGTCGAGCAATAACGAGCTGGACATCTAGGAGGAACTAGCCTGGACATTTTTCTACTGAAAATGTACAAGTTAATCTGTCAGGTGGGTCTCGCGGGTCATATTAAAGCTTGATGGAAATTTTGGGAGGAAACTAAAATAATAATAATAATAATAATAATAATAATAATAATAATAATGTTTGTTTGTTTGTTTATGTATACCCAAATAATAATAATAATAATAATAATAATAATAATAATAATAAAAATAATAATAACTATAATATTAATAATATTAATATCAATATTCATCATAATACTAATACTACTACAAATAATAATAATAATAATAATAATAATAATAATATATAATAAATAAATAAATGAACCAATAAATACAAGTATCCCCTTCCAGATTATGTTCGTAAATGGAAACAAACCTCATCCTGTGTCAACATAGGACTATATTTATCTAAACACAGTTTTCACTTTAGGCATAATTAAAACAAATTTCCACCGCAGCATTTCCATGATTTAGGTATAGTTTATAGACAATTGGAATTGTTTTTTATTATAAAAAAAAACCACAAAGAAAAAAAATCAAATACCAAGTTCAAATAATATATATTGTTTTTCAATGTGTGAATGATATTGAATTTTAAATATTTTTTTCAGTTGCTCAAGTATTATAAGCCTTATAAATTGACATAAAAAGATACATATATACAGTATGTATTTAATATATATATATATATATATATATATATATATATATATATATATATATATACTGTATAAATATATTACAAATGTATGTATGTAATATGTATGTATGTATATATGTACAGTATGTATATACTCAGGCACATACCCCATAGGTGGGGGTGGCCGACTCGAGACAAAGCCCGAACGGGGGCAGCACAACACAACACAAAAGAAACACAAAAACAAAATACAAATTCACACACATCTAGGTCGCCCAGGAGAAGACACAGAGACCCAGGCCCATTTGGGGTCCCCAGCAAAAGATTCTCAGGTCCCAGACCTCCCGGAGAGGTTCCGGTCTCAGCAGGCAAACATGCAGTGAAGCTTTACCACCACAAGCTGGCCCACCTTGCATACAGGCATGACCCTTCATATATACCGGCTCCCCGGGCCAGGCGCCTGATGGACTATTATCTAATCCAACTGGCGCCAGACCCCCTCTCCCAAACGTCCGCATTATCACTCATCTATTCACAAGCGTTCTCCATTAATTCTTATATATTTCAACTTCTCTTGCCCAATCTATAGTCATTTATATATCCTCCAACACTTTTTGTTTTCTATGTGAATGAGGGAGACACAAGGCATAACTGCCTGCAGCGAGTGCCTCCCCCAGATTTCAAAGAGTGACAGGGCCGAAATCAAGGGACGTTCGAGCTAAAATGCCTGGACACACAGAGTTTGAAGCAATTTAAGTCATAGGAAAAGGGAAAGACTGATCCTGGGAGAGAGTTCCAGAGCTCAGCAGTTGAATAGAAGAAAGTCTGAGAATAACATTTCACTCTTGGGTTGGAGAGTTGCACAGAGTAGGGGTGGGATTGTGTTGCAAGGCGGGTACTACGTACCCTATGTAGAGGAGGTGGTATACACTGGGAAAGCTCTGAGGAACACTGATTATTGTAGTAGCGATAGAATAACGAGAGAGATGCAACATTGCGGCGAAGAGAGAGAGATTGCAGAGAGTTGGTGAGTGGACGGGAGTTAATGATACGAAAAGCTTTCCTTTCTACTTTATCTAGGAGTGCGGTGTGAGAGGATCCTCCCCACACATGTGAACAATACTCAATACAAGGACGCACTGTGCCCCTGAATAGAGCAAGAAGCTGTGCAGGGGTAAAGAACCCCTTGAGGAGAGTGGTCACCCTTTTTTGGGACATGTTGAATGCGAGCAAATTTCCAGCAAGAAGGAAAGACGTTAGAGGAGAGACAGAGACAAAAGAGTTTGCCTAGGCAGCGGGTCAGCACGGAAGCACAGTTTTTAAGTACAACAGGAGGAACACCGTCCGGGCCGTACGCCTTCTTAGTATTAAGCCCAGAGAGGGTAGAAAGTACATCTTTAGAAGAGATTAGGATATTAGGCATAAGAGAGAGGCATGGAGAGGGAGGAATAGCACCGGAATCATCCAAGGTAGAGTTTCTGGCAAAAGTTTGAGCAAAGAGTGCAGCTTTGTCAGAGGAAGAAGTGATGGTTGTGCCTTCAGAGTGGAAAAGGGGAGGGAAAGACGAGGAAGAAAAGTTGTTGGAGAGGTTTTTGGCTAGATGCCAGAAAGCTTGGGAAGAGCTAGAATTGGATAGTTCAGTGCATTTATTATTGATGAAAGAGTGCTTGGCAAGTCGAAGAACAGATTTGGCTTGATTCCGGGCAGAAACATAAAAGGAATGAGATTCTTGAGTTTTAAGGCATTGGTACCGTTTGAATGCTTCCTCCTTGTTGCGGACAGCAGTAGAACAAGCGTGAGTAAACCAAGATTTTTTTGCATTAAACTGAGAGAAAGAAAATGGAATGTACGCTTCCATGCCCGATAGGATTACCTCGGTAATGCGTTCAGCACTCTCCGAGGGTCCTCGGCCACGGAAGCAGATGTCATTCCATGGGAAATCAAAGAAGTACTGCCGTAGAGCCTCCCAGTCGGTAGCGCCAAAGTGCCACAAGAGCCGCCGGCTGGGAGGATCGGATGGCCGTACTGAAGAGATAAGACAGGTGACGGAGATAAGTTTATGGTCGGAGGAGCCCAAAGGAGAGAAAAGATTGACAGTATAAGAAGGGTTAGAAGTCAGAAATAAGTCAAGAATGTTGGGCCAATCTCCGAAGCGATCCGGGATACGGGTGGGTTGCTGAACCAGCTGCTCTAGGTCATTTATGATAGAAAAATCGTAGGCTTATTCACCAGGTGGGTCAGTAGAGTGAGAGGAGAGCCATTGGCGGTGGTGAATGTTAAAATCTCCTAAGATGGAGATTTCAGAGAAGGGAGAGATAGATAGAATGTGTTCCACTTTAGAGTTTAGATGGTCGAAGAATTTCGGAAAGTCGGTCGGTAGTGTTAGGGGAGAGATAGACAACACAGAAATATTTAGTATGAGAATGACAGGATAGTTTGAGCCATAAAGTTGAGAATGCAGAGAAGTCGAAATCGGGAACACGAGAGCAAGTGAGTTTGTTGCACGTATGCACAACATCCGCCTTTGGCTTTGAAACTAGGATAGAGAAAATAGGAGGATACACAGCACCCTTCTGTCCACTCTGGCCAACAAAGGTTCCTGCTGGCCTACGCTCCTAGGTATCTCTTCATTCCTCAATCTGTCTCATTGAGTCACTCCACACATACTCCTCAAGTAGCTCATCTCCATCACATCCAGCCCATGTTTCAGTCCCATACAACACTGTTGGTACAACTATCCCTTGATACATTGCATTTTTAGCTTTCATTTCGAGATTTCTCACCTACTATGCTAGTATATATCTTTGATGAACTAAATTATAATTTGTAAGATTAAGAGCATGAATAAATAATGTACGTATTTCCTCTTGAACACAATAACATCTTCCCAAAACATGTTGGTTTAATTTGTCTACAGTTTTATAACAAAGACAAAGCAACATGCAATAATTTCGAGACAGAAGCAAAATCTTGCAAAACCTGTTAGTGCCATGAGAAGCTAAATTGGTTGTGATTATAGTAAATGAGAGAATGCCCGGGTGTGACATTACTGTGATCCCTGTGGGAGAATGGTCACACGGGCTTATTATGAAGGTTATGTGGGGCTAAATGATAGGTTTTATACTCTCTCTCTCTCTCTCTCTCTCTCTCTCTCTCTCTCTCTCTCTCCCGTACACAGGTAGCGCGGTTCGGCGGATTAATTACCAGCTCCCTGCGGTTTAGGTTTTTTTCAAAAAAAATCCTGGCTGTTGATGGGGCATCCACAGCCAGGACATGAGATCCACTTCGTTCCCATTTCACATCCTACCCCAAAGCCAAAAGAGTGACTGATAGCCAATTCAAGGGACGTTGGGGTCAAAATGCCTGGACACACGAAGTTTAAAGCAGTCTAAGTCAAAGGATGAAGGATAGTTTGATTGAGGGAGAGAGTTTCAGAATTCATTAGTTGAGTAGAAAATGTGCAAGTTCTTGGGTTGGAGAGCTGGACAGAAGAGGAGTGGGACTGTGTTGAAAGGCAGGTGCCTCACACTCGCCACAAGGGAGGGGGTATGTACTGAGAGAGCTCTGAAGAACACTGATTGTTGTAATAGGGATAGAAGAATGAAAGATATGCAACATTGTGGAATTAGAAAGAGATTGTAGGGAATTAGTAATTAAGAGGAAGTGAGTTGATGAGGCGAAATGCTTTTGAATCTACTAATTTCTAGAAGTGTGGTGTGGGTGGAACCACCTCACACATGGGAGCAATACTCGATACATGGGCGCACTATGCCACTATACAGACCAAGAAGCTGTGCAGGGGTTAAGAACCAACAGAGACAGCTGAGCACACCTAACTTCTGGGATGCTGGTTTAGCAAAAGTGGTAATATGATATTTTCAAGAAAGGTCGGATGTGAAAGATATACCAAGAATATTGAAAGAAGATGAAGAATTGATCTGTGTATTGTTGAAGAGTAATTGATAACCTTGTGGAAGATTGTGACAGGTAGATAGAAGGAAAAATTGGGTCCTGGAGGCATTGAAAGTAACAAACTTTTCTCTGCCCCAATTAGAAATAATTGATAGATCAGAAGATATGGCCTCATCACATGAGTTTTGGAGTGATTGCATATTAGGTTATTGTGGAAAACTAGTTGAATAGTGTAAGGTAGAGTCATAAGCATGTGAGTAGGTAGGACTAGAGGTATATACCGTTTAGGAGATCATTGATCCATACTGTCTATCTATCTATTGCCTGACGGCGTCAGGCAATCCATACTGTACCAGAGGATATTACCACAAATGTACCCTCCAGTAACAGGCAGTGAGGCCAAAATGACTTCAGAGGTAAGAGAGAACATCTTCCCACCTAAAAAGTTGGTGAAGCACTGGCCCAGCCAGCCTGTGGAGGCTTACAACCAAGCTGAAAAGTGTTGCCAATTCCTCAGAGCAGTGTTTACAAGTCATCTTAGCAGCTATTGCTCGATACTAGCAATTACAAGGACCGCATATTACTGACAGACGTCGTCTGTCTCTAGTACTGACGAGTGACATTTTTACTGATGGCCAACGTCCGTCGCTGGTACAGAAGGGGTTAATAAATATTAGAAAGCCTACTGGGGACAGGACAGAACTCTGAGAAACACCGGAGTTGATAGGTTTAGGAAGTGAGCGGTGGCCGTCCACAACCGCTGCTATAGAACCGTCAGAAAGAAAATTAGAGACAAAGGCACAGATAGAGGGATAAATACAGAAGAAGGGTAGTTATGAAATTAGAGATTTGTGCCGGACTCTATGGAAGGTTTTCGATATGTCTAGTGTAATAGTCTCGCCGAAGTCCCAAATGGAGGATGACCAAGAGTTAGTAGGATAAGCAAAGAGATTACCAGTTGAGCGGCTCTTAAGGAAATCATACTGGAAATCTGAAAGTACCGTTGATTATGGAAGATAAATGTGTAAGCAATATATATTTACAATAGTTTCAAACATGTTCTTGATGCAAGAAATGAGAGCAATTGGATAATAGTTAGAGGATTTAGAGTGGTCACAGTTCTTTAGGACAAGTTGAATGAGAACAAATTTCCAACAAGAAAGAAAGACGTTAGATGAAAAATAGAGATGAAAGAGTTTGCCTTGGCAGGGAGTCAGCAAGGAAAATCAGTTTATGAATACAGCTAGAGGAACACAATCCGTCCAGTCCATATGCCTTCTTAGTAGGCATTTCAAAATATGTAATAATAGGGCTAACCCCCAACAAATTACAAGAAAACGTTAATTGTTTTTTTCCAGTAGTGTTTCGTTAAGAGAACAGAATATGAAAAGTTTGCTGAATTTGGATCATCAGAAAGTGCCTAAATTTGACGTAAATAAAAGGTGGCCGCCCAAGTAAAAAGTAAAAAGTGCCTCATTTCTGCTTCTATCCTGTCACCAAATCTCTTTTTACTCATTTATTTTTTGAAATTAGACCTTAAAATTAGGATTGCAGTGAAGCCATCATACTAAATACCTCTTCCAACGAAATTGGGAAATAATGTTTTTGCCTGTTTGTCTGTTTGTATTTAAACAAGATATCTGAAAAAGTTACAAACCGATGTTCACGAAATATGATGGGCAGGTAGGATATGCACCAAGGAAGAAGTGATGTCACGCTGTATCAGGTTGATTGCAAAGATTTGCTGTAGCAGGTCACCCAACTTATCTATCTATCTATCTATATCTGCCTATTTATGTGTTGACAAAATTATGACTTTGGAGACTGATAACCCTGAAGTGCTTCAGAAATTCATGAGTGATTATCATGTCATTTGGCGAAGTAACACATTCTGGGCTGGTCTCGGTAGTGGCTTAGTTATAAAACAGACGCTTATGAGGTCACTAAAAATTACAGAAGGCGTAACAAGAGGTACTGGCATGTCAGAGCACCAAAGGGCTATCTGGACAATGTCTGCTCCCATATGCTCAGCCTAAAACTAAACCACGGAGGAATTATGTGAAATGTAGTATACAAGTAGCTAATAACATAAAGAAGGAACTGCTACAAGAATATCCCGGGATAGAGAGGATCTGGCCAAACTTGCCACAATGCTGGAACTTTATTCTCCATTCCTTTGAATACAAAACAGAAACTGTTATTCTCACTTAATATAATTATTTGGTTCGCCTCATCTGGAATACTGTGTATAATTTTGATGTCCATATTATCAAAAGTACATAGATAAACTGGAGAGAATACAGCGGAGAGAAACACAAATTATTCCTAGACTAAGAAACAAGTCATACGAAGAACGTCTTAAAGAGTTAACAAAATAAGTTTAACCAAGCGAAGGCTGAGAGGGGACCTTATTCAAGTGTTTAAAATTATTAAAGGTGTTAACAATATGGATGTCAACAAATACTTCACAATTGATCACTCAAATTACACTAGAGGAAATGGTTGTAAGATAATTGGAAAGCCTTTTCACTCACATGAGGCAAAGCATTTCTGTTTTAATTGAGTGGTAAACTTGTGGAATGGACTACCTAGCAATATCATTGAGTGCAGTATTGTTCAAACTTTCAAAAATGATCTAGATAAATATCTCGCTCTTAACCCTTCTTTAGCGGGGCCCGACTTAAGTCTGTATCTAAAAAGCTGGACAATGTGGCGGGGCCCGACTTAAGTCTGTGTGCAATTTTGGCGCAATATTGGCTCTGAGAGAGAGCCGAGCGGTGGGAAGAGCGTAGGTTGCCTCATGACCGCTCGCCACGACCGTCGTGCGCCCACTGACATGTACTCCACACTACTCCACCCTCTCTCACTCGCTACACACGTATTTATGTAACAAAATTACCATATTTTAGCGATTTTGCCCTTGCACGATCGTTGCAAGACAACCAGTGATCGTAGAAGGATGGTTCGGGTGTCATTGGAAAGCTCAATTTACGCCCTTTCTGGGATACATACTTGTATTACGTTCTGGCTCTTGTTTATGCATGGAAAAGAGCACGGAAGCAACCCCATTTATGGTAAAAGGCACGGTCAAATATACCGCCTAGGCCGCTCGTTGAGTGTTAATCCCCGATGAACTGCGTTTATAAATTAATAGCACCACTTTATACTGTACTATCCTTTCCTGTGTGCACATAAGATCGGTAGTTTAGTTACAAGCAGCCCTGTAAGGGTCAATATATCTGTTGTTGCTGGGTTTCCTTTGTACTACTTTGTATTCTCAGACAAGACAACATTGCGTAACATCATTACAGGAGTAAACGCTGATGAAAATGCAAATGTGCTGTGATGCTATACAATGTAATTATGTACTGTAGTTGTGGCCATCAACACATTACTTAACAATTTAACTTTTTAATCATGAAATTGAATATATGTAACTGAATTAGCTTAGATGGGGACTTAATTTCGGTAATGGCTTAGTATGGTCCTGGCTACTTTGGCACTGGTTGAGAAATACTTGTTAAATTGTTCCAGAACTGATTAACTCCTTCACCACCATTACATACTATTCATCATATACGCGTATGTGCGCGTGTCGGAGAGAGAGAGAGAGAGAGAGAGAGAGAGAGAGACAGAGAGACAGAGAGAGATCAGCTTTGGGTATGTGTGCACTTAAACTCCCATTGCATATTGGATTGTCATTGCATACTTGAGCAGCCCGGCTTGCCACACGTAGACCAATAAAGGCCATTCATTCTATTATTCAAAACACTATTATTGCTTCGGTTTTAATAGCTTTCCGCTGATTGATAGCATTGCACAGTAATGCCATCTCTAAATGTCAGCCTTAACCCCATCTATATCGGCGACGTGTTGTAAATTTGATTCTAGTTATATTTACACTATTTTGTGCAGTTTAATTAGGAGCTGTGGTAGTAAACACGGTTAAGACAGTGAGATAGTTCGAAACCTGTAAATTGCTGGAGGCCCTTTATAAACTGAATGAAACCGTCTTATAGTAGCCAACATAAAGTTAACGGCGCTGATACAGAAGGAATTCAATTCATAAAAGTTTGGCAGACTCATATCAAAAACAAAAATATGGCTCAAGAGGTTTTAAGCTTTACAGATGGATAATATAATATATAATAATGTTCTTTATATTAATCATAAATACCTATATCAATTACCGTTTATATATTTTTCCCTTTATACGAATTTGTTATCTACATTTTAGTAAGCTTGTGAAGGACCTTTAGGGATCAAAGAGGTACCGGTACACAATATATCGATTAACTCTTAGACATTCACATGTGCTTGCTAAATTACATAAAATAGTTTAATAATTGGTACAAACAAAATATAAAATTATAAGGCGTCATTATTTATCAAAATAGTTAACCCGTTCAGTACCAGTTCCGTCATTTTCATCTTATGCTGGCTACTACTAGACGATATTGTTAAGTTTAAGAAATGCCTCCAGCAATTAGCAGGCTTCGAACTATCTTAATTAACCCTCTTTAGTACCACAAATCCTTCTTAAGCGGCACAAAATCGTCTTAATGAAGCTAGATTAGAATAAATAAGACGTCGTTGGTACAGAAAGGGTTAATTTGTAATACCTAGAGTGTGTGTACTTAATCTTCGGCTCTCTTCCAACATAATAACAAATACTGTTAATCTTAGGAACATATTTCATAATTAATCGTATTAGTTTCAGATAATGTTGTTCAGCTTCAGAAATACAGTAGTTACTCAAAGCTCCCGGTCAGTTTTTTTCTCTCTCTCTCTCTCTCTCTCTCTCTCTCTCTCTCTCTCTCTCTCTCTCTCTCTCTCTCTCTCTCTCTCTCTCTCTCTCTCTCTCTCTCTCTCTCTCTCTCTCTTCTGCTTTACTAACGTCTTCCAGTTTGTAGAATTACTATTTTAGATTTAATGCCGGACTGTCTAGTACGAACCGCAAAGTCTGTTCAGTCCGTATAACTCTAACAGTCAATCTCTCCCTTCTGTTTAATCTCTGTTGCAGTAAACATTGTTTAAAGGTTGCAACATTTTGTGAGCACAGGTTCATGCATAATATAGGCAGAGTTGTACAGGCTCCTCTATATAATAATATTATGTAATAGTCGGACGAGAGGTGTAACCATTTATTTAGGTCCTTGTTCTTTGAGCCCCAATCCCTAATATAATTACCCCTTCAGTACCGGGGTCGTCCTTTTAATTTTTATCAGGCTATTATTAAACGTTTTTATTCAGTTCAAAAGGCCTCCAGCAATTAAATAGCGTCGAACTATCTCACTTAACCCTCTTTACTACCACATCTCCTTATTGCACTGCACAAAATCGTCAAAATATAGCTAGAATATAATATTTAAAGACGTCACCGGTACAAAAGGGGCTAAATATTTGCGTCTATTCATTAATCTATTAATTGTATTTAGCCCAAACACTTAGACCACTCAGCTCTATAACTCAAACATTCGTACGAGTAATCGAGCTAATAGTCTACCAAGGCATATTAACTGAATATATCTACCGTTTGGGAGGAGTCACTCAATGAAAAGGTGTAAATATTTACAGCCCATTTACTGTAGCCCTTTATTTGAGTTACAGAGGTTAGGTGTCCCGCTTTCTGGTCTACTTATAATGAATGGACCACATATCCGCGTCAAGGTTCATATATCCGCGTCAAGGTTCATATATCCGCGTCAAGGTTCATATATCACTCCGCAGACCAAACTGTCAAGCTAAAACTGGAGCCATAATGATTACAGACGTGAGTGTATAGGAGATGGAATCCAAGACAATTAAGGGGGATAGGACATATTTGTTTTTGGTTTATTATATATTTACATATTTGTCTTCTTAGTTCCTCGCTAGACCTCGATCAAGTTTAAAGAACACCCCAAGAACCCCCTTTAAGACAAATTTGTACATTTTTCGGTAGAAAATATGTCCTGGCCGATGGCTGGTCCCCCTTAAAATCACAGGTTCGCTATCGCTCGCCAGGAAATAATCGACACCTATATGGCACGAAAGGTCTAAATATTGACAAAGACATCGGGTGAAAGGTCTTTAATTCACCAAACTAATGGACCTAACGTCTTAAAATCTGAAAATAAATAGGGCTAAAGATGAGGGAGAAAGGGGTCTAGAAAAAACGACATATCACCCATTAACATGAAGCACCAGAATGTTTGCCTTCCTCTACATTTAACCCTTTTATTCTACGATAACCCATTTCTTCAGTTTATTCTGACTTTCAATAGACGCTTATATTTAGCTTTGGTAGGCGCTCTAATAATCGAAGAGTTAGTGTCCATCTCAATTACCCTTCTGACTCCACAAGCCCTTCCCAAGCTGAGTAGAATCGACTGATGAAATCTAAAATATAGGGAAGAAATGGATGTTCGTATTTTAAACAAAATATGTTGGGTTTACAGTGTGAAGATCGATAGGAATAAACAGGCCAAGTTACAGATGGACGTAACCAGACAAGTAAATTATGACAAACCTTCTTATTAGCCAGATAACTACTGTAGATAGGTAAAAAGACAAATTTATAGCTAGAATAACAGGGATAATTCTGCTGCCGTGTTAGTGTGGCTACCTTCGCACATTAAGGGAGTAGTGTTTATTTATATATATATATATATATATATATATATATATATATATATATATATATATACCGGTATATATATATATATACTATATATATATATATTATATATTTATATATCTATTAGTTTTGTTTCTTTCCTCCTTATACCTCCCTCAAGATCCCCATGCAAGATTAATTTTTACAATTTTTGGTAGAAAAATGTCGCCGAAGGCCGCTTTCTCCAAAATTACAGGTTCTGTTACGCTCGCCTTGAAAATTTTGACACCTAAATGGCGTGAAATGTCTTGCTATTGATAGATAAATGGGACAAAAAGTATTAAAATCGACAAACTAAGATGGCAAACGTCTTAAAATCTCACAACTATTGGGGCTAACCGTGAGGGAGAAGGTGTCCATAAAAAGCAACTACCACCCCCTTAAACAATATTGATATACCCGACTGCAAACATAATTTATCACGAACCAAAAACACGAAGGGGCCCCTACCATATTTAGCCTAAATTTAGCCTCCCACCTTCCAATAAGCTAACCACCTCTCCTCTAATCCAGCAAAACTCTCTGTCTTTACTCCACACACACACACACACACAAACACACAGTCAGTTACCTCCCACATCAGGATCTTTATTATACCATTCTGTACCTCCCACTTTCTTTACTTAACTCAGACCCAAGGCTATAATTTAGATCTCTTCCTTTAATTCGGATTCGCCTTTCGTGTCCCCTCCACGATTAGAAGTTATTTATGTAGATGTAACAACGATGGGGAAGTTCGTTTATATGATAAGTATCATAACGTAATCATAGCCTAACGTAAACTAGCCTAACCGAATGTAATATACTTTATCTTGTTCCGTATCTAAGGGATTAATATATAAATACAGTATCATATTCAATATGTAAGAGGTTCTGTGTATGAATGAAGGAGTCCAATCAGAAAATAGGCGACGTTACCATATGTTCCATATACCACAACGATGCTACTATAAGTAAACAGGGAGAGAGAGAGAGAGAGAGAGAGAGAGAGAGAGAGAGAGAGAGAGAGAGAGAGAGAGAGAGAGAGAGAGAGAGAGAGAGAGTTTGTGTATGGGTGTTTGCCTTTACAATTAGTATATGTCTGTCATTATCCTTGTGTCTATACACTTACACCTATCAACTCAGAATACCACACTAACTAATGGTCTCCTAAATGTTAGCATATTTCTCTTTTCATGTTTAACCCGGGAACTGCCGGGAGACTCTTAAGAGTTCCCCCGGCGGACTGCGGGGAGACTCTTAAGAGTGAGTGAAAACAAAAATCAACTTTTGACATCGAAAAAAAAAAAAAAAAAAAAAATTGGCCCCTGGGTCATGCAAAATCTCAGTCCTCTACCTCCCCTCCTTCCCCACTTTCCTCCTCTCCTTCAGTTATCACCTATTTTCCCTGTTATTCCCTTATTCTGAGGTATATTTTCGTGCTAACATTAGAAATCCGGTTGGAGGGTGTGGTCATCACTGATAGCAAGCGAATGCAAGAGAGAGAGAGAGAGTATCGATCGACTGTGTCTCAGTGGCCTTGGGGGAAATTGGCGGGAAAGCAGCTTGCCTCACCCATACATTATACAACTCGCAGGCTATATCTCCGATTTTGACCATCCAAACGCTGTTTTCACTCGTTTTATTGTTGTTTCAGGTTAATACCTTTATAATCAACCCATAATAGGCGCATATGGATAAGTATTAATGCTATTAATGGCACAATGAATATTTTAGTGACGGAAACACCTCAAATACGTCAGCACAGGGGGACGTTTCCAATTATCCCCATGCACACTTGTTAGGTTAACCCACTGGGCACCAGCTAATATACTATAAATGTACATTCCAGGATGGGCAAAAATCAACAACATGTGTTTTTTCCTAAAACAGCTTAAATAGGCGATATACGAAGGAAAAACCCCCACTCACCTCGGTCATTTGGGGGTCCTAAGGGGGGGGGGGGGGCTCCTCAAACCTCCCGTGTCAGCACACCGCTGCTGGTTAAGGCAGCATGGCTGATGTACGATGCCTCCAGTTTTCGATTGACGGTTGTCTACACCACCCGAGCATCATGCGTGCCTTCATACTTTATATATTAGCACCATGTATCACATAATGTCATTGTAGGTGAAGTTATAGTGCGATAAGTGCATAGATTCAAGTTTTATGAATGCCGACAAGTGGCAAGGCCGCGCGTATCCTGGTTACCATGGCGATGGGCGGTCATGTTGGCTCAAGACAACAGCAGAACGTACGCACATACACATGGCCAGCTGACTGACACTTCTCTGTAACCACTTTCACTTTCATTCTGTGCCTCTCTCACACCCTCTGTTTATTGATTTTATACTTTATTGTATATTTTATGGTTAGCATATGCATTTTACACACTGTTTTACGCACTTTTAACTTAGAAATATGGGTTTTCACATTGTATTTTTAGTAGGGAGACAGTGCGAGGTAGTGGTGAAGGCAGGCGTGGGGGAGGACCACGCCACACTTGTTGTGTGGCAACTTGACCCCTCTCATCCTCAGCTCGTCTCTTCTGACCCCTATGATGGCCTGGCAGAATTTTGAGGAATGCCATGGGGTCTGGGTCATCCTCCTCCTCCTCTTCCCCACTTGGTGGGGAGTCAACTATGTCATGGGGAGCAGTGGGTGAGCGATACCCACTTTCCTCCCTTTGTTACAACATCGCAAGGCGATGAGGTAGGTCAGACATGATGTAGCCTATCACTCGCGAAGTCAATGGGAAAACTGTCTTCCTCCCTCTTCCCGCGCGTCCCCACCGCAGCTGGACTTGGGGGTTGCCAAGTATTGCCACTGTCATGCAACATCCTAAGGAACATACCATACAAATCTGAACCCTCTAGCTACCATAGGACAAGAGTAAATAAGGTCGACAGTGCTGACGCAGGTGCTGCGGCGCTGGGGTTTAGCGTTACATACATTGCCGACGCATATGCTGGGGCGCTGGTGCCCAGTGGATTAAAGGGACAGTGGTTAATTTTGTGGTCTATTTATTTGTATATTCTTATATTTTTTAGTATCCATGCTAGACCTTCATCAAGATTATAAATACACGCCCTAGACCTCCCTTCAAGACAAATGTGTACATATTTCGCCAGAAAAATGTTCCGGCCGAAGGCCTGTTTCTATTAAAATTACAGGATCGCTACTGCTCGCCAGGAAAATATCAACACCTACTTGACACGAAAGGTCTTGATATTGATATAGAAATGGGACGAAAGGTTTTTAAATCACCAAACTAGTGGACCGAACGTCTTAATACCTGACAATTAATGGGGCTAAATATGAGGGAGAAGTTGGACCAGAAAATGCAATGAAATACCGAGGTATGCTAGGAACACATTATTCAGTTATAATAACCCTCTGATGATTGTGGCACATTTTTACAGTTTATGCTGGCTATCATTAAACGATTAAATACAGGTTAAAAAGGATCTATGAGAATTATAAGGGTTAAGAATATCACAATTAACCCTCTGTCTTCCATATACCATTCCTTATCTAAATAAAATATAATAATAATAGCCGGAAAACCGAAAAGAAACGCGTATTGGATTTTGCAAGGGGATAACTATTCTTTATTGTCTTTCATACAGTCATAAACAGATGAAGAAACAAACACGCATATGTGCTTTTTGCACATACATTTACCGGAAAATTACTGTACATGTCTAATTTCGTTTTCTGTTTATGCCCGTGTTTATTAGTGTTTCATAATTATGAAAACGTACGGTGACAGGTCACTTGAACCAGTGCCACTTCAACCAGTGCCACTTTAACCAGTGCTAACTCAACCAGTGGCCACTTCAACCAGTGGCCACTTCAACCAGTGACCATTTCAACCAGTGACCATTTTAACCAGTAGGTTAGGTTAGATTAGGTTAGGTTAGGTTAGGTTAGGTTACTTAGGTTAGGTTAGGTTGCTGGTTAAAATGGTCACTGGTTGAAATGGTCACTGGTTGAAGTGGCAACTGGTTGAGTTAGCACTGGTTAAAGTGGCACTGGTTGAAGTGGCACTGGTTCAATTGACATGGAACCAAAATGTACACATGTAAACAGATGCGTAACCTATATATACTGAAATCGCAAAATGTTAAGTCATTTTACACTTGTGTATTCAAACGAACACCTATTCATAATACACTACACACCCACGCACACACACATACACACTGTTTACGTTTAGATATAATATGCATATCCTACATAATATAATCGCCCTGTGTATGCAAATAAGCATACACACACATACACTCAATTACACACCCGTGCACATTTACATAATCATTATTATTAGTAGTAGAAGTATTTGTAGGAGTAGTAGTCGTAGTAATAGTAGTAGTAGTAGTAGTAGTAGTAGTAGTAGTAGTAATAATAATAGGAGTCATCAAGAGAAAAAGGACTGAACAGTAAGGAAAGCAAAGAGATAGTGAAACAGGACAATCAATATTGGGCTAGAATCAAGCTACCTATAAAATAATATATATTTGTGGCGATATTGCTGAACATCTGAGGAATATATTAACTACTTATTGTGTGTGCTCTATAACTCCCTTACCCCTTACCCCTTACCCTATCCCCTCCTACAGTCCTCCTTACCCCTTACCCATACCCCTACCCCCTCCTACAGTCCTGCCCTATACCACCCCTGCTACCCAAACCCCAGGGACCAATTTACAGCCTTATGACACCTTTCTCACTCTCTCTCTCTCTCTCTCTCTCTCTCTCTCTCTCTCTCTCTCTCTCTCTCTATTGATCAATTAATCACTTTCAACATCAGTGAATACTACTATAACTAGTCCCCCCCCCCCCTCTCTCTCTCTCTCTCTTTCTTTACTTTACTGCGCTATTCCACCACTATAAACTGTCCCTATCTAGTAGTATTAAGACTGGACCACCTAGCTGGGACCGCAAGGTCTGTGTGGTCTCGTAACTTGGAAATGCACAAGGTGAGTGTGGCGATTATATAGGACAACCATTTCGACCCTTGTGTTATGCGATAGGTCTATAACCTTCCCTCAATGCATTTCCAACCGTATGGTAAGCCTGTTCTGAGGATTACTTTTCCTATTACACACATACACACACTCTCTCTCTCGCTGTCTATCTTTCACACTCACTCACTTTCACTCTCTCACCCACGCTCTTTCTCTCTATCTTGTTGTCATGTTTAATCGCTTACTTAGTTTGTGTAAGTCACGTAATAACACCAAATTATACAGACACAACACAACAATCTTACACATACATCCCACCGGTATGTCAGGGGGAATATCAAATATGACAAACAATTATACTAATAGGGAATAAACACTAGTACAACAATTTATGTAGACAGACTTACCGAAAAATATTTGGTTGTTGCTACGCAGATTATGTAGGATGATAAGGTAAATTTATAATTATTTAAAGTAATACATAACTTAGTGCTTGTTTAACCCTTCCAGCCCGGGTGTCATTTTAAAATGACACCAAAACAAAAGGGCCGGAACCCGGGTGTCATTTTAAAATCCTTGTGCTTGAAAGCGTGCTTCAAAATTTGCGCGGACAATTTTGGCATGGTAGGAGCGACCGCAGCGCCACCAAGCCTCAACTACTAGTGTTATCAGTTCGTACGTGGCCGCCATAGCGAGTAATACTGAAAAAATGTTTTCCGACGTGTCCGATTCGTTGCAACCTCCCGCGGGCCCCAGTGCTACCCAACTCGCAACTTCAACGCCTGTTGCAACCGAGAAGAGAGCTCAACAAAAGAAAGTTAAGCGTTTGTTGAGTGATAGCGCTATACAGCGACAACTTTTTGAAAGTGATGAAGAGAGCAGTGGCGAAAGCTTGGTGGACAAGGTACAATTTATAAGTGAAAGTCAAAACAATTTCGTGGGCTTTGGAGATGACGATAATGTCGATTTATTTGAGGGGGGAGACAGTAGTGATGATCCTGATGTGGAAGTGTTTCAGGAAGGTGCCATTGAGCTTCCCAGTGTGCTAGAACCTAGGCCTACCCCCTCGCCATCTTTGCTAGGTCAGCCTAGGCCTAGCCCTACCCCAGGACCTTCCCCTTTGCCTGCCCGTACGCCCTTGAAAGTGGGCAAATATTTCTACAAACAATCATTGATCAAAAGTGCAGCTAAAAAAGCATGCAGGGCAGCCGCAGAAAAGCATAGGGAAGCTGAAGATAGCGATAATGACGCCGACCCTGGCCTAGCAACCACCCGCATTCCATTGTCCCGGCGCCTTGACACGGGACACCGCGTGGGTCACCCACAGCCCTCGCCTTCATCTCTCGTTCAGGATGACCAAAAGGCCTCTTCAAGTGGTATTGGTGATGTGCCACAGGCCTCAACACACCGCAGAGCATTATTTGCTGCTGAAAAGCCCTCGGCTCGCCGCAAAAGGAGCCCAACTCCCGAGGCCTCGGCTCCCATTCTTGAAGCTCCCGCAGCCTCCCGCGCCCCACACCGCCGACGCCCGGTCACTTCTTCACCAGAATTGTCTCCTGAAGAGGATGCTGACGACCCCAACATTGCCCCAGATGACCTGACGTCGCCTGAGGAGGAAGAGGAAGAGGAACAGGAACAGGAAGAGGAAGAGGATGTGCCGACAAATCGAGCGAGAGGGCGAGGTCGTGGACGTGGTCAGCCTGCCGACGCCGCTGCCCCTGGGCCTGGGCCTGGGCGTGGGCATGCAGGGCGTCCGCCTGGGCGTCCGCGTGGCCAAGGGCGTGTGCCAGGGCGTCCAGGGCGTGTGCCTGCTGCAGCACGACCTCGAGCATCAGCATCAGACCTGTTTGTGTGGACAGATGGAGCTGATTTTGAGCCAGATTCTCCTGCCTTTGACGAGGTACAGATGAGTTCTGGGGTGTCACCAACATTTCCCTGTGGCCCAGATGCTACCCCCAGTGAACTTTTCTGTGGCTTCTATGACAATGAAGTCATGGAATACCTCGTCAAAGAGACAAATCACCACCATGCTATCTGTGCCAACTTTCTTGGGAGGAAGACCAGTGCCAAGATGGTGGCATGGAGACCTCTCACTGTGGCAGAACTATATGTGTTCTTGGCACTCACAATGCTGATGACTCATATAAGGAAGCACGTTCTGGCTGACTACTGGATCACTGGCAACATCATAACGACATTTGGCAAATACATGTCCAGGGACAGGTACTTCGACATCCTCTCCTATCTCCACCTGACAAACAACATGGCAGTCCACCTTCCCGACTCATTATGGAAGATCAGGAAGCTGTATGACATGATACGTCATCGGTTCACCACATACCTGATTCCTTTCCAGAAGATGTACCTCGACGAGTCTCTGGTCCTGTTCTGTGGTAGGCTGCACTTCCGACAGTATATCCCGTCCAAGAGACACCGCTTCGGCATCAAGCTCTTCGTCCTCTGCGACTGCTTGACGGGGTATGTGCTGGACTTTATAGTCTACAGCGGCAAGGCTGGAGAAGTTGTGACTGACCCTCTCATTGGTTTTGGTGGCGCTGTAGTGAAGAAGATGATGGAGAGGCACTTCAATAATAACCACATCCTCTACACAGATAATTATTACATGTCGCCTCTCCTGACCAAGTACCTCCATGACCGCAAGACCGGAACTGTCGGCACAGTCAAGGGCAAAAGGAAGGGCATGCCAGGCTACCCAACCAAGACGAAGAAGGCGGACATCTTCCACAAGAAGAGTGGCCCCATCCTCTCCATCCACTGGCATGACCAGCGCAAGGTCAACCTCCTCACCACATGCCACAAGGCCCAGATGGTCGCCACAGGGAAGGTGGACCGAACAACCAAGAACCCCGTCCAAAAACCAGCTGCTGTCCTGGATTATAACATCAACATGCGCCTCGTTGACAAATCCGACATGCAGATGGGCTTCATCGACTGCCTGCGAACATCTTGCAGGTGGTACAAGAAGTTTATCCTGCATACGGTAGATATGTCGATCCTCAATGCCTACAACATCTACCGTCTGAGGACTCCAGGAGCCAAGAAGTACAAGTCCCTGCGGAAGTTCCACAAGCAGGTGTTACTTGAGCTCCTGGCTAAACATGCGGGTACACCAGGCAGGCCAATACAAGGACCAGGCCAGTTTGACAGAACGGGGTGTGCTGAATTCTTCAGGAAGCAGCAGCTCAGCGCCCTTCCTTTCAAAGCACCAGGTAGTAACGCTAGGAGTCAGAAGAGGTGCCATGTGTGCAGCCACACAACTCGCAGACCCCGCAAACCCACAAAAATCACTTGGGAATGCCTCGAGTGTCAAGTTGGACTGTGTGCTGGCACCTGGTTCAACGACTTCCACACTCTAACAAACTTTTGAAGTGGAAGTGACAACAGTCAAAGTGACACTCAAATGTAGGCTAAGAATAATAATATAACTAAGTATAAGTGAAAAGGACACATAAGCAATACTAAGTGCCTTCAATAACAATATGAACAAGTGAAAGTGACACTAAAATATATATTTCTAACAATAAATAAGTGAAAATGACACTCAATAAGCCTAGGCCAGTCAAAGTGACAGTATAATGATAATAAAACTAAGTATAAGTGAGAGAGACACACACAAATAATAATAAGTGCCTTCATAACAATATGAATAAGTGACAGTGACACTATATATATTATTAGCTTACCTAACAATACATAAAAGGGGAAATGACACTACCAATTATCAAAGTCCAGTGAAAGTGACACTAATAATCATAATAATAATAATAAACCGAAGTCATAAGTGACAGAGACACAAATAAGTTCATATAAATAACTTTATTGAGTGAAAATAACATAATAACTATAATAAATTACAGAATAACCAATAAAACACTATCAAATCGCTTCCCGGCATAATTGCGGGTGGAGCGACGAGTGCAACTGGGCGTCGTAGCCGGGGCCGCGGTTGAGTGTTCGGACGCGCCGAGGTAAATACGCGGCAAAAGTTACCTCCACTTCCATCACCATCACTCCGGAACCAGTAGAGCTAGAGAGCTCTACTCAATGCCATTCTACGCAGGAAGGTAAGGCGCTCATTTCTATATATGTTTGATTAATGTAGGTAATATATTAAGCGAGATTAGCCTTAGTTTACTTTTGTTGATATTCAACCAGATCGCCCGGATACGAGCTCCGTCATTAGGAGAGCCTGCCCGGGTCAGGAGGGTTAAGATGTGCATAGAAATTTAATAAAAAAAAAAAAAATGTAGGCTATAAAACCAAAACACACGGATGATCTAAATCGACTAGATAACTATTTACTTTGCAAATAGATAATAGGAAATAATTATTAGCTCCTCCATCCATGGTTAACCGAGGTTTACTTTGATAATTTTCTGATTTTTAGGCACGAACTCGTCTTCTTAGTTACGACAATTAGGCACTGCTTAACACCTTATTGGCGGGCTAGGCGGTCTATTTATGTGTACCGCCCAGCGGGGTGTTTTTAGCCAAAATAGGGCTGTTTACGTGATCATTTTCATGCCTAAATAAGACCCAGAGCGTAAAACAAGTATCTATCCCTGAAAGGGCATAAACAGAGCTTTCCAATGACACCACAACGATCCTTGTATGACCGCTAGTTTTCTTGCAACAACCGCGCAACACGAGTGCTAAAACCATGTAATTCGGTACTTTCCCCATACATTTCACTAAGTAGGGAGTGTGAGAGGGTGGAGGAGGGTGGGATTCATGTCAGTAGGCCCGCCGCGGTGGTCTGGAGCAGTCATATGCTCGCTACTCTCCTGCCACCACTTGTCTCTCTCTCTCAGCAACATTACGTGCTGAAATTGCCACACGACTTATGTTGTGAGCCGCCACATAGTCCAAATTTATTTAACTCGACTTATGTTGTGGGCCGCCAATAGAGGGTTAATAGTTTCTTAGAATATTCGTTAGGGTCTATGAACCTGGCTACAGTTATCCTAGGAGAACCCCAAGAAGCGGAAGGTAATGGGGGGGCATTGCAAGAGGCCCAAGGGAGGGAGATGAAAACCGAGCTGCAAGAGAGGATGACAGGCCTCCAATGGGGCCAAATGAAGCAGATGGAAACAATGATGACATACCAGACAATGAAGAGCCTCGGGATACCCAAATGGAGGACCAACCACAAAGGGCGAGGGCCCCAGGTAGACCCGCAGAAGAAGCAGGCAGAGGTAGAAACTTACTCTGGAAAGGATTACGGGAAGAGAATGTTAGAAACTTGGACAGATGCAGCTTAATCAGAAATTGTATATTGGTCTGCACATAACTTTTTCAACCCACCAAAATGTGATGCCACCACCAACCTGCTGAAAGATATGACAAAGCTCATTTATAACTATGTCTGTGACACATCTTTAGCCCCGTATGCTCTCAAGATAATTTTCAGCATTCCACATCTCTTTTTGCAAAAAATTCACCCCAAATCTAAAAAGGTGAAAATGTGACTGTGCTAACAAGAAGAATGAACCTATGGAATGATAACAAGATGGATGACTTACTCAGTGAAGACAGTGCATTACAAGAGAGACAAGGCAGGCGGCGGCAAAAAAGCGAAAACACTGAAGACGAGGCCAGGAGATTTGGCGACCAGATGAGACAAGGAAAAGTGGCACCTGCAACACGGTCTCTGGCAAAGCAGGAAGCTGGTGGGTTGCTGCTTATCACAAGAGACACCATCCAAATGTTGGAAAAAGAAACATCCACAACCTAGTATCCACGAGAGTCAGAAGCTAGAGGGGGCTTATATACCACCGAACCCCGTTATATACGAACAAATCACAGGCGAAATTATTAGGAAAAAGTCTCTCGGGACACAAGGCAGTGCAGGCTCATCAGGGCTGGAGAACAATCCTGAGCAGCGCAGTCCTCGGACTTGCAGCAACAGACATAATTATGTAGGGCTCTTGCAGCTCTTGCAAGAAAGATGGCCACCCAAAATTGTCAACATTTGGAGTCTTTCACAGCTTGTCGCCTAATACCATTAGACAAGAATCCAGGGTGCAGACCAGTGGGAGTGGGCGAAGTACTGAGAAGAATTATCGGAAAATGCATAATGGATGTGGTGAAGGACGATGTGCGGTCAGCGGCCGGAAATCTCCAAGTGTGTGCCGGCCACCAAGCAGGGGGAGAGGCAGCAATTCATGCCATAAGAAAAATATATGAGCGAGTGGACTGTGAAGCTGTGCTGCTAGTGGATGCCACACGTGCTTTTAGCACCATCAACAGAAAGACAGCAATACATAACATCAAGGTAAAATGCCCCAGCTTTGCCACCTATGTAGAGACCACCTATAAACAGCTTGCCGACCTCTTCATAGTAAACAACCAGAACACACGACGTGGATCAGCTCTGAAATCAATGGAAGAAACCACACAAGGTGACCCCATAGCAATGGCAATGTATGCGTTAGGTCTCTCAGTGTTGCTAACCTTAACAAGCCATGAGGTGACGCAAGTCAAGCAGGTAACCTATGCAGACGATCTCAATGGAGCGGGAAAAGTCAACGATCTCAAGCACTGGTGGGAGCAAGTATCAAGCGTAGGCCCAGAAATAGGGTACCGTCCAAATGCCAACAAGTCAATACTAATAGTAAAACCAGAACATTATGAAAGTGCTGTAGAAGCTTTCAGCGGTAGTTAAGTGGCCGTAACAAAGGACCAGTGGTGGGCACAGCTAACTGAAAAGTTAGCTGATATAATCGATAATCAGCTAACTTAGAACGTTAGCTTCGATAACGCTATATCGCTAAATTGCTAAAGAAATTAGTGGAAGCTAACGATAACAGTTAACAGCTAACTTTTATCATATGAATTTAAGCATTGGTTTGATTTTTCCCTCTTAAACCCTTAAACACAAACCTAGAAAGCTAAAACTATGACATGCATTAGGTTGTAGTTGTAGTTTATTGCTTAGATACAGCTTTCCAAAACATAGACTAGAAGAATCATAGAATGCCAAGATCAGATGATCAATGAATGTGCTTGTGCATCCTTTTGTACATAAATCATTAAATGAACAAATTAAATAAATATTAGCTTACAATAACATTTATTTGCATACATTAATACAAGACTGTTCAGTATTGTTATTGTATCACAATATTTACGGACACTGTTAATCGAAATTCAATTCAATATATTAGCTAGTACTGGTATCTAAAATTGAAATATAATGTCTCTCTTGTGAGTTATGTACAACAGTGTCTCTATGCAATATCATAAGAACAATAAGATATTACTAGATAGTAAATAATAACAAAAATATAGTATTTATGATTGATTATTTATGATTATGACTTATTACTCGTGAGTCATAACTCATAAGCTACGTACCGACACATCTGTCGAATATATTTTTTTTATTGAGTTAGAAAATGTAGAAAGGCATAGACAGTAGAATAAAATTAATAAGCTTAACCCTTATAGTTAAGTTTTCCTAGAAGTAGATCATAGGCTAAAGAAAATCATCTATTGATAGCTAGAATATAATGCAAATTACATCACCACCCAGAACGAGGGGCGGCGCGCTCCTCGGTGCCGCTAAAAGTGTGGCGAACTCATCACATGGTAAGTTGCTGAAGGGGTTAATAGTTATAATAATATAAGTATTAATTATTGTTAATCAACAATTAACTAAAATGCATTTGAGACTGTGGTTGCCTGGGAAATAAATTTACTTTCTAATATAGGAACTTATATAATAATAAATAAATATAAATCTACAGTTTACCCAAATAGATCTATGGTAACATTTTGAAAATTTAAATGTAGTTTTTCTGTAGCAAATTTCTTAAGTCGGCGCTAGGCTCACGACACGTTGTGACGTTCATGTCAAAACATGACTCATGAGTTTTGTATTGTGTACTGTACATGTGAATGTGACATGATATAGTCAGTGTAATACTGCCTGTTGCAATGTTGCAATTACATACTCACATAAATATGTGTCATTTTAGGGTTTGCATTTGTTTTTTACCAAAACAAAAATTCTTACCAGCGAATGCACATTAGATGATTAGCTGACTTACTGTTAGCGGCAGTAAATTTATCGGAAGCTAAACGGTCCACTAACGATTTTCAAAGTTAGCTTAAAAGTTGACCGGCTAACGAAATATTTAGTTTCACTATTAGCTGTTAGCTGATTAGCGGAAATCGTGCCCACCACTGCAATGGACGGACAGCGTCACCTTGGGGCGGTGATCGGCACGGAAAAGTTCAAGAACCAATACATAGAGGAGAAGATCAGGGAGTGGGTAAAAGAAATTGAAAAACTGGCCAATATTGCAAAGACGGAACCACAGGCTGCGTATTCGGCATTCACATATGGGGTCAAACATCGCTGGACCTACTTGATGCGAACCGTTCCAAATGTGAACGCATTACTGCAACCGCTGGAAGATGCCATCAGAGACAAACACCTCCCAGCGTGGGTATAGTCGCACACCCCGAGTGATACAGAGAGGGAGTTGCTCGCACTGCCTTCTAGGTTGGGAGGGCTGGGAATCATCAACCCGGTGAAGAGGGCAACAACGGAATACCTGAACTCGGTAAAGATAACAGGATCTCTCACTGACCGTATCGTAGCACAAAATTCTGATGGTGAAGTGGACCAGGCGGACATCTACAACATTAGAAAGACCATCACGTCAGAGAGGCAAAACTCACAGAAAAATGACCTGGCACAATTGATGGGACAACTTTCCTGGAGACTAACAAGAAAAATAGCACAAGAAACGAGTGCTACACATTGGCTGACAACACTACCAATCAAGGCAAAAGGCTTCAATCTCAACAAACAAGAATTTAATGATGCTATTGTACTAAGGTATGATTGGCCGATTGAAGGACTGCCTGATCGATGCGTTTGTAGAACCAACAACGATGCAGACCACTCCTTGATATGTAAGAAAGGAGGATTCATAAGCATCAGGCACGATGAAGTAAGAGATGTAACGGCGAACATGCTCAGGAAGGTGTGTCGAGATGTGGTGCGCGAACCATCACTCATTCCCTTGGATGGAGAGATCTTGCAGCACAGGACGGCCAACACATCCAATGAAGCACGAGTGGACGTTAGTGCAAGAGGTTTTTGGACAAGTGCACAGCGAGCGTTCTTTGACATAAGAGTATTTGACCCAATGGCCCATAGCTACAGCGAGCTGTCTCTGGATGCTGCACACAAGAGGAACGAACAAGAGAAGGTCAGGGCATATGGGGAAAGGATCTTAAATATCGAACAAGGCAGCTTTGCCCCACTAGTCTTCACAACATCTGGAGGGATGGGACCCAGGGCCCAGTGCTTCTATTCAAGGCTTGCAGAGATCATCGCAGAGAAGAAGCAGCAGCCCAGGAGCCACGTCGTAGCCTGGATGAGGTGCCGTCTATCTTTCTCATTGCTCAGATCAGCACTACCATGCCTGCGGGGAACAAGACTGTCTGCACCACAACCAGCGCCGGTGGCAGAAGTGGACTACGAGGCAGCAGTGGCAGAGGGTCGCATAGGGAGGCGACGGGGTTGAAGTTGCATGGTGTAGAATAGTAATATCTGATGCTTGTAAAATAATATTATAATGTATGTACAATATTAACCCGGTGAGACCCAGCGTCGCACGTGTTGCGTCGGCAGTCTTTGATCACCAACTCCCAGCGACGCATCACGTGCGTCCGACATATAAAAAACACTTACGTGGCTCGTAAGGTAGGAAATGGCGGGAGAATAGGAGGGGGAGGTACCGTAGTGTGTGTGGGAGCCGGGCCAGTAGGTGTGAGCGGGCCGAGACAGCCGCGCGGCTGGTGGTGGTGGGCTTAGTGGGGATAGTTTACACCCCTAGTTCACCGCCACTTTGAACCTTCATTACTCCGGTCGTATGGGAGCTAGAGGCTTGAGATTTATGTGAGATACTCCTTAGGATGTATGCCGTACAATGCCATACTCAGTTTTTACCCTAGTGCTCCCGGGCGGGTGGTCATGCGGGGGAGACGAACTATTGAAACCCCCCCCACCCCCCGCCCCCCAAATGACCGAAATGATTTTTTTTTTATTTTTGTCTTCATTTCTCCCCATTCTCTTCCATTTTGGCTCAACAAATTTTTTTGAGGCCCCCCCCCCCCAACCCCCCGCCCCCCCCCCCCCCCCCCCCAACAAAAAAACAAATGTCAGAGGTGATTTTTTTTTTTTTTTTTCATTTCTCATCCTTGTCTTCCATTTTAGCAAACAAAAAAAAAATAAGTGAAAATGGCTTGGGACTGGGGTGAACAAAATATTATAACTAGCCGGGGCTCAACGGGTTAAATATAAATGAAAGTAGTAGTAGTAATCCATGATGATGAGTCCGAGTGCTTACCCCGGAATAGGAAGTAGCTGAATGACTACAAAGTAGGGCGCTTTGATGACTGTTCTGACCTGGTTTAGGGTCCTAAGAGGGGATGCACAGGCTGAGTAGATAAAAATAAAATAAAAAATGATGTATAAGTAGTAGTAGTAGTAGTCGTGGCCCAGTGTTTCTATTCAAGGCTTGCAGAGATCATCGCAGAGAAGAAACAACAGCCCAGGAGCCACGTCGTAGCCTGGATGAGGTGTCACCTATCTTTCTCATTGCTCAGATTAGCACTACTATGCCTGCGGGAACAAGACTCTCTGCACCACAACCAGTGACGGTGGCAGAAGTGGACTACGAGGCAGCAGTGGCAGAGGGTCGCATAGGGAGGCGACTGGATTGAAGTTGCATGGTGTAGAATAGTAATATCTGATGCTTGTAAAATATAATGTATGTACAATATTAAATACAAATCAAAGTAGTAGTAGTAATCCACGATGATAAGTCTGAGTGCTTACCCCGGAATAGGAAGTAGCTGAATGACTACCAAGTCAGGCGCTTTGATGACTGTTCTGACCTGGATTAGGGTCCAAAGAAGGGATGCACAGGCTGAGTGGTTTATACAAAAGTAGTAGTAGTAGTAGTAGTAGTAATAATAATAATATATGACACTGGCAACCATGAAGTATACAACACTGAAAGATTCACTGATCATTGCCATACATTTGATTTATTCTGACTACCATTAAACGATTTAATTCAACTAAAGAAAGACCTCTCACAGTTTCTGGGTGTCAAACTGGAGCAATTTTGTCTGAAGAATAGAAGGAATACAAGAAAATGTACATGGAATAGCGTTGTTTTGGTCGTGGTATTACTTCCCAAAACACAATTTGAACTATAAACCACATTTTTGTATTTGCTGTATATACAATAATAGATAATAAAATAAAGGACTCGGTTTTCATGTGACACCCTGCGTAGTTGCATATTATTTTTTATATTTTGTTATATTTTATATTTAGCTGAAGGTATATTGTTATGTCCCTATTTTCATTACTCAGTTATTACGAAGATATTGTACCAAAACTATGACTGAGGAATCCTCGTCCCCTTGGAAATGTAATTCACCTACAGGACGAGACAGAGTAAGGGGCAAGGGAGCGCGAAAGTGGTCACGAACCCTAAGATTTGGAACTTTAAATTATGTTTCTGTTCAGACTCTGTCTCGAGTCGGCCACCCTCAGCTATGGGGTACGTGTCTGAGTATATACAAACATACATACATTATATACATACATAAATACATGAACATATGACATTTCTTGACACAGTGACATAGTACTTTTCATAGTTTCCATCAAGTTGAACTCTATTGAATTGAATTGAATTGAAGTTTCGAGAAACAAGCTGCTAAGGGATTCAATTTACCATCAACAGATTAACTGACCCTAGTAGACTTCTTACGTATTACAACTAGCGTGATGCCACGGTATTACCTCACACTTTCTCCTCTAACCCACTTGCGAATTTCTGGCTATAAGGAAGTTGGAGCTGTAGACATCGATATTTAGCAAAGTTGCCAGCTACAATATATATATACATAAAACCAAATTAATCATACTTCCAATCCATCAGAAATCTACATTATTATTGCATTGTTATTCTATATCGATGTTTACGGCTCCAACTTCCTTATAGCCTGAATCTCGCAAGTGACGAACTATGAATTGCTTGACAATATAGACATTAACCCCTTGAATATTATGATGCATTCTTGACAGTTTATTGTGGCAATTATTAGACGATTATATTCAGTTTGGGGATGTTCTCCAGCAGACTACCACAATTCCTTTCTAAACTGAGTAGAATCGTCTAATGCTAACCAGGATAAACTGTTAATCGCGTTCTAATCTTCAAGTTACCATTACCACACAGCCACACTACACGTCACACATCACACTGCTGGCCATCAACACCCGTCCAGGCTATTATGGATAATAAAACAAAATATATCTCGTACCTTGGATCCTCCCCATCCTTATCTACAAGTTTCTGGCGAGCAAATTGAGAATGTGGATACACTGCGTTTGTTAGGAGTTACTCTTGATCCCAAACTTACTTTTGAAATGCATATTCGTTCTTTCTCCTCTTCCATTTCCCAAAAAATTGGTCTGCTTCGCAAGGTTTATAAAACATTTGCTTGTGACGCCACAGTTATCAAGTCTTTTTATGCTTTTATTTTGCCACATTTCGAGTACTGCTCACCTGTCTGGTTGTCAGCAGCTGACTGCCATCTCAAGTTGCTTGACAGGTCGCTAAATTCCATCAGTTATATTCTACCTCATTTGTCTCTTGATCTGTGTCATCGACGTAAAGTTGGTGCCCTTAGTCTTTTATTTAAAGTTTTTAACAACCCTCAGCATCCCTTACATGGGGTTCTGCCTGGGCCCTATGTCGGGGCTCGTGCAACTAGATTCACAAGCAATCTTAATGATCTTGCCATGAGCCGTGTTAATTTTTCTACTATACAGTTTTCACAGTGTTTTGTGCCGGCCATGGTTGACTTGTGGAATAAGTTGCCAAATGAGCTAGTCAATTCAGCTAATATCTCCATTTTTAAGTCTAGAGTTAATGCTTTTTTGCAGCATTAATTCTAATTTTTAGACATATTTTATTCTATTGTATTATATTATATTTATGCTTGATATCCTCCACTGCATACTATGTTATCTGTGTTTAATATGTGTATATGTACAGTACAGTATACAGTATATGTTTTTATTTTTTCCTAAGTTGCCGTAGTCACTCTCCAGTGCCTCCGGGTGTTTTGTGTGGATTGATCTTGATGGTGTTTCTGCATCCTGGTTGGAGACTTCGGCATCTCATATAATAATAATATATATAAATATATTTTCTTCTATATTCCAACTACTCCCTCTTGGGCATAGGCTGAGAGCATAGAGTACAGAAGAATGGAGAGGAAAGAGAGACGCTACAAATCTGAAAATAGCGAGCCGCGCATTCGAGAGATGGCAGCACGATCGCAAAAGAAAATGGGAGGGTCCCCATTAATTCGTAATAATCCCTATCTTGTTCTAATAACGCTCTTAATAATCAATTATATGCTATCCAGAGACTCTATAGACATGACAGAGTTAAATAGACATAGAGGCTACTGTAAAGGCCAGATCATCGTGAAATTGTCGTCATTATGAGGAGGTTCACAGCCACGTCTCTTCTACCCCCACCATTGTTGTTGTGAGAGTGGGGAGTTGCCAACGTCAAACATGCTGGGCCAAAATATCCCTAGATGTCATAAGTATTACCTATGCACATATTTCGTGGAATATCCTGTTTTAGTGCAACTATATAAATTAACATGTACATAACATTTAACTAATAATATATATTCAAAATTACATTTTAATTCTTGTTGTGTTGCTTGTGGTTGTTGTTGTTGTTGTTGTTCCCCAGGCTGTCTGGCCGAACAGCCCCAAGGTCTCGAGCAAGGCCAAGGCCATAAACGAGCGCCCCCACAAAATCCTCCCTGCTTACCACTAACAAAGCCCGGGTGACCGAAGCCACTCCAAGGCAGGGAGCTGAGGAGGGTGCGGAAACGCCCGGGAAACCAAAGCCCCACCCAAGGCCCTGTGCCCCTCAGCAATTATGAAGGGAAAGTTGAGGGGTAAGGGAAAAATGTGACGCTTTGGCTCCCAATCTGCCGACTTCTAGGTTGGCAGTAGGGAGGTCAATCCACTTGAGATCTAGAAGAAATATAAGTAAAAGGAACAGTCAGAGTAAGCTATGGGTATGGCAGAGATCGCTCAGTTCTCACTCGGATAGACCAGCCCATCACCACATGACTAGAACCCAATCCTCTCAGCATCAGCTAGGAAAGGCCCTAGAAAGCCGCCTTTGGCGGGGCGATAGCTCCCCTATTTCAACTCCTTTCGGGGTTGGGCACCCGCCCTGTTGCTTGTGGTTATACAGCTTACATCATATATAGGTATTTTTATAATGTATATGTATTCCTAATATTTTCCCCTTGTTTTTCTATATCTAATTTATTTTAAATAATTTACAAGTGTTTTTACCAACATTAAATCACTCTTAAAGACGTTCCCTCTTTAATCTATTGCCCCCTTATTTTGTGGAATTTCCCTTAACTTTGGTAACACTGCAGACAAGCCAGGCGCACATATATCAAGGAGTATCTAATAAGGAAAAACGACCGAAGTGTTTTGGTTGTATGCCCTACAGCAGTGCTGACACCAAATCCCTAGGACGCGCGGCAAAATAACCGTGTGACATCACGCTTCCAGATCTATCCTTCTATCCTTCTGTATCCTATGGCTGAGAGCTTGTACATTCAACCGCTATGAATGGTGAAGCCCCTGAGGTCTCGTTCCAGTCTAGGGAGTGAAACATGTGAGCACATATTTAGCTGCAACCAGCCCCTGCCATCTAGCCTTCGCAGGATGCATGGGGCTTAGTTGCTCACTCATGGTTCGAAGTAGCCCCATATATATATATATATTAGTGGCCCCTCCATCATTGACGATATGCCTATTAATATAATAGCCTCCATTCAAGCGCCCGCGGTAGCCAGTTTGAATCTACCGCCGCGGGGAAGAATGGAGTATCCGTCATAAGGGTAACGCTTATTCTCTTATGGAATCGTCATATGATTGGGTATCCGCTACGAAAACACTTTTGTAAAAAATAAAAAGTAAAACTTTACTTAATAATTGTTATACTACAGCTTTCCATCTCGTGGATTTCTTGTAAGGACTTCCTTGACGCTGCTCCCCAAGCTGCCATACTTTCTTCCTCTCCCCGCGGGCAACCGGTCTGGACGTGTGCCGCCTGCGCTCCGCCACATTCTTCGTTCGCTCGCTTCTAGTGAGTCCTTACTCATTTGTATATATCTGAGTTGTATTGAACAGGGTTTAGATTAGCTAGCACAGGCTGCCCCATTGGTATGCCCGCAGGGAGTGTTTAATATAGGGTACTATTGTTCAGGCACCTACGAGTCCTCCAGGATCAGCGCCTCATGTGTTTTTTGTTTTTGTTTCTATTCGCCTTAGCTGTTGCTCTTACTAGCTAGTTAGGAGGCTACTATCTTCGCAAGAAATAATGCTTCAGGCCGTCGCTATGAGGTAGTTGCATTTTTTGTTTTTAGCAGACACTCTAGTCTAAGGGTTGCCACACGTGGTGCGGAACATTCTAGCGTCCGAGTCTGCGGGCGGGCCCCTCTCGTGGGCCTTATCTTCTCGTGCTACGACTGTGGGTCTTCAGGGGTTAGTTTCCACCAAGATGATGATTCTACGAGCCTCGTGGCCATCCGCAGTTGGGTCTCCTGAGTGGGCTAGGGTTAAGTTTCTACCAAGATGATGATTCTACGAGCCTCGTGGCCAGCCTCAGTAGGGATCTCCTTAGTGGCTAGGGGTACTATATTATTTTTGTAATTACAATTATTTGTGTGTCGCCCCTTGGGCTCCCTCTTTCCCATGTCTCAGTCACATGTTTTGAGGGACGAGTGACGTCCTGTGTTGTGGGTGGACGGTTGGTCGGTCTTATTGTTTAGACGATTTTCCGGGTTGGTTTGACCCTGCCGGCCCTCTTTCTCAGTATCGAGGCCATCGTCCCCGCCGGTCAAGGCGGTCGAATATCTTCCAACTAACCCACTGTAGTGCTTTACTACACCCCTTCCCCGGCGGCCATGCTGAGTCTGGCGGGAAGGATCTCGATACCATTGAGTTTGGACTCACCCTGTATTCTGTGTATTGCTGCCATCATCTTGTCTTGCAGACGAGAAAGGCACCAAATTTTCCAGCGTGGTGTGCTCTACCACGAACCTCTCGGCAGAGATTCTAATTCCCTAGGGAGTATTCTCTGTCCGCCGAGTGAACTCGCCCAGACCGATAGCCTCACGCGGCAGGAATTCAGACACCCAGCACAACAGTCTACCGCTGATATACTAGCTAATTCAATTAATCAATACTAGTAGAGGCTAGCACGAGTCCAGTCGCCCGGCGCAACAGCCCAACGCTGATATACTATCTATCTAATCCACTTAGTCAAGGATAGTAAAGTGCTAAGGTATTAATGGGCCATTGACACTTTGTCACAGGTATCCAGTTCAAGAATTGAAAAACCTATTTTTTTCACTTGCAGGTCCAACGGAGAGTTAGAGTAGCAGTGGCTATAGCTAATTTTCTGGCGGACTTGAGGTAGGATGTGTAAAACCTCTCAGGTTATCCTTATGTGCATTGATTCCTGGAAATGTTTATTTCCAGATCTCTTCATATCGTGAGCAGCACAGCAGAGGAAGGAACTGTCCCCAGCGGGGTGGGGGGGTTCAGTTCCATCTTGCCTGTTTTCACATTTGGGCCACACCTACCCGTTCCTCTCGTTCCATTAATTGCACACTGTTTAACATGGATTATGTGCAGGGATGGGTCTAAGTTTCTCTGGACTTCCCAGTAAATGCCCGGTGGGCTTAGATCATTATGCGGAATGGTTGAGTTTTCAAGATCGTCCGTGCCTAGTGGCCTTGCTCGATTTAAAATCAATTTACCTCCTATGCCAGATGAGTGGCGACTGTAGAGTTAATATACGAGGTCGCAGACTGGTTACAGCTCATTCTGCTTTACTCATTCCATAAGAATTCCCCAGGGTCACAGTCGATGCTTTTCAATACAGCTAATACTCAAAATTTAGTTAAGCAGTTAGCCATTAGCAGTGATTCGGAATCCATTGAGAAAAATCCCTCCCTCCCCAACACAAGAACTCGCCCGCCATCGCCAGACGCCCAGCCTAGATCGATGGATTCCAAGGATTGGTCGAAGGTAAGAGTGGTTCTTTTTTTTTTTTTTTTTTTTTTAAGAGACAATGAACGGAGGAAGGAAAAACACAGATAAAACAAAAAAGGTCCATGTGCCTAAAGGCATCCTCCATTCATAAAATGTTTGTAACAACTGGATTTAAACTGTTGTAGATTGTAAGTTTGTGGAAAGCAACTCGAGGGAAGTGAATTCCAAAGAGTAGTAGTTCTGGGGATAAATGAATTTTCATAAGCAGAAGTTCTGCATTGTGGAGGAGAAAGTGTAAATTCATGGGCATTCTCAGCTGCCCTAGTTCTACAGGGAAAGATGTGGAGAGGCGGCACAATTGAAGCAAGTTCCTCAGAACAATTGCTGTGAAAATATCCGTAGAATAATGCAAGGGATGCAACGTTTCTTCGTATGGATAATGTAGGAAGGTCCTGTGTGATTGCAGGGTTATTGATTAAACTAATAGCTTTATTTTGAATTTCGTCCAACTGCCTCAAAGCAACCACTCCACTTCCACTCCACAGAGGTGAACAGTAATCCATCTGAGAACGCACGTGACTTTTATATATTACGGCCAACTGCTCGTCAGTGAAGAATTCTCGAACTCTGTACAGTAGTCTACGAGTATCTCAAACAAAGCTCACTAAAAGTTTATTTGCCTTTCCTCAAGGAGTAACGATTAGCTTCATCTTACACAGCTACAGGGCAGGACCGCAGTTCAGCGGCCGTCGGACTTGGCTAGAAACTCCCGAGTGGGGACTATTTTAAATCAAGCCGGTAAGTAGGCTTATAATTTATCGCAAGGCAAGTTGGGGAGACGGCTCAAAGATTTAACTTAAAAGTCAAGCCGGCGAGACGGCTCAGACTTCTATCCTATCCTAAAGTAAAGCCGGTGAGACGGCTCAACATTTTATCTTATTTTTCGATATCTATCATAGTTTCACCTATACGATATTAACCCCTCTTTGGCGGCACCCGGCTATAGTCGGACAAGAGAACCCCAACCTAAAGAGCGAGGCCCGGCTATAGTAGCATGCAATTTTGAGCACATAATGTGCTCTGAGAGAGAGCCGAGCAGTGGGAGGAGAATAGATCGGCTCATGACCGCTCGGCACGGGTCCCGCGCGACTACTGACATTTACTCCACACACACCCCCACTCACTGCCTCGCTACACAGGGAATTATGTAAGGAAATTACCGTATTTTAGGGATTTTGCACTCGTCTTGCACGATCGTTGCAAGAGAACGCCTGGTCGTAGAAGGATGGTTCTGGTGTCATTGGAAAGCTCAATTATCGCCCTTTCAGGGATACATAATTGTATTATGCTCTGGCTCTTGTTTATGCATGAAAAAGAGCACAGAAATAAGCTTGTTTAGGGTAAAACCTCCCGCTTGGCAGGTAGTAGAAGTTACCGCCTAGGCCGCTCGTAAGGTGTTAAGGATAAATGGTATGAAGTAGGATGTGTACAGTTGAAGGTTAAGGACATATGTCTTAAAAAACGAGGGTTCAAATTGTACATTAACACTCCACGAGCGGCTAGGTCTGTAACTTCTACTACCTGACAAGCGGGTGGTTTTACCCTAAACGAGCTTATTTCTGTGCTCTTTTTCATGCATAAACAAGAGCCAGAGTGTAATACAAGTATGTATACGTGAAAGGGCGATAATTGAGCTTTCCAATGACACCAGAACCATCCTTCTACGATCACGGGTTTTCTTGGAACGATCGTGCAATACGAAGGAAAAATCCCTAAAATACGGTAATTTCCTGACATATTTCCCTGTCTAGGGAGGCAGTGTGTGTGGATGTGTGTGGAGGTGGGCCCAGTGCTGGCGCGGGAGCCGTGCCGAACGGTCAGAGTCATCCTACACTCCTCCCACCGCTTGGACTCTCTCTCAGATCCAATTATGTGCTCAAAAATTGCTACCGACTTAAGGCGGTCCCCGCTAAGCAAGGATGTTCTTAACTTCTTAGAAACCAATATCACTGTATCTAATGATTATATTCCTTACACAGGTATCTGGAAGTCTGCAGGTCCAGTTCTACCAGCTGGAAAGGTTCGTGTTCACTACCTCGCACGCCCCCCTAACTACATTTAAGGCTATACCATGGGTGACAGTACTATCATTAGATATAACTTGGATTGGATAATCCCTGATAGACCCTTCTCGGCGGACAACCAGGCACTTAAGACCTGTGACAGCACTATGAATTAAAAATTCTGCGGTTGTAATAGACGCTATCCTTCACCGGTAGTGGGGGCATATGACCGGCAGACTAGTTGTTTTTCCTACCCCTCGTCAACTCGTGACGGCGGGGTCTAGTAACTAAGTTCTTGTCTAACTTCTCAGACATTTAGGTACCAATTTTGTGAACAGACGGCATGACCAACGAGCTGCTCTATCACCCCTGTTTTCCGGCCACCAGACTCCACGAGAGTTCCGTTATTTAAGAGGTCACGTTCCGACAGGGTCGTTCGCTCCCTTTTGGCGGGGTTAAAAAAGTAACATCCTAAAACTTAAGTGAGGCAGGCTGATGACTCAGGTCACGTGCACAGGTTTAGCGACTAAGTGTCCTCTAGCTTCAGTTTCTTCCCTTCCCCTGTGGATGGATGTGGAACAAGGAAGGTTACATAGACATGGTTGGGAAAACTTAGACTGGATAAAATGTGGGTTTGTTTACCCAAAATAAACTCTACGGAGGTGGCCCGCAAGAGTTCACTATCTCCCGGCCGACACACCACGTAAGAATGGGTGAGCTACATTGCATCTATTCCCAGGTTTTTTAATGAAAACTCTTTTCGGAGAGTAGTACAGATGATAACTGAGGCATTAACCAGACTTTCTTAACCAAGATGTCTCCCCATAATTGACCTACCTACTCCACGTGTCGAGGAATAATAGCTCATAACGCCGGGTTGGATAACCCGAGGAATTTTCACTTTAAGGCTAAATTTCGGGTTCATAGAACAGAATTGATATAGCACGGCATAAGCCGTAAGAAAAACCACCGGCCATGCGGTCAGGTGAGGTGACTACTATCTGTTTCCAGCTCACGCGCCAAAATAGTACAAGTGCCATTCGGGACTATTTTAATCTTTACTAATTTTCACGCTACAATAGGGCTCGTTCCCCACTGATAGACAATGAGCTGGTCCGGTCTACAAATTTTCTATCTTACCGGCGGATATGGATTTATACCCTGGGGTAGATTAAGTGTAGCGCCATAGAATCGGACACTGACTGCATCTCTGACACAATAACAATCGCAGATCGTTTCGTTTGTCCCAATCTTACCATCGAATCTCTTAGGTCAGGTTTCCAGGTAAACTGGTTATGGTCTAGTAGATTTTAACACTGACTGTCTCCCCGCTACAGAAGTCATAAAGTTACTAAGCCCCCCACTAAAACTTAAAATTTAGTCGTAAGAGTCATCTACGTTGATAATGTGTCTGGTTCATCCAGACTCAATCTCACCATCCAAAACGTTATTTCGATCCGTGATCCGGTATGGGATGAAATTCGAAATGTTTGTTCCGCCGTACGCACCCTGATTTATAATGGTGCTCCCTCGGATGTATCACCAGACTTTAGCACAATTAGTGGAAAGTAATGACTTCCCTTCAGGGTTGACTCTGACATACCAACTACAAGACCCCTCGTCCCGTAGTGGGTTACTGGTCCACTTAACCCGGGTGTAGTCCAATCTCACCGGGTTCACTCCGTTCACAACACACACGTACAATTTGATATGGGATTCAGATCAGATTTACTTATCTGCCACGTAGTGGAAGATGGTTTTCGTCGTGACAGAAGCCTTTTTGGCGTATCTCAGTACGGACAAGTTTTAACAAATTGTTGCTAGGACAAGCGAGCTTCGGTACGAGGTCTTTTTCTTAGAAACGTCCTCTTCAACCTAAATATGGCTCCAGGCAGTCCTAACTATTCAGTTCTATAGGTTTTGTTTTCTTCTTTGAATAAAATCACAAAATCACATGAATGGAGTCCCTCGCCGGTTGGCTCATGAGGGGGGGGGGGGGGGCTCAACTAGAGATACTATACCTCAAGTAAGATTATTGATCTGGATTCACCGCCGGGATAACCGGACAGGTGGAAATTCCAGAAGTCAACTCTTGGAGTTAATGAGCGGTTACCGCTAATTATAGCGGAACACTCTTAACGAGTCTGAAATGGATATACCACTCTTTTAACACCTTACGAGCGGCCTATGCGGTTTATTTATATGTACCGCCCAGCGGGGTGTTTTTAGCCAAAATAGGGCTGTTTACGTGATCATTTTCATGCCTAAATAAGACCCAGAACGTAAAACAAGTATCTATCCCTGAAAGGGCATAAACAGAGCTTTCGAATGACACCATAACGATCCTTTTATGATGGCTAGTTTTCTTGCAATAACCGTGCAACGCGAGTGCAAAAAGCATGTAATAAGGCACTTTCCCCATACAATTCCGTATATAGCGAGTGAGAGAGGGAGGGAGGAGGTGGGATTCGTGTCAGTAGGTTCGCCGCGGTGGTCTGGAGCAGTCATACGCTCGCTACTCTCCTGCCACCACTTGTCTCTCTCTCTCAGCAACATTACATGCTGAAATTGCCACACGACCTATGTCGAGCGCCGCCACATAGTCCAGCTTTATTTAACTCGACTTATGTTGCTCGCCGACAGTTAAGGGTTAAACGCTCTGGGGTTGAACCGGCACTACGGTTGTCTCGAGCGCGTTCTTATCCTCAGTCGTAGGTAGGTATAATACCATGGCTTCGGAAACGGGTGTTTTTTGGGTGTTATTTAGACCCGGATTCGGAGTTTTTGTTGCTCTCCATGGAGGTTCACTTCAAATCAATTAAGTTCCTATTTTCCACCAATAGATCTTCAAGCTATTGGTGCCACAATCGCTCAATCATAATAGCGTTTTCTGAGGTCCACTCTGAATTCAGCTTCTGGTATTCAGGTATACGTGGGTCAACGAAGTCTAGAGGTGCTGGTCGGTAAAGTTTTTGCAAAGTTGTCAGACTACCTGGTCTGCCGGGCACTTTCAGTGTCTGAGCAATTCCCATCATTCATGGGGAGCTCAGACATTCTGTTTCGATGACCCTAACGGAATTCGGTGTTGATGGTTAACACCTGCTTTGGCCGACCCCTCAGGGCTGGCTCGCCGCTTGTCGCTATCCCCCGACGGGAATTGGGTATGGCGACCTGTTTGCAACTCTACGGTGGGGGCCCGCCAGGTTTCACTATATCCCGGCATCCACCCTTAAAAACAGTATGAACAGAACTCTGGCAGTGAACTTAATTTTCACTTTTCCCGGCGTTGGCCTACACGAATGAACGTAACTTAGCCCCTTCCATCCCGGCCTAACCCTACATCCACAGTAGCACAGTCACTAGATCCCGGTGTTACTGTACCTGTGTGCACGTTAATAGCAGTCACTAGATCCTGGCGTTACTGGACCTTTGTGCACGTTATCCCAGCGTTTTGCCTAAACCTGGAATGAACGTACCTCCGGCTGTTCCACCCCGGTTTTCTCCCTACACCCACAGTAACACACAGGTCATTAGATCCGGGTGTTGACCAAGCCTTAGGCAGGTCCCTGTTTGGATGTAAGTTGGTAGCCGGCTCTTCAGTGGATAATTAAGCTCGGAATGACCCAAATCCAAATTAAGACCCTGGTAGACTAGACCTCCTCTTAGCGGTCAGGCTAGTCTTATGTGGTTATAGGAATTGTGGAACCCGACCGAACTGAAACCTCAGGATCGTTCACATTCTCTTTTTCTGGATACTATTGCCCTTAAAACTAATTCATTCATGAATTTAGAGAATCACGCAGCAACAATCTAAGGCTCTTTCCCCTTTTTGGATCCTCGTTTCCACAGATGAAGTAATTAAGTCTTTTGGGTCCAGTTTTTCACTTCACGTTACGGCCAGCCTTAGGGCGTCTTTCTCTACCTTCACGGCCACAAACGAGCCGTGTGTTTGCCTAAAGTTTTCAGGTTCCCGGTGTTCACAAGATCGAGCTAGTCACCGTCATGAATACCCGGTTCCATATCCAAGTGAGTTGATGGGATTTTTTCCCGGCCTAGCCAGCCGGGTCCTATCACGGTTTTAGCTTCCCTCTCTCTCTAGCGAATCCAAGTCGACCCAGTGACCCGGAGTGGAAGAAGGTCTGAAGATATGGTACTTTAGTGGTAAGTTACTTTCACGGGGTATAAATAAAGGGGGGGGGGGTACTGGAAGACCAGCCCTTAATCCCGCCGGTCAGGTGGGACGTGGGCAAGCAACGGGTATCAGCACAAAAAACGAGAAAATTAAAGCAACAACGAAAAACAAATTTTTCTTTGCTGATTTTTCAGGACTCATTGGACAGTCCAGGAAGATGATGTGTCCTCTATAGTACAATAGAGACAAATTCATAAACTTCCGATGATCTGGCATGATCTTAAGTTCCTTAGCCAATGGCAAGGAATCAGGAATCCTTAATTATTCCTATTTCTTGGATACGTACCCCAGAGGTTGGAATATGCATCTACTTACCTCAACTCGGGGACTGGGCAAAGTCACAAGTTGGAGTTTTCTTCCTCTCAGATTTTGGGAAAAAATCTTCCACGAATGGAATAGCTAGCACTAAGCTGGGAGCTCCCAACCGTTATTTCTTGACACAAGGCATGTCTATGGCTCTGGATAAGCCAAAACACTGCCCGTTGTGGCATTGCGGCAGCAGGTCTAGTTAGTCCATGTGCTTCTACACAGTCAAGTTGAATCTCACAAGAAAGAAGGAGGGGGGGTGGGGGGGTTTCCGGTAAGCCCAAAGACCCCTAGAGCCCCTCCGCCGGATATTGCAAAAAGATCACGAACCGTGATACTCAATAATTCGAGCTGGTTCTACAGCTCAAAAGTTTTGACTTTTAATTTTGAAGATATATATCATAGTGACAACTATACAATATAGTATCAACAAAGTGTGAAAATTGTACAAAAAGTACAAATATTGTTAAGGCCAGAATATAATCCAAAGAATTATAGTTCAGTAAGCCGTTGGTATGGGAATACAGATATGTCCCCAGACAACAATTGGACGGATCTCAAAGTGTAGACCCGGCCAACTATAAGCAGATCTTCTTCGAAGTGACGCACTGCTTTCCTTTTCTATTTTTATAATTATTGTATGCAAGCAATAAAAGCTTTAAGAAATTCTTATACGGATTATTTTTCTCTACCTAAAGTAGTTTGTTAGTGTTTTTTTATATTGTCACGAATGTCCTCCTCCAGTCTTAAGATATCAGGCATATCGTCAATGATGGAGGGGCCACTAATAAATTATAGGTTTGATTCCCGGAGGGAAGAAATAAAACCTAATATTTAGTAGAGGCCCCGTAAGCATTGACGATGTAGGGCCCTCCCATCCATCCCCTTCCCATTCGCTTGATGTCTTGAGGTTAATCTTAATATGTCAGTGAAGAAAGTATGGCGGCTTGGGGAGCAGCGTCAAGGAAGTCCTTACAAGAAATCCACGAGATGGAAAGCTGTAGTATAACAGTTATTAAGTAAAGTTTTACTTTTTATTTTTTACAAAAGTTTTTTCGTAGCTGGTACCCAATCATAAAACAATCCCATAAGAGAATAAGCATTACCCTTATGACGGATACTCCGTTCTTCCCCGCGGCGGTAGATTCAAACTGGCTACCGCTGGCGCTTGAATGGAGGCTATTATATTAATAGGCATATCGTCAATGATTACGGGGCCCCTACTAAATATTATGTTTTCTTTCTTCCCTCCGGGAATCAAACCTATAATATATACTGTATAAATATATATATATATATATATATATATATATATATACAGACCTATACCGGTATATATATATATATATATATATATATACCCTTTCAAGATCTTATTACACATTTCTGTTCTGATTTCTGCCTGTTATAACTTTCTTGATAGCGTAATGCATAGTGCACGGTGTTTCGACGGGAGTATCCTGGATTCGAGTCCTCGGAGTGCCACATGTGTTTGTTGATTTCATTAATTGAGTTAGATGTGAAGTTGGTTGGTGTAAAAAACATAATAATTAGACGAATTTATTCAGCTTAGGAAGGATATATGGAAGTCGGAGGGTTAACTGAGATAGTCTTTACCGTTATAATTCCCACAGATCCTTCCTCAGCTGCTTAATCTCCTCCATCATATATGACGCGATCGCGTCATATGGCGGTGTTGCCCAAAAGTATCATATGACGCGATTGTATCATATGAACTTAGTGAAATCACTCAATAATAAGTTTGTGACGCTAAATCGCGTCATATGGAGCTCAGTAAGTTTGGAAAGTTAGATCATAATCTGTCGGTGGTTGGTGGCAACCCCAAATTCGTCCGACTTCTACCGGTCCCTCATTGTGAGATAGAGTGTTGTGGGGGAAATACCGGGAGCCCCGCCAACAAGTAAGTAAGTTAATTTAATATGACGGACAGGGTTAATATCGTCTAATGATAGCCAGAATATAGTGTCCAAAAGTGTCATAATCTTCAAAGGGTAAACAAATTGTTGTACCCAGTCCTCTTATGTCTCCGGTCTCCCAGTTTACACACATGGCAGTAATAAAAGAGAGGAGGTATTTGTTATGGTCTGTACTGCCTTCTCCCTCATGTTTTGCCTCATTAGTTATGAGATCTTAACGCATTCGCCCCATTAGTTTGACGAATTTAAGAACTTTCGCCCCATCTCTGTCAATATTAAGACCTTTCGTGTCATGTAGTTGTCGATTATCCGCTGGCGAGTGATAGCGAGCCTGTAATTTGAAAGGAACCGGCAGTTTCCTACCGAAAAACGTACACATTTATGTCAAAGAGAGTTTTATTTTATATTTTTATTTTTAAATCTTGATAGAGCAAACAAAAAAGAACAAATAATAATACACCAAACAAAATAAATATATTAATGAAACAACTGACCTTCCCCCCCCCCCCTCCACCCTCCCACCCCCACCCGTTAACAAACTACTGTGGCCTACTGTACGTGTCTCCTGCCTGCAAGAAAATGTCGGCCTCACAGTTTACACACATTCTCAACCTCCACTCCCTAGAACGGCCGGGACACCAAAATATAACACTGTCTGTAACGTATGCGGTGAAAAGCATAGTACACACGCAGGATAGACATTGACAGACAAATATATACCTTTGCACTTATACATATTGGCACAGACAGTCATATGAGTATACACCCTTACACTCACACATTGGCACACACATATATAAACATACCCATATACTGACACATAGTACACACACAGGAGCACACACAAACACATAAACATATACAGTATACACCCTTACACTTACACATTGAAACACACATATATAAAAATACCCATATACTCATACATAGTACACATGCAGGAACACACAGACATGTACAGTTAGGAGGAAACAGTAGGCACCAGCTGAACAGGGCGGTACTCCCGGGGAGTGCTAGGTGGTTGATAAGGACAGCTTGAACTCCTGTTTCAGCACCTGGCCTCCCTAGCTGATCCTTTCTGTGCCTCATTAATATTGAGGGCAACCCCAGCCTGCCGTCACAAACACCTTCTCCTCCTACCAATCCATTATATTACAAACAACAACAACTACACTACCTTCGCAAAAAAAGAAAAAACAACGATGACGTCCTTACACCAAGCCTTGGAGTCCCGGGGGGGGGGGGGGGGGGCCTAAATGCTCCCATCGATCTGTCCCCTGGAGCAACCTCCTCAGAGTGCCCTGGATTTCTACCTTTTACTCTATCTATCCATGTTTGTAACATTCGCGGCTTTTCTTCTAACTCTGTGGAACACCATCTCTCTTCTACCAAATCTGACTTACTTTTCCTCACCGAAACTCAGTTGTCTAAGGCAACAGACAGCAAACCCTTCTCTATATCCGCCTACTCTCTTTATCCTCAATTGAAAGCCAAAGGTGGATGTTGCGTGTATGTATACGCAACAATTTGACTTGCTCCCGTGCTACCAACATTGACTCTTCTGAATTATGAATTATCTGGCTTAAGCTATCTTATCACTCTCTCACTAAATATATCTGTGCTATTTATCTCTCCCCTAATTCTATTGACTATCCAAATTCTTTGGCTATCTTACTTCTAAAATGGAACTCATTCTATCAATATCTCCCTTCTCTGAAATTTCCATCTTAGGAGATTTTAATGTTCACCACCACCAATGGCTCTTCTCTAATTTCACTGACCAACCTGGTGAACAAGCATCCTTGACTTATTTCTAATCTCTAATCCTTCTGCTTATGCTGTAAACCTTCTCTCTCTTTTGGGCTCCTCCGATCATAATCTTATCTCTGTCACCTGTCCTGTCTCTCCAGTACAGCCTTCTGACCTCATCAGTCGGTGGCGCTTGTGGCACTTTGGCGCTGCCGAATGGGAGGCTCTACAGCAGTACTTCTTTGATTTCCCATGAAATTATTTTTGCTTCCATGGCCGGGGATCCTCAGAGAGTGCCGAGTGCATTACTGAGGTAATCCTTTCGGGCATGGAAGCATATATCCCATTCTCTTTCTCTCAGACTAACTCACAAGAACCTTGGTTTACTCACGCTTGTTCTACTGCTGTTCGCAATAAGAAGGAAGCATTCAAACGGTACCGTTACCTTAAAACTCAAGAATCCCATACTTTATATGTCTCTGCCCGGAATCAAGCCAAATCTCTTTTTCGACTCGCCAAAAACTCTTTCATCAATAAATAATGCTCTGGACTTCCAATTCTAGCTCTTCTCAAACTTTTTGGCATCTAGCCAAAAACCTCGCCAACAATTTCACTTCCTCATCATTTCCTCCCCTCTTCCACTCTGATGGTACCATCGTCACCTCTTCGTCAGACAAAGGTGAACTCTTCGCTCAAACTTTCGCTAAAAACTCCACCTTGGATGATTCTGGTGCTATTCCTCCTTCTCCACTCCCCTCTCACTTAATTATGCCTAATATCATAATCTCTACTAAAGATGTACTCTCGGCCCTCTCTGGACTTAATACTAAGAAAGCGTACGGACCGGATGGTGTTCCTCTTGTTGTACTCAAAAGCTGTTCTTCCGTGCTTACTCCCTGCTTAAGCAAAGTCTTTCGGCTCTACCTATCATGTAACGTCTTTCCTTCATGCTGGAAGTTTGCTCTTATTAAAGCTGGCCCAAAGAAGGATGACCGCTTTCAACCCTCCAACTATCATCCAATTGCTCTCATTTCTTTACTTTCTAAAGTTTTTGAAACTATTCTTACCTCAAAATTTCTTAAGCATTTCTCTTCTCATAATCTACTCTCAGATCGCCAGTATGGCTTCCTTAAAGGTCGCTCTACTGGTGATCATCTTTCATATCTTACTAACTCTTGGTCATCCTCCTTTCGAGACTTCGGTGAGACCTTTTCTATTGCACTTGACATACCGAAGGCCTTGATAGAGACTGGCACAAATCTTTAATTTCTAAACTACCCTCCTTCGGTTTCTATCCCTCCATATTCGCCTTTGTCTCTAATATCCTTTCCTGCTGTTCCATAGCTGCGTTTGTGGACGGCCATCGCTCACTTCCTCATCCTATCAACTCTGGTGTTCCTCAGGGCTCTGTCCTATCTCCCATTCTCTTTCTAATTTTCATAAATGATCTTCTCAACTGTACCTTCAGTCCCATCCATTCATACGCAGACGACTCTACCTTACATTACTCAATTAGTTTTCCTGAACGCGCCCCAGCCAGCAATCCCTCAAAGATAAACGTAATGAAGCCATGCAACACTTATCTTCTGATCTATAACTACTATTTCCAATTGGGGCAGAGAAAACCTTGTTGCCGTTAATGCTTCCAAAACCTAATTTCTTCATCTTACTACCCATTTAGAACTCCCAGAGGACTATCCCTTACACTTCAACAATACAAAAATCAATCCTTCATCTTCTCTCAATAATCTCAGTGTTTCTTCTCCTCTCACTTGGAAGGACCATATTACCAGTTTTGCTAAGGCAGCCTCCCAGAAGCTGGGTGTGCTCAACCGCCTCAAGGGGTTCTTTACCCCTGCATAGCTTCTTGCTCTGTATAGGGGCACAGTGCGTCCTTTTATTGAGTATTGTTCACATTTGTGGGGAGGATCCTCTCACACCACACTCCTAGACAAAGTAGAAAGGAAAACCTTTCGTATCATTAACTCCCACCCACTCACCAACTCTCTGCAATTTCTCTCTCTTCGCTGCAATGTTGCATCTCTCTCGCTATTCTATCGCTACTATAATAATCAATGTTCCTCAGAGCTTTCCCAGTGTATACCTCCTCCTCTACGTAGGGTACGTAGTACCCGTCTTGCAACACAATCCCATCCCTACTCTGTGCAACTCTCCAACCCAAGAGTGAAACGGTATTCTCAGACTTTCTTCTATTCAACAGCTGAGCTCTGAAACTCTCTCCCAGAATCAATCTTTCCCTCTTCCAATGACTTAAATTGCTTCAAACTCCGTGTGTCCAGGCATTTTGGCTCGAACGTACCTTGATTGTGGCCCTGTCACTCTTTCAACTCTGGGGGAGGCACTCGATACAGGCAGTTCTGCCTTTTGTCTCCCTCACTCACATAGACAAAACAAAAAGTAGGATTTAATAAACTGGCACTACCTACACAAAATATATATAGGCGTAAATCAATAAATATAGTAAAGTACCGAAATACAGGAATTTACAGTCGAATTCCAGTCAAATTCGCCATAACCTATACAAAAAACTGTGTAAATAGGCACCTTTTAACCGTTACTCTCACTGTTTATTTTTTGTTTTCTTAAAAATGTATACGATTCATCATTCATTTAGTTGCCAAACTTTTGAATCCGGGTATACAGTACAATTTGAGTCAAAATTCATGTTCTACCCCAACAACTTCAAATATAATTTAAGTGTTATTATATGAACAAATATGTATGTACTATATCAAAATTTAACACACATTCCATATGCAAGTATTTGTACATTGGAGTTGATAAATATATTCTTGTACTATAGAATTAACCCACTCGGTACCAGCTACATTTGTTTTATGTTATTCCCGCTACACTTAGACGCTTATATGCAGCTTAGGAAGGGTATGTGGTAGTTGAGAGGGTTGATTAAGATAATTCGAACCCCTATAATTGCTAGAGATCCTTCTTGAACTGAATATAATCGATTAGCCAGAATAAAATATATAAAATGTCGACGGTACAGAAGGGGTTAACCAAATTTGAAAAGATAATTATGAACAGAGTATACACCTTTAGACCGAGACTGTACAATGGCACAAAGGCAGGAGTCAACACACAGAGAAGTGAAGTACACACACACACACACACACTTACAAACGCACACACACATGGTCCCAAAGAGGCCCACGGAAGATAAACATTACGCACATACACACATGACAAACATCAAACACTGGGCACACACGCACACACACATCCACGATGAACAATACACACACACACACACACACACACACGCAAGACAAACACTACATACACAAAATACAAAACACTGTTTACCCACACACATACACGCGAAATAAACACTACATCTACACATACACACA
>CM064510.1:31930430-31956375 GCA_032716605.1 Paralithodes platypus
GTCTCTCTCTCCCCTGTGGTTCCCAGTGAGAGACAGTGTTACTATGATATTATATTACTTCTGGGCAGTTGGGCTTGGTCAACCTCCCATTATTTTCCCCACCTCGGTTATTATTTCAATATGTTACACTTGTTCCCAATATAGTGTGCAATAAAGGAATACATTTCCAATTGAAATAAATAGTAATGAATGTCAGTAGGGGCACGATAATATATAAATGGAATACATTTACGATTGAAAAATATATATATTAAGATACCATAAAATTCAGTAGTTTCCACCATTTCAACCAATTATCCCAATAATCACTATAATTTATCACTAGCAGCAGACATTTTAAAGGGTACCTAAATTTAACCCTTCCAGTACTGGTGACGTACAAACTCTTCAAAATATCAGAAATCTTGATGGAAACTTTGCAATTTGTCGCCAGTTGAAAAGAAACAGACTATAGTTATTTTCTATTTGTTCTCTAGCTGGCGAGAAGTTGACTTTTCCATAACTTAATTACTCAGGTACAACAAAGTTTTATTACAGCTAATCATTGTGTTAATTGTGAAAGCTCGGCAATAATATGATGTAGACACAAAGCCGTTTCTTATTGATCCAATACGTATCTAAAATATAGCTGCTAATGAAGTAAGCTTTCCACGGGGTGTGTATATATATATATATATATATACCGGTATATATATATTTGTTATAAGCTAAATATACCAATAGTTTACCTATCTCTTCTACCATGCCTGTGACACATACTTCAGCCTTAAATCAAAGTTCCCCCACTCTCTCGCTCTCTCTCCCCCTCCCCCACTTCCACTTTCACTCACTCACTCACTCACTCTCACTCTCTCTCTCTCACACAACCCCCATTACATGGGGTGGATGAGACTCGTCAGCCTTGGTAGGCAACCTGTCTAGGGGAGTGAACCTTATACAAAATACCGAAGGGCGGCGTGCTCATCGGTGCCACTTGTTTATGGCGAGCTCTACAACAGGTAGATACAACAGGTAGATACGGTTGGCCAAATAAGTCATGTCGCCGATGTCATTACGTTTCGTTCGCTGTATGCTGTATTCATGTCTGTCAGATGTTGAATAGGGTGTTAAGATAAGAACATGGTTGTATATCTCACTCTGAACGATGATTTAAACCTCAGATAGTGCTGATACCAATTATTGATCAAAATATGTTTGGTACCGCGACATCACTTATTTGGCCAACTGTACCTCACACAATTTTACTCGCCTATCTTCCGTCAATTGTCAACCATACATTGAAATCCTCCCCCCCCCCCCACCGTCTGACAACTACACTAGATACTGTCATGTTGTTTGTTACGCTCTCTCTTCCCCACCTTTCCTGCCCGTATCGATCCTTATTCTGAATTATTAACTTTCTTTCAACACATACAACACTCACACAACAACACACTCATACACACACAAATAGCACACTCTACGACACACTCACACACAAAAACAACCCACTCACACACCCACATACACTCGCACAACCAAACAATTGATACGTACACAAACCGGTCTGGTCTCTCGATTACGTAAACAATAAACAAATACTAACAATTCCAGTCCAAGAACTATAATATTTTCACTACGGATGACGCCTGTTTTTTAGTCTTTCTAAAAATAGACGACTTCCTGCAGATTTGGAAAGACGTGTCATGGCCAAGTGAGTTAACTCCTTCTGTACCGGCGACGTCATTTAAAGTCTATTTTCGCTATATTCAGACGATTTTGTGCAGCTTAAGAAGGATCTGTGGTAGGAAAAATGGTTAAGTGAGATAGTTCGAAGCCTGTAAATTGCTGGAGGCCCTTTTTCAACTGAATACAATCGTCTAATAGTAGTCAGAATAAAGTGAAAAAGACGTCGCCGGTACAGAAGGGGTTGTTGTTGTTGTCGTTCCCCAAGCTGCCTGGCCGAACAGCCCCAAGGCCCCGAGCAAGGCCAAGGCCATAACCGAGCGCCCACACAGTACCCTCCCTGCCGACCACAATAAAGCCCGGGTGACCGAAGCCACTCCATGGCGGGGAGCTGAGGAGGGTGCGGAAACGCCCGGGAAACCAAAGCCCCACCCAGGGCCCTGTGCCCCTCAGCATTTATGAAGACAGAAGGGGTTAACCCATTCAGTACCAGGGACGTAATTTTCATCATATTCTGGCGACTATTAGACGATTTTCTTCAGCTTGGGAAGGACCTTTACCAATAATAAGGCTTCAAACTACAACCAACCCTTTTAACTACCACACATCCTTCCCATGCTGCATAATATCGTCTAAATACAGATAGAATAATATATTACACACGTCGCTGGTATTCAAAGGGTTAAAGCCACTTCAACACATTTTTTCAGTATAATCATATAATCGTTTCTTGTCTTCTGGCTAAACCTAGATGATTGTATTGTGCTCCTATAAACCTTCCATCGGTGAAAGGGTTAATCAAAATGTTAATTACTTGCCATACATCATTTAAAAAAAGCAAAACAAAGCGCGTTTGGTGATTTCGGCTACACTTTGGTTATATATTATACCACGGCTTAAAATAGGATAGGTATCACACGAGTAGTTTAATTTCATCATGTATCGAAGTCACATTATCAAAATAAAAACATAGTCGGTTTTTCAGTCTATTATTCGGTCACCTTCAATGGTTTTCATGGCTGAAGAATAGTGTGGGCAACGTGACTGTCATGGTTCAAAATTAAGTTACTACTGTATGTGTAATATTACTGTGGGCAAAATTAAAATGTAAGTGACATGTGAATTAAGTGTTTCTGCGTAAAATGGTATTGAGTACAATTATTAAGGGTGAATTCACAGTAGACGAAGAAACAATATCCAAAATTATATAATACGAAAATTTAAATCAACAAAGGCCCTTATATACAGGGAAATATAATCATCGTAGGCACATCACAAAAATAAAAAAAGAAAGAAGATTAATCAAAGGTGTGAAATGCAAACCCAGGTATCTCGTCAGCCTGGTCTGTCCTGTGACACATACTTTCACTACACACTCCAACCTTTATTGAATCTCTCTCTCTCTCTGTCTCTCTCTCTCTCTCTCTCTCTCTCTCTCTCTCTCTCTCTCTCTCTCTCTCTCTCTCTCTCTCTCTTTCTCTCTCTCATACAAACACACATCTCTCTCACTGTTATATATTGGTATATATTTACTGATAAAACAATTCTAACAGTATAGAACACTCTTGTCAAATGAGGAAACAATGGTACAATAAGACGAGGGTATGTGAACGGTTATTCATTACTAACTGTTTCGGAGGTCGGGGAAGGAGTCATCGGATTTGCTATTATGTGTTTAGTGTATATATATATATATATATATATATATATATATATATATATATATATATATATATGGATGGATAGATACATGTAGAGCTAGATAAATAAATAGATTTAGACAGATAAATGGACAGATAATACTAATACTAATATATTATTATTATTATTATTATTATTATTATTATTATTATTGCTATAATTACAAATATAAGTATTAGTAATATCTCTACTATTTAGGAGGTTGGACGTATATTTTTGTATGTCAATTTGATTTAAGCCCTGATTACTTAGCAAGGATATGTGTATGGTTGTCTTATTTGGAACAAAATTAAAATAAGTTTACAGAACTTTGTAATTGTACAGTCGTGGACAGACATTTTTGGAAATTTTTCGGAACCACAATTATTGTACACTAGCGAAACAATTTTGAGAAACGACTTGAGCTTCAAAGATCAAATTACTGGGATTTTGTAGTTAATGTTCACCATCTCTCTCTCTCTCTCTCTCTCTCTATATATATATATACATATATATATATATATATATATATATATATATATATATATATATATATATTGTAGGCACCAATCGATCAGGGCTAGACCCAGGTGAGGTTATAGGCATGTGATAAAGAGTCGCTGGAACTCCTGTTTCATTTGCTTGGCCTCTCTTACTGATTTTCTTTGTGCCTCATTTACACTGAGAGCAATCCAGCTAGCTCTCACAAACACCTCCTCCTCCTATCCACTTCACTACACTAAACATGCACACCACACTTCATTCCTCCACACCAAAATTAAAAAAAAAAAATGATGAATTGTAGCCCAGCCTCGGAGTCCCCAGGGGGGGGGACCATAAATGCCCCCTCATCCGACCGACCATCCCCTGACGACCCCACACAATTACCTGGACCTCGGCCTGTTACTCTTTCTATTAATTTCTGCAACATTCGCGGACTTTCCTCTAACTTTCACTCTGTTGAGCACCATCTCTCCTCCTACAAACCTGATCTTCTCTTCCTCACCGAAACTCAGGTGTCTGTAGCAACTTCCAGCAACCCCTTCTCTGTATCCTCCTACTTTCTCTATCCTAGTTTCAAAGCCAAAGGCGGATGTTGTGCATATGTGCACAACAAACTCACTTGCTCTCGTGTTCCCGATTTCGACTCCTCTGAATTCTCAACTTTATGGCTCAAACTTTCCTGTCATTCTCTTACTAAATATTTCTGTGCTGTCTATCTTTCCCCTAACTCTACCAACTTTCCGAATTCTTTGACTATCTAAACTCTACAGTGGAACACATTCTATCCATTTCTCCTTTCTCAGAAATCTCCATCTTAGGAGATTTCAACGTTCACCACCGCCATTGGCTCTCCTCTCACACTACTGATCCACCTGGTGAACAAGCCTACGTCTTTTCTATCCTAAATGACCTAGAGCAGTTAGTTCAGCAACCCACCCGTATCCCGGATCGCATCGGAGATCGGCCCAACATTCTTGACTTGTTTCTAACTTCTAACCCTTCTTCTTATACTGTCGATCTTTTCTCTCCTCTGGGCTCCTCCGACCATAAACTTATCTCTGTCACCTGTCCTATCTCTCCAGTACAGCCACCCGATCCTCCTAGCCGGCGGCGCTTGTGGCACTTTGGCGCTGCCGACTGGGAGGCTCTTCGGCAGTACTTCTTTGATTTCCCATGGAATGATTTCTGCTTCCATGGCCGAGGACCCTCGGAGAGTGCTGAACGCATTACCGAGGTAATCCTATCGGGCATGGAAGCATACATTCCATTCTCTTTCTCTCAGACTAATGCTAACAAATCTTGGTTTACTCACGCCTGTTCTACTGCTGTCCGCAATAAGGAGGAAGCATTCAAACGGTACCGATGCCTTAAAACTCAAGACTCTCATTCTTCATATGTTTCTGCCCGGAATCAAGCCAAATCTGTTCTTCGACTTGCCAAACACTCTTTCATCAATAATAAATGCACTGAACTATCCAACTCTAGCTCTTCCCAAGCTTTCTGGCATCTAGCCAAAAACCTCTCCAACAATTTCTCTTCCTCGTCTTTCCCTCCCCTTTCCCACTCTGATGGCACAACCATCACTTCTTCCTCTGACAAAGCTAAACTCTTCGCTCAAACTTTTGCTAGAAACTCCACCTTGGATGATTCCGGTGCTATTCCTCCCTCTCCGCCCTCCTCTCTCTTACTTTTGCCTAATATCCTAATCTCTTCTAAAGATGTACTTTCTACCCTCTCTGGGCTTAACACTAATAAGGCGTACGGTCCGGACGGTGTTCCTCCTGTTGTTCTCAAAAACTGTGCTTCCGTGCTGACTCCCTGCCTAGGCAAACTCTTTCGTCTCTGTCTATCCTCTAACGTCTTCCCTTCATGCTGGAAGTTTGCTCACATTCAACCTGTCCCAAAGAAGGGTGACCGCTCTCAACCCTCCAACTATCGTCCAATTGCTCTTATCTCTTGTCTTTCTAAAGTTTTTGAAACTATTCTTGCTTCCAAATTTCTTAAGCATTTCTCTTCTCATAATCTGCTCTCAGATCGCCAGTATGGCTTCCTTAAGGGTCGCTCTACTGGTGATCTTCTTTCATATCTTACTAACTCTTGGTCATCCTCCTTCCGGGACTTCGGTGAGACTTTTTCTATTGCACTAGACATATCGAAAGCCTTCGATAGAGTCTGGCATAAATCTTTAATTTCTAAACTACCCTCCTTCGGTTTCTATCCCTCCATCTGTGCCTTTGTCTCTAATTTCCTTTCCGGCCGTTCCATAGCCGTGGTTGTGGACGGCCATTGTTCACTTCCTCACCCTATAAACTCCGGTGTTCCTCAGGGCTCTGTCCTATCTCCTATTCTCTTTCTAATTTTTATAAATGATCTCCTTAACTGTACCTTATTCCCATCCATTCATACCCAGACGACTCAACCTTACACTACTCCATTAGTTTTTCAGAACGCCCCAGCCAGCAATCCCTCAACGACAAACGTAATGAAGCCATAGAACTCTTAAATTCTGATCTAAATACTATTTCCAATTGGGGCAGAGAAAACCTTGTTAACTTTAATGCTTCCAAAACCCAATTTCTCCATCTATCTACCCGTCAGGATCTCCCAGCGGAATATCCCTTATTCTTCAACAATACAAAAATCAACCCTTCATCTTCTCTCAATATTCTTGGTGTCTGTTTTTCTTCTGCTCTCATTTGGAAGGACCATATTACCAGTCTTGCTAAGGCAGCCTCCCAGAAGCTGGGTGTGCTCAACCGCCTTAGGGGGTTCTTTTCCCCTGCACAGCTTCTTGCTCTGTACAGGGGCATAGTGCGCCCTTGTATTGAGTATTGTTCACATGTGTGGGGAGGTTCCTCTCACACCGCTCTCCTAGACAAAGTTGAAAGGAAGGCCTTTCGTATCATTAACTCCCGTCCACTCACCAACTCTCTGCAATCTCTCTCTCTCCGCCGCAATGTTGCATCTCTCTCGCTATTCTATCGCTACTATAATAATCAGTGTTCCTCAGAGCTATCCCAGTGCATACCACCTCCTTTACGTAGGGCACGTGGTACCCGTCTTGCAACTCAATCCCACCCCTACTCTGTGCAACTCTCCAACCCAAGAGTGAAACGTTACTCTCAAACTTTCTTCTACTCAACAGCTGAGCTCTGGAACTCTCTCCCAGAATCAGTCTTTCCCTCTTCCTATGACTTAAATTGCTTCAAACTCCGTGTGTCCAGGCATTTTGGCTCGAACGTCCCTTGATTTTGGCCCTGTCACTCTTTCAACTATGGGGGAGGCACTCGCTATAGGCAGTTATGCCTTTTGCCTCCCTCAATCACATAGAAAAAAAAAAAAAAAAAAAAAATATATATGAGGTGCTTAAGTATCCCTAGCCCCGACTGTACGTCTTTAATTTCTCTCAATAAACTAAGTACCTCTGTATGTAATGCTCGCTCGACCTCTCACTCTCACTCTGTCTTTATATTTATCCATCTATCTATCTATCTATGTATCTCACGTGGATAAATGTGTGTGTATATCTATGTCTCCCTAGTTCTGGTGCCCCCTGGTTGTGATAAACACATAGTTTTAGTAACTCCTCCATCTTTCATTGAACCCCGATCTCCCTCTGACAACTACACTTGATTATCATTTGTCCTTTCTACTATCTCACACTCATTTACTCACACACACCTGTAGGTCTTGTAGGTAGTAGTTGCAGGCAGTGTTGTCCACCCGTGGTCACGCTGATGCGCCACCACTAGTACATTCCATCTGCCCGTCTCTGCGCCAGCTGGTCCATGATGCTGTTGCTAGCGGCGCGGAGGTGGTAGTGGGGCAGTTTGGGTTGATCAGGTAGTGTCCAGAGAAATTTGTCCAGTTGATTTTTAAATTTCTCGAGACTTGGTTCAGTTGAGTCACGCAGATATCTGGGTAGGGCGTTAAAGAGAAGAGGTCCTCGTGTCGCAAAGGCGTTCTCCTTGAGCGTCTTAACTCTGGTGGCTGCTCTGGGGTGTACCCGCTGTATGTGGCAGAGACGGCCCAGTCGTTGATGGATGTGAAAACCTATATTAAGGTTGTTGGTTGTGATGCCAATCAATATTTTGTAGACATATAAGATGGCATATCTGTCCCTGCGTCTTTCTAATGAGAAAAGATTGAGAGTTTCCAACCTCCCCCAGTAGTCTAGGTGTTGGACGGCAGAGATTTTATTGGTGAATGAGCGTTGAACTGCTTCGAGTAATTGCTTCTCTCCCACCTTCCATGGGCTCCACAGCTGACAGCAATATTCCAACAGTGGAATGACCAGTGACTTGTAGAGCGTCAGCATTGGGATCATGTCACGTGTTCGGAAGGTTCGTAGGATCCATCCAGCTTGGTTACGAGCATTCTTTGCCACATTGGTTATATGCATTCCAAATGTACCATCTCGACTGAGTGTAATACCAAGATCTTTTACATAATCATTAGTATCAATGCAAGAGCCGTCATCTGCTGTGTATGTGTGGATATTCATATTTCGGTCTGCACTGTAGTTCATGTGTTCAAATTTGTTATTATTAAAGGACATGTTGTTTTGCTCTGCCCATGAGTAAATTGTAGTGAGATCTGCCTGAAGTAAATCAGCATCTGTTGTAGAAGACACTTCCTTTAATACACGAGTGTCGTCAGCAAAGGAGGCGACAGACGAATGCATGACATGTTTATTTATGTCTGATATGTGCAGCAAGAAAAGTATAGGTCCAAGAACTGACCCTTGTGGCACCCCACTAGTGACGATGGATGGCTTGGACACTGCACCACTAACCGCGACAGCTTGTTCCCTGTCAGTGAGGAAACAGTGCAGCCACACCCCAAGTTTTCCTGAGATTCCTGAGTCTCTTATCTTGTGGAGGAGTATGCCGTGGTCTACCTTGTCAAATGCTTTTGCAAAATCAAGGTAGACCACGTCGATAGCATTTTTATTTTCTAGCCCTTCTATAATTTTGTCATGGTGAGCTAACAGTTGCGAGAGGCACGAGTGGCGCTTCCGAAACCCATGCTGGTCCTTGTTTATTATGTTGTTTTCTTCAAGGTATATGGACATATTTTTAACTATTAGCTTTTCGAGGATTTTGATGACATGCGAAGTTAAAGCAATAGGTCTATAATTTTTTGCTTCACCCCTCGAACCCCCTTTGTGGACTGGTGTAATTTTAGCACATTTTAATTGTTGTGGTATAATTCCAGAGTCGAGAGAGTTTCTATAAAAAATCTGTAGAGGAGCACTAAGGTCTGCTGCGCAATTCTTGAGAAGTGCGGCCGGGAATTGATCTGGGCCTGCTGCTGCATTGATACCAATTTCCTTTATAGCATTTACTATGTCATTTGTGGTAAATTTAATGTCAGTTAGATTTGGCATGGATACTTTGTGGAAGAAGTCGGTCGGTGAGTCAATTATTTTATCACCTCGAGGGTGGCTAAAGACGCCCTCGTACTGTAGCCGTAGTATATCGACAATCGCCTCAGGTTCGTTCTTGGTTTGGCCGTTCGCATCTGTCAGTGGACCAACACCCACCCTTACATTTGATTTGTTTGCAGCATACTTATAAAAGTATTTTGGGTTAGTTTTAATGCAGGACACGGCTTGGAATTCTTTTCTGCGATTTTCTATTTCTACTGAAGTCTTGAGTTTTTCTTCAATGGAGGTAACGTTGGCTTCAATTTGTTGTTTATTTAGTATGCTCGTACTACGCTTCAGCTTCTTGCGTAGGTTCGTTCGCTTGCGCATCAGTATCCTACGATCACGTGGTATATTTTTCTGTGGTGACGATTTTCTAAGGGGTACATATTTTTCAGAAATTTTGAGGCATATTTCCAGTAATTTGTTATATTGGGCCTCGGGACCAGATTCCTTAAACTGTATGACCCAATCCACTTCACTAAGTTCTCTTTTAAGGTCTTCCCAGCATATAGATTCACTGAGAAAGTTGAGTTGATTGAAGTTCACAGCCATGGGCTCTGCAGGGCTGGGAGTTCTATGCTGTGTGTTGGTAACTATGTTTGTCGCCATTGTAATAATATTGTGGTCCGACAGGTTGGTTTTGTCTACTGTGAGGTTGTGGATCAGCTCATCATTGTTGGTCATTACAATATCCAGTATATTATTACCTCTTGTGGCCATATTGACGAGTTGATTGAGATAAAACTCTCTTGAAAAATTTATAAGTGCTTCTGCTTGAGCTCGCATGTCCGCTGCTCCTCCATAGACACTTTCTGAATCCCAGTTAATTAGCGGGAAATTCAAGTCTCCAGTGAGCACAATGGTTGGCATGGGTGGTGGTAGATTGTCTAAAATATCTTAAATTTTTGTTAGTTGATCCATAAACTTATTAGTTGGACATGCTGGAGGTCTATATATAGTGATGTAGATCATATTAATGTCTGTAATGTTTAGTACCTGGACCTCTGTATAGGAATTAGATTCTGATAATAGAACGTTAGTGAGAGCTGCAAGGTGATTTTTAACGTAAGTTAAATCCTATGACCAGATCTATCAGTTCTGAAGGAGGTGTAATTTTCTATATCTATTTCAGCTTCTCTTATACTTTGAGTAAGATGCGATTCTGTTAGGGAGAGTATGAGTGCATTATCTACTTGTGCTATTTCTGCAAGCAGCTTTACTTTGCCTTTGAATTTGTAAGGTAATAGGCCTGCTATATTGAGTGAAATTAGTGTGTGTAGGGTGCTGCTGTTTACCTCTTTCCTTGTTACTGTAGTTCCTGTGATGGAGGGATGCACCACTGAGTCGGATGGATTTTCAGTGCCTGCATTATTTGTTGTTGCACTTTTTGCATTTGCTGCATCTGTTGCACTAAAAAATGTACCGTGGTATCATTTTGGGGAGATTGATTTACCCATGTATCTTGTGTTCGTTGAGGTCTATTTAACCACGCACTCTGTGTTTGGGGATTTGGTGCAGGAATGTCTGAACGAGAAGGTGGTGGTGGTGGTGGGTAAGTGGTTGTTTGTTGCTGTTCTCTACACTGGTCAGATGGATATCGACGAGTGCCCTTCAAATGAAGTCTTTTGCACTCCAAGTTTAAACACTCTCTCCTCCTTTCTGAACCATTACATATAGGTGGGTGTAGGTATTTGCACTTATCACCATGTTTACATCCCTTTACGGGATCACGACCGTTTATCTTGTACCTGTTACATAGGCTTGGGTGAGCAAAAGGGCAGTCACGTCCTTTTCGGCCAAATTTACACTGATTATTTTTGTAGTAGTAGCATAATTTATTTTTCCTTTCATCATTTTGAAGATTTCTATTATTTGTTATGGGTGGTGTGCCACTTTGTTCTCCGGAAAAAGGTTCATCACACTTACCACCGTTTTCAGTGGTGTTTTCTTTGTTGTTTAGCCTCACTTTCCTTTTCCTTGTCCCTGTCCAGTAGGGTATAGACGAGCGCAAACTGCCGGTCGCCTTGTTCACCCAGCTGTTGTCTAACACATCCCTCGCAGGTGTACTGACTCCTTGTGTTCAGAAAATTCACGATGGCATAGACAGGGAGGTGTGTGCAATTGGCATGTATATATTGTTTACACGTTCGGCATTTCAAACACTCTAACAAGCACTGGTTGTTACATGATAAACAGTTTGTGTCTGCAGGAGGCAAGTTACTTTCGGGTATAGTACTCATGTTGCACTGTATATTTTCCGGTTTCACTAATTTACCTGCACATGCCTAGACTAATTAAGGAACAAATGCAAGTCACTGGTAATTATAAACTAGCGATGAGGGTAGTGGTAGTTAGGCTGGTAACCGGCAGGCGGTGCTGGCTGTCAGGGCAGACGGCGCGCGCGCGTGCGCGCGCACACGCGCGCACACACACACACACACACACACACACACACACACACACACACACACAAGGGACGGGTTAATCGAGTGATATAAGTCGTTGCACGCTGACTGCGAGGTCAAACGTTCGAATCCCCCAGAATCATAAAAGGTTTTTATACCAAGATATAATATATATATAGGTTAATACTTAAAGCTATTATCTAAGGATTAGGTTAATACTTAGCTAGGCTATATGAGTAATAAGTGACTATATTGAGTTTCTCGTATGTATATGATGACTCACGACTTCACAACTGAGTACAGTATGAGACAAGAATCTGACTTTGTAAGTATGACCAGATTTAAGGTATCCTCTGGAAGGTCACTTATACTTATGAGTCAGTAATGAATGAGTGTGTGTCCTAATGGTGATATTGAGTTCTTTACGGGGGTCACCAGCTTTTTTTTTATCTTTGTCTCCTTTTCTCTCTTTCCCCGGCTTGTATCCATTTGGCCCCATTCAGCCAACTGTTTTAAGACGGTTATCCCCATCCAGGTGCCGATTTCTTCCTGGCGAGCGATAGCGAGCCAGCATTGTATGGAGAAATCCGGCTTCGCCGGAGAAATTTTGCTGTCAAAACAAAAATATATATATGCCGAAAATATTGACACCTGGATTGGGGTAAACGTCTTAAAAACAGTAGGATGAATGGGGCCGAATGGATAAAAGCCAAAGAGAGATGGAGAGAAAGTGAAAAAAGCGAGGTGGGCTCCCTTAAGCTCAATAGGCTGAGAGTAGTGGCCGTGGTACAGAGTAAGGAGGCCTAAGGAAGGGGTGTTGCCCCGGGTACTGTCAGTGAAGAAGTGAAGTGTCCACCTCTCAACTACGCAGAGGTGTGGCACATCAAAAATAAAGTTATAACATTTCCCGGAAGGGATGTTGTTCTATGATATCTAGTGTCTTTCATTGGCTACATTTGAACAAGATGCATTCTAGACAAAACACATTGAATACAGAAATGAGATAATATTTTAAACATAATATTATAGTGTAGGTTATGCGTAGTATGGTATTTGCTAACTTAAGATTGCTAAGTATCATAAGTAAGTTATAGCCTATAGTTAGATTGTCTGTAAAGAATAATAGTTAATAATCAGTAGTGAGTTAATATACATATTGAGGGTCTGAGTCTTGGGGGTTAGACAGTGAAGCACGAAGGCGAAGCAGCTCCATATATATGCGATGGCAAGATGGCAAAGGCTGGTTGCAGCTTCACATGTCTCACTCCCAAGACTGGAACGAGACTTCACGGGATTCACAGTGTTGAAAAGTTGAATCTACAGGCTCTCAGCCTATGCCCGAGAGGGAGTAAGTTGGAATATAGAAGAAGAAAAATGGATAAGGATATCAATGATTACATACAAAAATACAGTATATATAACAAATACTGTAGTTGCAGGTGGAAGCGTATAGGAATAATTAGGGTTAAGTGAGGGTAAAAACTGAGGGTTATACAATTTAAAATGTAAAACTTGCAAACTAAACAAACCAAAACTGGGACAAAGACAATATAAAGTCAAATTAACTTATCAAAATCGCTATGTGGAAACAACGCTTACTAAAATAAAATTTATGAAATAAAAGAACACTATCCACCACACAGGGTGTACACCACCACATGAGCAAGCCAATCCACTTCTTGTTCTTGTTCTTGTTTGCACCCTTTCATAATCAAATCGTGCGTCTCATTCGTCTTTGTAGTCTGATAGTGGCTGAAGTTTTGTATCTTCTTGGCTGTCTGTTAGTATTAGTGACTAGACGTTTACATGTTCACCTTAGTTTTCTTAGTTTCAACGACTGGTTTTATCTTTGTCTTACTTCTCAGTTCTCTCAGGTTCAACGAGTACTTGTATATTCACCAGTCCTCTGATGCTTCAAACGACTTAGCCCTCCTCATTACCCGCCCCTTCCTCTTTTGCCATCGCCTCTCCCCTGATCCTCCAGATAGAATCCCTTGCAGTTAGCGACACTTAGCACAGACTTGTAATGTTGTTAATGTTTGGCAGGAGCTTAACTTCCGCTCGCCCCGCTGTTTACCCAGAACTCGAGGGGCCGGAGACAAAAGACACTAGACGCAAGTTTGGCCCAAGGAGGAGGGAGAAGGAGAGTACAAAGGAGTACAAAGGAGTACAAAGAGAGGGAGGGGGGAGGACAAGGAAGGGGAGAGGGGGGGAAGAAGGAGGAGGAGGAGAGGAAGGAAGAGGAAGGGGTGAGGAAGGCAGAGAGAGGGGAAGGAGGAAGGAGGAGAGGGGGGATGGGTGGAGGAGAAGGGGAGAAGGCGGTGAGGTGGAGGAGAGGAGAGGGAGAGGTGGAAAAGATGGACAGAACTGGGGTAGAAAGGAGTGAGAAGGTGAGATGTGAAAGAGGGCATGGTGGAGAATTCTAGATGGTGGAGGAGAGGAGGGGGTTGAGGTGCTGGAGAAGGAGGGAGAAGGATTGGTGGAGAGGGAGATGTAGTGGTGGTGGTGGAAACGATGAGAAGGGGAAGACGAGAAGTAGAGAGAGAGAGGTACATCACTTTCCTCTCTTGTCTGGCGCTAACTTTATAGACGGAGCTCCAAGACGCAGGTAAGGAGGAGGAGGAGGAAGGAGAAAAGGTGATAACCGAGGAGGAGGAAGAGGACGACGAAGTTGAAAAGGCTATAACGGAGAAGGAGGAGGAAGAAGAAAGGGTGATAACTGAGGGGGAGGAGGAAGTAGTGGAGCAGGAGGAACTGGGCCACTAGGTCACTCACTAAGGAGACATAGGAATAGATGGAAAAGGAAGGGGAGAGGAATAACAAGAGGGAGGGGTAGAGACGAATGAGGGGGAGGGTAATTATAAGGAGAGATGGTGAGGTATAATAAGAGATGGTGAAGGGTGGAGACGAAGGAAGGGGGAGGAGGTAATAATAAGAGGGAGAGAAGGGGGAGGAGGGGGAGGAGACGAAGGAAGGGGGGGAGGAGGTAATAATAATAAGAGGGAGAATGGTGAAGGAGGGGTGGAGACGAAGGAAGGGGGGGGAGGTAATAATAAAGGGAGAGATGGTGAAGGAGGGGTGGTGGAGACGAAGGAATGGGAGGGGGTAATAATAAGAGGGAGAGATGTGAAGGAGGGGGTGGAGACGAAGGAAGGGGAGGGAGGAGGTAATAAGAGGGAGAGATTGTGAAGGAGGGGGTGGAGACGAAGGAAGGGGGGGAGGAGGTAATAATAAGAGGGAGAGATGGTGAAGGAGGGGGTGGAGACGAAGGAAGGGGGGAGGAGGTAATAAGAGGGAGAGATGGTGAAGGAAGGGGTGCAGACGAAGGAAGGGGGGGAGGAGGTAATAATAAGAGGGAGAGATGCTGAAGGAAGGAGGAAGATGAGGAAAGTAGGTGGATGAAGAGGAAGAACGATGAAGGAAGGAGGAGGAACATGAAGACTAGGAGGTGAAAACAGAAGAGGTGGTGTAATGGTGAAGTTGAAAAGGAGGATGAGGAGGGCAAAGTGGTGAAGGAGGAAGAGGAGGGGAAGGAAAAGAGGCGTATGGTGAAGGATAAAAGGAGGATGTAAAGAAGGTTGTGAAGGAAGAGAAGATGAAGTAAAGGCCCTAAGAGTTGGTGAAATAGGTCAAGTTTAGAGGCCTAGCATGCTACAGGACAGAAAATTATGTATTTTGAGAGGGGTCTAGGGGGGGTGTTTTTAACAGTTTAATGTAAGTCTAGCGAGGAAACCAACACATAAATATGTAAATAGACCGACAAATAACCACTATGGGGTGGGGGGGGAGGGGGGGGGGCAAAAGGAGGGAGGGGGAAGTGAAGAAGGAAGAAGAGGGGCATAAGGAAGTTGGGGGGAAAATAAGGAAGAGTACGGGATGGAAGAAGATGAGGTGAAGGAGAATTAGGAAGAGATGTTGGTGGAGAAGGTGGAGGAAGATGGAGAAGGAGGTTGGGGAGATATATGAGCAGTGGGACGAAGAAAGAGAAGGTGAAAGAGTAGAAGAAGAAAGGGGAAAGGTGGAAAGTTAATAAAGGCCCTGCTAAATGTTAACCCGTTGAGGATTATGACGCGTTTTAACAGTTTATTCTGACTGTCCTCTGACGATTTTATTCAGTTTGTAAAGGAATTGTGGGAGTCAGGGGGATGATTGAGATAGTTTTTACCCATTTGATTGCTACAGGGCCTTCCAAAACTGAATAAAATCGCCTAATGATAGCCAAATTATACTTTCAAAACGCGTCATCATCCTTAAAGGGTTAAGGTGGCCGTGGAGAAAGTGGAGAGACAAGAAGAAGACAACAACAAACAAAATGGAGGAAGAAGAGCAGATGAAGGAGGGAAGGGGGAAGTAAGGAGAGGAAGTGGTGAACAGAGAGAAGGAAGGAGATGGAGTATGGAAGGATAAGTAAGAAGAGAGAAAAGGAAGGAGATGGAGTAAGGAAGGATAAGTAGGAAGAGAGAGAAGGAAGGAGATGGAGTAAGGAAGGATAAGTAGGAAGAGAGAGAAGGAAGGGAATGGAGTAAGGAAGGATAAGTAAGAAGAGAGAGAAGGAAGGGAATGGAGTAAGGAAGGATAAGTAAGAAGTACAAAGGAGTACAAAGGAAATCAAGCAACAACAGATCTAGTGACCCTTCTAGGTTGCTTGTCCTCCAAAACACTGAGGATCAAGTGTCCAAACAGTGGTTTAGAGTGGGTAAGGGAACATTGGAAAGGGAATTACTGCCCTGGAACTAATGTCCGTGGCAGGATTAGGATGTTAGTAGGGGACAGATGGGTTAGTAACTGAGGGGGGGATAAAATAAAGTTATTCATTTACAAACGCAGTCAGTCGCGGGTTTGATGCGAGATATTTGTCTAGGCGGAGTTTAAATGAATCAACGGTGATGCAGTCTATAACGTTTCGGGGAAGCCCATTCCACAAGTTGACAACTCGATTGAAGAAGAAATTCTTAGATTCGTGTGAGTTAAAAGATTTACCAATAATTTTGCAACCGTTTCCCCGCGTGTAATTAGATTGGTCGATAGTGAAGTACTTACTACAGTTCATATTGTCGATGCCTTTGATGATTTTGAACACTTGAATTAAGTCACCTCTTAATCTGCGCTGGGTTAAAGGAAATAGATTTAATTCTCTAAGACGCTCTTCGTATGGTTTGTTCTTTAGGCTAGGTATCATTTTGGTAACTCTACGTTGAACTCGTTCTAGCTTGTTTATATCTTTTTGGTAATAAGGGCACCAGGATTGAACGCAGTATTCCAGAAGAGGGCGGACTAATGAATTGTAAAGGGTTAGGATAACTTCTTTGGATTTATGCTCAAATGACCTGCCTATAAAGCCAATTATTTTGTTTGCCTTCTTAACAACTTCTGAACATTGTTGACTCGGTTTTAGGTTACTCGATATTGTTACTCCCAGATCGGTTTCTCTGTTTACATTCTTAAGCTGAGTGCCATTCATCGAATAGTTTGCTTTCTCATTTAGGTATCCGATATGTAGTACTTTACATTTATCCGCATTGAAACTCATTTGCCAAATTTGGGCCCAACATGACAATTTATCTAGATTGTGTTGCATATCGTCAACTTGTTCTTTTGAGAGTACGCTATTTGCAATTTTTGTATCGTCAGCAAATTTTGAGATTGTACAGGTGAGACCCTCATCTATGTCGTTGATGTAAATTAGAAAGAGAATTGGTCCTAGTACCGATCCCTGGGGTACCCCGCTACTTACATTGGTCCATTTTGATGCCTTACCGTTTATGACTACTCTTTGCTTTCTGTCGCTGAGCCAATTTTCTATCCATTTCAACACACCGTCTTGTATTCCATGCACTTTTAGTTTTAGCAGTAAACGTTTGTGGGGAACTTTGTCAAAGGCCTTTTGAAAATCAAGGTATATAATATCTACAGCTTTACTCTCATCGTAGAGGTTGAGGATATCGTGGAAGAAGTCTAAGAGGTTTGTTAAACAGGAACGTTTTTTACGAAAGCCGTGTTGAGTATCTTTAAGTATGTTATTTTCCTCTAAGTGATTTACAAGTCTGTCTCGTATGACCGTTTCTAGCATTTTACATACAACTGAGGTTAAGCTAATTGGACGATAGTTACTGGGTAGGGATTTGCTGCCTTTTTTGAATATCGGTGTTACGTTGGCTAGCTTCCACTGATCGGGCATAGTTCCAGACTGCAAGGATTTATTGAATAGTAATGTCAGTGGTTTAGAGAGCTCATCCTTAGCTTCCTTTAGAACTCTAGGCGAGATTGTATCAGGTCCAGGCGTTTTATTTACCTTGAGTTTATCTAAACAATTCAATACTTCTCTCTCTGTAACGGTGATATTGCTTAGAACATCTGAATTATCAATCTGAATCGGCGATGGTGTAGGGATATCACTGAGGTCTTCTGTTGTAAAAACTGATGCAAAGAAGGTATTGAGGGCATTACTCATTTGTTCTTCGTCTTTGGTGTATTCTCCATTTTCATCGACTAACGGTCCAACAGTTGAAGTAACGACTTTTTTCTTTCTGATATAACTATAGAATTCTTTCGGGTTTGTTTTACTTTGATTCGCAATATGTAACTCTAAGGTCTTTTTACTTTGCTTAATTAACTTTTTGGCTTTGCGTCGTAGCTCTACAAATTTCAGCCGTTCTTCGTCATTTTGTGAGGATTTTAATCTATCATTAGCAAAATTTTTAGCAAGCAGGCAGTTTGAAATATCTTTATTCCACCATTTGGGCTTATTATTATGGCCTGGACGCCGAGTTTCGATGGTATGCAGTCTTGCACTGCTTTTAGGTAAGTGGCTTCGAATAACTTCCAAGATGTATTTATGTCGTTATTGTGAATTAAAAAGCTCCAGTCAGTTTCTTTAAACATAGCTCTAAGTTTATGGAAGTTTGCTTTCTTGAAATTAGGGACTTTTTCGATGCTACTATTTGGTTCGTTACTAGTAAACTTTAAAGTGAAAGTTATCGTACGATGGTCGCTGTTACTGAATTCATCACCAACATTCAAATTCTCTATTAATTCTTCTTTTGTTGCAAGTACAATGTCAAGAACGTTATTACCACGGGTCGGCGTTCCAACAAATTGATAAAGCGAACTCTCTTGCAAGTTCGTATACAAGTCATGTCCGGAGTGTGAAGTAAGAGTATCGCCCCACTTGGTCACAGGTAAATTAAAGTCACCAAAAATTACGGTATCTTGTGAGTTACTTACATCTGCAATTTGTTCGTAAATTTCTCGGTCAGTTTGCACTGATTGAGCTGGAGGTCTGTATATTAATGAAAGTATTATTTTTGTACCTTTATTATTCTTTATTAGCACAAAAGATGCGTCGACATTCACAATTTGAGGTTTTGACAAGAGGGTAGGGTTAAGACTTTCTTTGATATAAAGTAAAACGCCACCTCCATTTCGATTTATTCGGCTTTTCTCAAACATTACATAACCGGGAAGTGAATACTCTGCTAAAAAGTCTCTATCTTCTGTATTGAGCCAAGATTCTGTTATGCCAATCACATCATAATTTTCTGTAAACACTAGCTCCTCTAAATCTGAAAATTTATTGCGTATGCTACGAGCGTTTGCATAGAAAACCTTTAAATTTGTTATTTTAGAACTCACGGAACGCTCTTTAATAATATTTTTGGTTCTTGTCGGATCTACATTTATGTTCATGGCTGTCCTCGGTCCTCGCTGTCTTCGGTCCTTATCGCTGGTGGTCCTCGGTTGCCTCTGTTTTTTTCTTGGCGTTGGATGATTTATTTCACTGCTGCTTATTCTCGGATGGCGTTTTTTGATCCATGGCTGCGGACTGCTTCGTGTAGGAGACGACCCACGCGTGCTGAACCCACAGGGTTTAGATGAGTGCCATCCTTGCGGAACAGAGTAGGCTGGTTATAGAAATTGTCCCAGAGGTTGATGAATTCAACTTCTTCCCTCAGACACAAATGTTTTAGTTGGCTATTTGTGCTGAAAGCCTTGTCGTAGAATTTGTCAGGTGCGTCGATCTTGGGGAGAATGCCTGAGATGATGATATTCCTTGACTTGTTTTTGTAGTGCTGGATCATCTTGCGATATTTCTCCATCAACTCTTCGGATCTGGTGCGCATGACGTCATTTGAACCAGCATGGATGACAAAAAGGGTATTTTCATTTGCATCCTTTGTGGTATCTTCGAAGGCTTCCACAATGTCGTCCAGTCCAGCTCCAAGAAGAGAGAGAAGGAAGGGGATGGAGTAAGGAAGGATGAGTAGCAAGAGAGAGAAGGAAGGGGATGGAGTAAGGAAGGATAAGTAGCAAGAGAGAGAAGGAAGGGGATGGAGTATGGAAGGATAAGTAAGAAGAGAGAGAAGGAAGGGGATGGAGTAAGGAAGGATAAGTAAGAAGAGAGAGAAGGAAGGGGATGGAGTAAGGAAGGATATGTAGGAAGAGAGAGAAGGAAGGGGATGGAGTAAGGAAGGATGAGTAGCAAGAGAGAGAAGGAAGGGGATGGAGTAAGGAAGGATAAGTAGCAAGAGAGAGAAGGAAGGGGATGGAGTATGGAAGGATAAGTAAGAAGAGAGAGAAGGAAGGGGATGGAGTATGGAAGGATAAGTAAGAAGAGAGAGAAGGAAGGGGATGGAGTAAGGAAGGATAAGTAGGAAGAGAGAGAAGGAAGGGGATGGAGTAAGGAAGGATAAGTAGCAAGAGCAGAAGATGAAGAAGGAAGAATAAAATTTAAAAATAATAAATTAACAAATAAATTATTAAATAAACAAAAACAATAAATAAATAGGAGATAGGTGTAGAAAGATAATTTGATGAGAAGGAATGAGGGAGACAAAGGTAAATGAGGAGGAGGTTAAGGAGCAACAAAAACAAAGTTAAGGGGGAGGTACAGTCGCTTTTTCTGGATCCCCTTCTCCCTCATGTTTAGCATATTTGTTTTGAGATTTTCAGACGTTCGTGCTATTGGTTTGGCGATTTTGAGACCTTTCGCCACATTTCTTTGTCAATATTAAGACCTTTCGTGCCATTTAGGCGTCAAATGTTTCCTGGCGAGCGATAGCGAGCCTGTAATTTTATAAGGGACATTTTTATACCTACAAAAAAATTCTTGAAAGGGGGTCTAGAGGGTGTGTTTTCAAGCTTGAAAGATGTCTAGCGAGGAAACTAAAAAATAACTTAATAAATATATACATAGACCAAAAAACAAGTACCGGTACTACCCCCTTAAACCATACCACTGCCACTATACTACTACTGTCTTCTGTTTCACCTTCTGTACCTTGTCTCAGGCCAACCCCTGAGGCAGATCCTCAGTATAACCTCCCTCTCAAAGGCCTAAAGTAAGGAGGAGAGGAGATGGAGGAGGTGCTACTGAAGGAGGAGGTGCTACTGAAGGAGGAGGTGCCACTGAAGGAGGAGGTGCTACTGATGGAGGAGGTGCTACTGAAGGAGGAGGTGCTACTGAAGGACGTGGTATTATAAGCCTTAAGGGGAGGTATTTACTTTTTCTGGATCCCTCATGTTTAACCCCATTAGTGTTTAGATTTTAAGATGTTCGCTCCATTAGTTTGGTGATTTTAAGACGTTTTGTGCAATTAAGATGTCGATTTCTTCCTGGTGAGTGATAGCGAGCCTGTAATTTAGGAGGAACCGGCCTTTGGCCGGAAATTTTTCTACCATAACATGTACACATTTTTCTTGAAAGGGGGCTTAGGTGTTTTTTATTTAAAGCTTAATGAAAGTCTAGCGAGGAAACTGAGCATAAGTAAATAAATACTTAACCCATTCAGTACCAGGGACGTCCTCTTCATCACATTCTGGCAACTATTAGACGATTTTATTCAGCTTTGGAAGGACCTCTCGCAATAATAAGGCTTCAAACTATCTCCACCAACCCTTTTACCTACCACAGATCCGTCCTAAGCTGCTTAATATCGTCTAAATATAGTTAGAATAGAATATAACACACGTCGCTGGTACTCAAAGGGATAAAGACCAAAAACTACCACTACCTTCTTAAGAGGTGGAGAAGTTTGAACAGTTTAGAGGCCCTTGCATGCTATAATAGACCTAACCAGACAAAGGGTCCCTCAGGTTCAAACACCAGCTAGGAAAACAAAAACACTAACTATGTCATTATAGACGCCACAAGACCTAAACCCACTGGGAAGGGTTGGGACGCTGCAACACAAAGTGTATTTCCCGACTATGTTGTTGCATAGTACTTATAAAGCCCAGAAACACATGTTGTATGGTGTCAGGGGCCTAGGTTTGAGTCCATAGCAAGGAATGTAATATATATATATATATATATATATATACCGTATATATATATGTGTATAGAGAGAGAGAGAGAGAGAGTGTGTGTGTGTGTGTGTGTGTGAGAGCCTGCGGTTGTGTGTGTGTGTGTGTGTGTGTGTGTGTGTGTGTGTGTGTGTGTGTGTGTGTGTCAGAGCGCGCGCGAGCTCTTTAACGCCTGACAACCAATAACTCCACACCAAGCATCACAAACACACAGCCCGTAGCCTAGTAGGTAGAGCTCTCGTCTCACACACGAGGGGTAGGGGGTTCAATCCCAGACCGGGCGGAGACAAATTGGGCTTGTCTCCTTTCATGAGTTAGCCTCAGTTCACCTAGCTGTAAATAGGTACCTGGAATAAGTGGACGACGTTGTGACGTCCCATCTGGGGTTGGCAAAAATGGTACAAGGCGAGATGGGTATCATATGGTTCACCTAAGCTGATGGCTACCTAAGCCTTCGGGCGAGACGGTACCGTCTATAGTGAGAATGGTACCAAACAGCTCCACCCTAAGCCTTCGTTTCCGATGTCGCCAATTGGCTAAATACAGACTACACCTGACTATATCCACAGCCATTCCAACAGTACATAAAACACTTAACATGCATTTCACGCAATACATTCCCAGTTAAGGAGGCGCGATAATAATGAGCTTAGCTCGCATTGCGTGGATTCCCCTTGACGAACAAGTAACTGAGTAACTGAGTAACACATGGCAGTAACACATGGCCCTCCTGGTGTTTGTAGTATGTTGTTGTGCTGACGCAAGTGACTGATACCCCACACAGCCTTCCACACGTGTACCACCACCACCACCACCACTAAGTCACCACCACCACCACCACCAAGGCACCATCATCACCACCACCACCACCAATGGCACTCACTAAGCACAACATTTCATCATAATAATTATCATCGTCATCAGTATTCATGTGTTTCGTAAGTCTCCAAGTGATGTGTCGTAATATCAGGCATAGACTATGTCAACTATTACTCATTACGAATAATATAATATATATATACAGTATATATATATATATATATATATATATATATATTGTACCCACACCCACACACACACAGAATACATACTGTATATATATATATATATATATATATATATATATATGAGAAAGGGAGAGAGAGAGGGGTGGGGGATTATCATTTAGTCTACTTACAAGCAATTATTATGCACCGTGCTAATGTCTAAAAGTCATCCATAACAATAAATGACACACTGTACAGAGCCAACAGAGATTCAACAGGTATTAATTACAACTATACATTCAATATACAAAATTTAAGGGGGTGTATGTCGCTTTTCTAGCCCAATTTCTCCTTCATGCTTAGCCTCATTAGCTTTGAGATTTTAAGACGTTTACCCTCACTCGTTTGGCAATTTTAAGACCTTTCACCCATTTCTTTGTCAATATTAGAACCTTTCGTGCCATTTAGGTGTCGATGTTTTCTTGGCGAGCGACAGCGAGCCTATAATTTTAGGAGATACATTTTTCTACCGAAAAATTTACACATTTAACTCGAAGGGGGGTCTAGGGTTTTTTGTTTATAAGTTTGATGGAAGCCTAGCAAGGAAACTAGAAAATAAATATATACATAAGTAAATAGACCAACACATATATCCTGCACCCCTTAAAGTGACTAAGTATAAGATGAAATGAAAATAATGATGTTGGTAAGCAAAGACAGTGGAATATATCGAGACCCTACGTATAAGACGTCTTCTTCTTCTTCTTCTCTACATACACTTGTGCAAGATATAAGAAAATATACAACACGGAAATAAAAACAATGAACAGAAAGAAACAGTATGTGTGTGTGTGTGTGTGTGTGTGTGTGTGTGTGTGTGTGTGTGTGTGTGTGTGTGTGTGTGTGTGTGTGTGTGTGTGTGTGTGTGTGCTGTATATGTGTGTGTGTGTGTGTGTGTGTGTACCAACATTGGTGGGTTCATGGGTACAAATTTAACAACATTTGTAGGTTTATGAGTACAAGTAGATCGAGCCGACATCTAATCTATTTTAAGTGTACACACATTTATATAACACATATAAATAAAGCGTTTTGGTTAGGTGAAAGGAAAGGTTAAGTTTGATTTGGATATTCGTATCATATATTATTTGTATCATTATTAACCCGTACAGTACCGGTGACGTCATTAGTCATTATATTCTTGTCATTGTTAGTATATTTTATTCAGTTTAGGAACGAGGTCTACCCATTAAGAGGATACAGACTATCTCAATGAATCGTTTTAGCTATCCTGTATCCTTTCTAAACTTCATAAAATCACCTAAATGTAGCTGAAATCAAATATACCAAAGACGTCGCCGGTACAGTACAGGTTAATAGTATTACTTATATTATGATTTGATCGTTATTATTTATATCATTAATATTATCGTTATTACAGTACTATTAGTATCATTACCATCAGCCTACTCTCTCACTCTCTCTAATCCTCAGCCGTGTTCATATCCTCACCTTTGGGCGTCTTAATACCGTAGCCGGCCCCTACCTAAGCTCTCTCTGGGGGCACTCTCGCAAACATGTCTTAGGAAACTTTTACGCTCGTTTTACCTCTTTCTCTCTCTACCCTTCTTGCCCTTTCGTTGGTTCTTGCTCTTTCTCTCTTACTGTCTCTCCTTTTCTCCAACTCTCTCTCTCTCTCTCTCTGCTCTTTCTCTCTTACTGTCTCTCCTTTTCTCCAACTCTCTCTCTCTCTCTCTCTCTCTCTCTCTCTCTCTCTCTCTCTCTCTCTCTCTCTCTCTCTCTCGCTCTCTCTCTATCTGACTTCTCTCTCTCTCATCTCCTCTCTCTCTCTCTACTATGTCTCTATTCTCCTCTCTCTCTCTCTCTCTCTCTCTCTCTCTCTCTCTCTCTCTCTCTCTCTCTCTCTCTCTCTCTCTCTCTCTCTCTCGGACTGCCACATGTGTTTGTTAATTTCATTAATCGAGTTTAGGAGTAAAGTTGGTTAGTGGAGAGAACATAATAATATGTATATAATATTATATATATATATATATATCCTTTGCAAAGGTAAAAACTGAGGTTTTAGCGAAGGAAATGTACGAATGGAATGTCTTATAGAATAAATAGAAAACAAAATAAATACATATATAATATATTACTAATAAAACTGGACAGAAAATACAATGCAGGAAAGACAATCGAACCGAGAATGAAGGAGGAAGCAGGCTAAATGAAGGAGGTAGGATAGTGATAAAGGTGAAGGAAGGAAGGAAGGATAAGAAAGGTAATCGAGCCGAGAATGAAGGAGAAGCGCGGATAAATGAAGGAGGAAGGAGAGTGATAAAGGTGAAGGAAGGAAGGAAGGATAAGAAAGGTAATCGAGCCGAGAATGAAGGAGGAAGCAGGATAAATGAAGGAGGAAGGATAGTGATAAAGGTGACGGAAGGAAGGAAGGATAAGAAAGGTAATCGAGCCGAGAATGAAGGAGGAAGCAGGATAAATGAAGGAGGAAGGAGAGTGATAAAGGTGAAGGAAGGAAGGAAGGATAAGAAAGGTAATCGAGCCGAGAATGAAGGAGGAAGCAGGATAAATGAAGGAGGAAGGAGAGTGATAAAGGTGAAGGAAGGAAGGAAGGATAAGAAAGGTAATCGAGCCGAGAATGAAGGAGGAAGCAGGATAAATGAAGGAGGAAGGAGAGTGATAAAGGTGAAGGAAGGAAGGAAGGATGTAGAGGCGAGCTGTGACGCAAAGGGGAAGTTAAGGGGAGACGGACCGTTTTTTTTTTTTTTTTTTTTTTAGTCTATCAATTCATGTATTCCTTTATTTCTTAGTTTTCTCTCTAGACCTCCAGTAAAGCTTAGAAAAACACCCCCTAGAACCCCCTTCAAGATAAATTTGTAAATTTTTCGGTAGAAAATGTTTCCGGGTTCTTTCTAAAATTACAGGCTCGCTATCGCTCACCAGGAAAAAAA